>OX454266.1:27474579-28035007 GCA_949715065.1 Periphyllus acericola | reverse complement strand
AAAAACACGACGTAAAGGATATTATAAAAAAGACAACTTCAATACAGTTTTCACTACATGATCTGTAGTTGGTAATTGATTTCGCGCGAATTACATGTTTAAGATGGAGCAGTATACATTTTGTACGCTATGCAGCCGCCAAATTTTTAAACGAAACAGTCTTGAATTCATTTGAAAAATTTTAAAACGCCAAAAGACTAAATTGTTTAGTTACACTGCAGGGTAGGTATTTTGTAATACCATATTATCGTCATTCGTAAGCCTTCATCGTAAGTGTTAAGTATTTAAGTTTTTAGTTTCTAGTGCGTGGGCACAAAAAACGCTTTTTAGTTGCTAATTGGTTTCACTCAAAACTATTCATTTCGAGCTGTAGCAGTCTTTTTGTGTGTTTATGATACGTGAATACGCTAACAAATTGATCGGCTGTTTTCCGCGGAGTTTTTTTTTCAATGTGATTTGTTCTTACCGCAGATATGTGTATGTCAATGCAAACGTGACGTTTTGTACAAGCTATTCGTGTTCTCTACGTACACCTGCAATAGCGTTGAAGAAACGTCATCGGTCCTGGGGGGCCGTTATTACAAAAACCCCAGCTCGAGCTGCAGTACGCAAGACGCTTACCCAGAGGTCAGTGAAATGATTGTCACTCGTTATAAATGTCTGAGCAATGCGTACCAATGGCTTCATTTGTTTCGAACAATGTACGTACGACATGTGCACGGATTGAATTGCGCAAGGACCGCTCAAGTGAAAAACCGAAAACAAAGTTTTAGACCGAATCGTATTGATGGGACTTTAAACGGATGTTCCGAGAGAACTACGCGACTTCATGTTTTAGGCCTTCCAGACATAAATGCTATTTTTGTTGAAGTCCGTACACTACGTACCTATTAGCAAGGGCGGATACAAGGGAGGGGCCAATAGGGGCAATTGCCCCTTCTGTACACAAAAAAAGTATCAAATATTGTGTTTGAAATTAATAGTAGCAAAAATTTTATTCATGCAAGTTCAATATTTTCTTTATAATTTATACAAATATACAGGTATACCGATGTTCAATAACACTCTTCGACTTTTTTGTATCAAAATGCTTTTTTTAATATGTTTTAGTAGATATTGAGTTTATTTCAGTATAAGATTTTAATTAAGTTTCATACTCAAAATTAAAAGCTTTTGCGTTCTAAAATGATAAGACCCATTACCAGTGTTTCTGATGAGAGTATGACCGATTTCTGTACACAACTAATTTTATGCCGATTAATAATAAGACAATTCCTATTAATTTATTTTATTAATCTTATATATATTGCCCCCTCCGTTTAGGACCTCTGTATCCGCCCTTGCATATTAGCTATTATTTAGCATTGTTCTAATCGCTGTGTGCTACGTTTTACAAGCTCATGGGTGGGCTGTTCGTGCTGGACCAAATGTTCAAAAAATGGAAATCGTCAACACGTTAATAATTCAGAAGCACGACGTGCATTCGCTAGAACATTCGGAATTCGAAAAAGTAATATAAATTATATCGCTATCGAGCTCATGCTATAGTCACGTGGCCTATAATTCAAGTGATTTGAAGTATTGATTAAAAGGAAGTTATGAAATATACATTTCAATTGCCAGGTAAACAAGTATATTATGTTATGACTTATAATTTATAAGTATCAATATGTGATTGAATAAGCTATGGGACTTGACGCATTCATCGGCAACGATTTATAAAATCCAACAAAGTGAACTTGATGCAGAAAATTTCGGACTTGATCGAGGATTGGATACATTTAGTATACTATGTATATTATGACGTATTAGAGTCCTGCGTCATTTTTTAAGAAAATGAAGCACGATTTAAAAGAGCGTCCTATTAATTTGAATATAAATAATGGCGGTCCCCCCCCCAAACGTACACGTGCGATGCACTATATTTTAATGATTATTATTGGGCGGGTCATAACGGGAAAATGTGTCTCTAAATATTAAAGTGGTGTGATAATTCTCAAGCCAGTTCGGATTACCACGTCCTGCGGATTAGCCTGTGTTCGAAACGGATATTTATCATTTGTATATTTGTAACATTTTACACCGACGCGCAGAATAATATATTATTACAAATGTTTTAGTGGAAAATAATTTTTGTCTTCAGGGGGGGAGGGGGAGATAGTTAAACGCAACCTCAGGGCTTAGAGCTTGGGAGCCACTGGTAGGCATAATGGAAATTGTTTTTGTTCCGTCGTCAATAACAATAAACATGTAATATCGTTTGCGCGCGAGATATAATATTATTATTATCTCGTGATAGTAAAACCAACGAACTCGTGTATATACGCGCGCGTTATTAAATGCGAAATGACTAAACCGAAGGCTGCAATGTTAAACCGCATCAAAGCGAATAATAAAATCAAACTTGAAATAATCATCAGTGTAATCATAAAAAATACATTATATTGTTTTTAATTTAATATGTTTATCGTTTTATTATTTGTTTCGATACGTATATAATCTACATGATATGCATATGAAGGAAGATGCTCGACACACTCGATCAACTCCCAGAAACCCATCAAAAGCATGGTTTGATCCAGCGGGGACCCAGAGACTTAATCATTTGTTTCCCCTTAATGGGTGAAACGTGGTAAAAATGTTTTTACGAATGTCTTCGGAATTAGACTTTTATTTCCAAAGGTTGCCTATGAAAATACGTAATACAAATGATTTGGTTTTACCCTAATTAAGGGATAAAAAAGGTAACAACCGACCTTTTTATCTAAATATATAATAGAACAATAAAACATATATTAAAAAAACGATTAGATTTTTGTAATTTAAAATCTGTTATATTAAATATGTAATAACTTTTTTAATGTGCCTTTAACATTTTTATATTATTAAATTCAACATTTGACAACTACTAAAAATAAATGTGATTTTTATCAAGATATAAATATATATATGATATTATGCTTTTTTCAGTGTATCGAATGCTAGGCACCAATGGTGTATTCGGAAATATTTTCGGTTTGAATAAGATAATATAATAATAAATATTAAAAATTCTATGATCATTAACTTAAAAAAAAATGATGGAAACGCACTGTATCGCTATTAGTGGACACCCCGCTTGAAGAAATCCTAGTTGCTCTATTTCGGTGTGTAGTGAGAAGGGATTTAAAAAAAAGGTCAGTCCTGTCCAAGACTGTTCAGTGTCGCTGGTAATTCCGATAGTAATATGTATAATATATCAACTATCAAGGGTGGCTAACTTGCTGCTCACGTCATAGTCGAATGTGGTTCGCGTCTTATTTACAAAAACCTAAGTGTACTTATTATTATGAGTTTTAATGTATTTATGGTATATATTAATAGGAAAAAAATGTTTTATCGTTTAACGTATAGACCGCTGTTAAATAAATAACAAAAAATATAACAAATATATATGAATAATCAGTAAAATTTAAACGTACTGGTCAAAATTTATTTAAAATTTGTTTTTAAGATTTGGTCGCATTGATGTAATGATCAAGATTAGTTCTGGGTCTCTCTGTTGGATCAGGGACGGCCAACTCGCGGCCCGCCTTGAAAAATTTTGCGGCCCGCGAGATTTATCAAACATTTATAAAATTATTTTATTTTTGTGTCATTACAAATAGATGTATCTTAACATTAATGTTACAAAAACAATTTTTCAAATTTGAGAAATCCGGCATGGAAAGTTGTGAGTGCTTTCGGATCAATTTACACCTATACGAGTCGTTGTTTTCGAAAATGATATTCACCAAACATAAATTACGCTCAGACCTAACAGATGAAAACCTGCAACATCAATTACGATGTGCAAATACCAATGTAAATACCATTTCTATAGATTTACAAAAGCTGAGTGTGAACGAGTTGAGAAACAAATATCCCACTAAATAAATTAAAACTATTACATGCACTATGTTTGTAAATTATGAATCAATAGAAACAATAATATAACAATAAAACAACAGAATAATTAATTCTGTTTATTTTAATTAATTAGTACAC
Organism: Periphyllus acericola; assembly: GCA_949715065.1. Taxonomy (NCBI): domain Eukaryota; kingdom Metazoa; phylum Arthropoda; class Insecta; order Hemiptera; family Aphididae; genus Periphyllus; species Periphyllus acericola. The sequence continues at coordinate 28,030,981 of OX454266.1, read as the reverse complement.
CAAAACTTTTTTTTTGTTTTTTTCAATTCTAAAATATATAATTCAGTATGCGGCCCCTGAGCTTATAATGTATTTCCAAAGTGGTCCGCGAGTTCATTTGGGTCCGCCACCCCCGTGTTAGATGATCATAAGTGAACCTTAAACGATATTTTGACTCGTTTGTTTGCATTGATGAATAAAACGATTCGGACGAATACGCCGCGCCGTTCCAACGATTGATACTGACTTAATACTTTACTACATTATTTGAGTATATTGAAATTTGAAATAGGAAAATTATTTCAAGATTTCAACATCGAGGAACAATTATTGTTTTTGGACTGTTCACAAGACCTTCTAATAACTGTATGGGTTTTAGATGCGCTCTATTCGTTTCAATATGATGTGATATTGAACATCCGTTTTCGATGAAATCAACTAAAAATGGATTACATAAATAATTATATGAAACGTATTCTTAAACATTTTGGCACTTGACATCATTGTATTTATCCACGTGGCTCGCGAACATATTCACGCTGCCCACCCCTGTAGTATACGAATTGAAAAACAACACGACGTACGGGCACCAACTACACTAACTACACTAACTACACTAACTACACTAACTACACTAACTACACTAACTAAACTAACTAAACTAACTACACTAACTACACCAACTACACTAACTACACTAACTTACTACGGTTCGGTAGATACGTTTTACTCCGGCTTGAACTTCTCACGGGCCGTCGACCGGTACCGCTGCTGCTGCTGCTGCGCGTTGTGGTCATCCGCGGGTTTTTTTTAATACGGTTTCAATTGTTCCGAATAGGTTACCGAGCGCGCGTTGTTTTTCGCATAGTCTACAATATTACACATGTGCTACATCCAGAGAACCGCAACACCACTGCATGTAGTGTATCACATAATTATCGGTCGTACGCACTCGAATTGGCGGAGTAATAATAATAATAATGATAATAATACAAGTGCAGAAGGTAACCGCGGTTTACTTACACACAAAAAAAGAGCGTTCCCATTGCACATTGTCGAACCTAGTCATGATAGGATTTAGTTAATTTTTAATTTTTTTTTTCCACGTTAGATAATTTATTTATTTATTTATTGTTCACAAGAACCGCACGTCTTGGAAGTTATAGCACTTGGACGGCGGCGTTCTTTATTAGCACTAAAAGAGTTAAATATGCACTTTAAAATACTGTGGTACCCAGGCGGCTCCGTCTTGATTCCAATCATTTTTTTGTTTCGAATGAGTTAAAAAAACAGTTAGAAATTGAAATACGTTATAGTTAAAATTTAATAGTTTAATTAAAATCAAATATGTTAATTCTATTCTTGTAAGAAAACATGCCTTAAAATAGTATTTTAAAGTTTAAACCTCTAAATGTGAATAAGTAAAAACTGGCTAAAAATTTCGTGTATGACAACAAAGACGTACCAATGAAATTAATTTGTATTTTACTCAAGTTGATCCAAGATTTACTTAAAAAACTAAGCAAACGCTAATATGCAAATACATTTTCTCAGTCGTGCCGATGACAAAAATGATTTATTCAAGTTTTAAACGGGCCAGGCCCAGTTTCATCAATTAGAATATTAGATAATTATAACAATGTTCGTACTTGATAATAGAAAAACAATGAATTACAATAAATAAATTATAAAATATATGTACTTTTAAATTAATTTTTTTTTTATTAGCCTCCAGTATAAACTAATATACCTCGACAATTAGAGTAAATAACAAAATAATAATCATTACAGTACAAATATTGATAGCTAACATGGAACAGTACGAGTATAGTTTATATAGGACACGTGGTGTAACCTAAAATAATAGAATAATTATTGTTATAAGTTAGTAGGCCCCGGATTTCAATGCAAAATGCATTTTTCTTCATGTGATCTTAGACAATGCTTTCCAAGTGCACGATCCGTTTCGTGTGACAAATACATAAAAGGTGAAATTTTTCATTTCCATTTTTCGATGTTTTTAATATTTTTGAGTATTTATTTTAACATTTTGTTAGTTTTGATGTATATATTATTTGTACTTTGTATGTTTTGAAAAATGATAATTGAAATTTAACTAATATATAGTTATTATCTAAAGATAATATCAATCAAAACCATCGTCTCAGCCTATGCGGATGATTATGCGGATGACAAAGTAATAATGTCAGCAAACGCTGATCCCTTCATAGCATCTGCTAATGGAAGATTGGTATAAAAAATGGAGATTTAAAGTCAACCAAGCGAAATCCGTCCATACAACATTCACTCTTAAACGTGCTCAATGCCCAGATGTAAACCTCTATGGCACTCAAATCCCACAATCTCAAGCTGTTAAGTCTCTTGGCCTAACCCTCGACCGTCGGCTCACTTGGGCACCCCACATTAAAGCCAAAAAACTCGCATTAAACACACGTATCCGTATGCTTAAGACACTAATTTCAAACAATAAATACACTAAACTAAAAAAAAACTTCAAATTTATAAATCTTTAATCAAGCCTATGTGGACCTACGGCCTTCAACTTGGGGTAATGCAAAAAAACTAATTTAAATAAAATTCAAACTGTTCAAAATAAAAGCCTACGCAAAGTCACTAATGCCCCACCGTACATTTCTAATCAAACTCTCCATTCCGATCTAAAAATGAAAACCGTTAAAGAAGAAGCCAAAACTTACTTCAAAAGACACCATGCTAGACTATACTCACATCCAAACTCCCTTATATCTAGCTTATCCTCGCTCTTCAATTCCTGGTGATCCCCCAAGACGTTTAAAAAGAAAATGGTGCAGAGATTTACTAAACTAAAAAATCTTAGATTTTAAAATAAAACAAATCAATTGGTAGTATCACCACTGGGTGACTTCTTCCTTCACATTTTCATATTATATTCTATTAGTACATATTCTTATTGTACCCAAGGGTACAGATTGTAAAAAAATCTTGTAAAAAAAAAAAAAAAGCATCGTCTTCGCATAAAGTCAAATTTGTTTTGTAAATTATTAATTAAATTACTATAATACGACAGTACATGTAGTGAAAAAAAATGTGCAGGTCATTTTTAACGGCATTTTCGCAGTTGAATGCATTTTTGAAAAGACTTGTTCAAATTAGTTAACATAATAGCGCATCTACATACTTGTTAGTAATTATCGCGGATTCGGGTGTTTCCCTTATTACTTGTTCTTTCGCATTCGTCAAAAACGCGAATGTTACAACGAAAACAATAAAATACTACTTATGTATATGTAAGTACAATTATAATAATCGAGTCCGTACACACATGTCGTGAACCGGTATGTATAGCGGTGGTAGAAGTTGATGTGTTGAAGTGATTTTCGTAGGATGTATAGGTGACGAAGAGGATCAAGGATTTCGTGTTTGAAAAAAAAAAGTGCGTCAGACTTTTAGCTCCCCTTGATTAAATTTTACATTATCACCCATGCTGCACACGTACCTACATATCTCAAAATATATACGCGTTCGGGACAAGGCCATCGCCTGACCATGGTGTTATATTAAGTTATACGCGGAAAAATGAAAAAATATCTATTGTATGTAACCATTACAACAAAGTAACAGTTTACCGAACTTTTGGTGATCACCTGACGTAAGTAATATGTACATTTATTGATACTTATAGGGATTTCACGAACTCGCTCACACACGGTGCGGACCACGATTCCAATGAAATAACGTAAAATAAAATAAATCCAAATCTATGCCACCCACGTGGTTTTACACTTTTCATTTAGAATCTTTTACACCTACGTATTTCGAAGAGTTATAAGCACGACGACGGGGTACAATAATAATATCTTTCCCGTCCCACTACACCTAAATCTAATAACTACGAACAAATTGAATGATTTAAAAAGAAAAAATCGTATGCTTATTAATTATTATTTATGTAGTTTCAAAATGATAAATACCCCAATTACACTAATTATTTCCCGTACACTCGTTGAGTTCTTATCCGGGGAAAAAAAATCCAATTAAATAAAACTGATTTTATGAAAACGCGTTTTAACTTTTTCAAAAATATCAAAGTTTAGCTTTTATTAATTTGTTTGTATGAAAGTTGAAGTTTATAATGAGGTCAAAACTTCCCTACATCTTCTTCAGAGTATTTAGTACGACTTATATTAGTGCACTTTGGTTCTTACACATATTATTTTATCCACACGTATTACAACACTATATATGTAGATACTATTTATAAAAAGTTTAAACTAACACTATGCGAATATAATATTATAGCCTAGTGAGCCTACATATTATTGTATAGAGGATAATATCTATGAAACCATTCACTTCTTCGTGTCATGTTGCTATAATGTAGGTTTTTATAAGATTTTATTAAATTTTGTACAACTAGAAATTTTTAAATTGTCTTTTTTCGTATGGCATTTTAAGCGCTGCGCCAAACCATTCCAAACCCGATCCATTCAAACTTTCCAATCAATATCTCTCCGACTTATAACCTCAGCGCCCCATGGTACATAACAAATAAAGCTCGAAACAATGATTTAAAAATAGATACAGTTGACCAACTAGCCAAAAAATACTATAACACATTTCTAATGAAACTTCAGCGCCATCAAAATCCACTAATTTCACACTTATCCAAACCCTCCACGTCGCCGTCGTCTCAAAAGACGTTGGTATCAAGACCTCCTTAAATAATAGTTTAATTATCATGTTCTGAAGGGTTCTATCAATGTTTCCCACATAAAGTTACTCTGTTACTGTTTTATCATTTTGTAAAAAGTTCTTATATTTACTTATTGTGTTTTTTTTTAATACAATCTGTAAGTTTTCTTAATAAATAAATAAAAAAAAAGTCTATAATGTAATGGAATACTATTTAGATGTTTCTAAAACTTAATTACATCCCTTTCAATTAACATTTTGACTCCAGACGTGTTTATAGAACACTTAATGTTAGGTGTAGGTACTAAATACTCGTAAATTACTGAGTAACTAGTCGTTACTACTGCAATAATTATTTGTTTGGAGTGTTCAGTAACTATTCGTCTAGAGATGTGCTATCATAATATAATTATATGTTAATATTAATAATATATACTTGAAAATATGAATCCTTTTTCTTTATAGTTAGAACCTCCGATGATGTTATATCAAAAATAATTGTTTTCCGCTCCTGTTTGATCGGCAAAACAGTAAACAAAAGACAAATTATAACAAATTTTATGTATACCATATAAAAGTGTACTTAATTAAAATTCAGATAAATAGCTATACGATATTAATTACTTCGTGGGAAAGTAAATTAATTAAAACTTACGAAGTTTTCGAATTTATAATGCTTTGTTTTATGATGCAGTGCGTAATATCTTTATAATAAATACTTGAAATGCCAAATTTCTATATTTCGCCAGCACAGATTATGAAAATACATATTGAAATTTCGAATAGATGATTTAAATACTGTGTCTATAATAATATCTAACAGTTTATTAATGTAATTTTGAAAGCAAATGGGTAACCACAGCTGGTATCTATTAAGTATTAAACTTCACCTATACTGAACGTTTGAGGACTTAAAATAAACCATTTTTGTTTTTCTTGAGCAGGAATAAAGCGCACGTATAAATAATAATAATATATAGTTACCTACTATATAACATTCTTTATTTTTCTGACGTTATTTTAAACAATTTTATTTGGTTGATAAATCGTAATGTTTAGAAATTAGAGCAAAATAACAGCAATAATTTTAATGACAAACATGTTGAGTATGAAATTTATAGTTTTAATAAAATACCGACTTCATTATTTTCTTGAAAATCAATATTAGAATCAGCAGACCTCGAACTAAAAGTACTTGAGTTATGAAAAAAAAACAGAACTTTCATAACAGTTTCACTTTGTTCCCGTGCTATTGAAGTATATTTTAATTTTTAAATTATGAAGTATTGATAAAATATAATATTTTATATTAGGCAAATAAATGCATTTTAGACTTGCATGGTTACTTTTATCACGTTATCTCAATGAAAATAACTACGAAATTTTTTCCATCTCGACGGTAAGTGTATTTTATACATTTTGTTTTATTATGAAAACTTAAATATGTTAATAAAGGTATAGCGGGAACAGCGAATGAAGAAGTTCGACATTTTTCCGTTCGTTAAATTGTTTGTCAATAGTCATATCATATCACATCAGATTTACCAGATCAAATCGTTCAGTGATATGATATTCAGTCGTATAGACAGGGTGTTCAATAGGTTTGAAATTATGCAGTTTTCTTCCCCTCCCCTAATAACAGTTTCTGAATTTTGCTTTTTGAAAATTGATATGAACGTATACGTACATTTGAAGATATTTTTCAAAATAAAAAAATTCTAAAAAATTTCAAAATTCTTATATTACGAGTTAGATGAATCAACTTTCGAATTTTAAGCGGCAGCCACTGATTTTTTTATACAATATTATAGAAATTTAAAATATTTTAGGTATAGCGTAAGAAATTTAAATTTAAAATCTTCAAATTTTCTGTGGAACTCGTTTAAAATTCGGAAAAATACGGTACAGGAGAAGTTTTTGTTAGTACAAGAACACTTACAGATAATTTTCATTAATTCAATACTTTTTTATGTGTATCTACAATATAATTGAATCAATTAGCCGTAAGTACTGAATTTATTAATAAATTTACCATGTCAATTAGGTACTTATGCATGTCTAATCTACATATTTAATTAAATTTCAGTATTCAGCGATAAACGTTGTCGAACTAAATGTTTAGCGGGAATAAATATTTACCTAACAGGTAGGTTCTTAATTTAATTTGTATTTAAGTAGTTAGTTCATAAAATTCGGTTTGGTTATAAGTAACCTATAGACTTATAATAGGAACAACACGTAACCACAGGCGCAAATAGGGAATTGGAGGGGCTGATCCATTTCTATTTGATTTTAAAGACGAAATTAAAATGTCAATTTCAGTATTATATTTAATAATTACGATCTTGATAAATTAAATGATTAGAGCGAACGAAATAACAAATACTGTAACGATATTTAAGTTATTTTTAATATTAAGTAAAAAGTAAAAACATAATTTTATTTTTCCAATATTAAAGAACACTAACCTAACTTGCTAAAGTTTTCGTGACACCTAAAATGTGTACAAGTACATAAAGTATTACTTTTTTGTAACTTTTTTTTGTTTTCTTGTATTTATTGAAACATAATATAAAAATTTTTGTTGATAATATATTATGTTTGAACCTGATATTTGGCCGATATTGGTTTTTTCAAATTTCATTAGAATGTCTAATGTGAAGTAAATCAAGTGATAAACAAGCCAGTTATAATCAATTGTAAATATTTCATAAAATGCTCACACAAACTTGTGTTTATTAGTTAAATAATAATAACCATACATTCAACCAGTGTGTACAAACACTCACGACCACGCAAATGATGCCCGAGTACCTATGTTAATAACTATATTCAGGCGAAGATGTGTACCGTTTGATTTATCGTTTTCTAAAATCGTACAGCGGCTGGTAATATTATACGGTTGAGCTGTTCTTATCGAATTAATAAAACTACAAAGTAAAAGAAAATAAGTACACATTTTTGAAAACTATTTCATTCGTGATTCCTTCAGGGGACGATGACTGATTCTATCCGATAACAACAAATAAATAAGTATGGGCAAACAGCCACGATCGCTTTGCGAATGGATTTCATTCGTTTTTCGGTGTAAAACGACAGAACAAGCACAGATATATCTGAGAGAACAGGCGATGGAAAAATACATTCTCATAGGATAACCGATGACGAGAATGAAGTCTATAATACGGACAACAGACTACACAAATAGGAAAATCGTTGTAAGTTTCATCTTCAAGACGATAAATATTGAAATGTATAATTCTGCTTATTTGATAATTCAATATTGTTATTGCAGAACGACGGCTAACGTCGGTTTACAGTTTTGAAGGAAAAGTTTGCCGTATAGTTCACTAACGTTCCCGTAATACGTTTTTATTCTCGGTTATTAGAATTGACTATATAGTTTATAATATTGATCGCAACACGTACAGGTACTTTTCGACAGCTAAAGACAACGGAGTGCCACGTTGAAAAGGCATTGTAAATTTACATTGAACATGTATTTAATATATAATCTGGACAGAGCTTGGAAATATGCTGCGAAACTTTATAGATTATTTCCAATGTTCGAATCTAAACGCGTGAGTTACATCATTTATTTGCAAAGTTATCAAAAGTAGAATTGTACATCTAATTTACTATCTAGTACATTTTTACGTTTAACATTATAATTGTAACACATTTGTTGACGGTTATTGGACTGTCGCATTCAGATCTTATGCAAATTATGAAATATCTCTTTAAATCGTTACATGTGGAAATTGATGTGTATGAATGCTAAATTAATGCAAACACCTTACCAAATTATCATCAAAACCCTCGTAGATCTTATTTAGTTTCAATTGGGATAAATAAATAATAACACTTAACAACATGTGTTGCATCGGTTCGTCTCGACGTCAAACGCTAACTCAATTTCTATCAAAACGGTTTTGAAAATGTTATACGTTCGTGAAATTTGTTATCCCATATTATAATTATATAATATTTTATAAAGAAATAAATCTAGAAACTAATTTAACTTTGTACAGCATAACAGTAATCAGTTGTTATGGTCTTGAATTATTCAAATGAATAGGGTCATACAGTCAAGTTATGCATTTTGTTTATAGTAGGCAAACATATTTTTGCGTTCTTGTATTATACAATATTATTTGTACATAATCGTATAACTATTTCAAATAATAATTTAAATAATAAATAATAACTATAATAATAATACAATTATGATCATTAAAAATTAACCATGGTCTACTTTAAACGTGTTTTTTTAGTTCAAGAAGGTTTAGTATGAATAAATTTAAAATTTAACTAAAAAAAATGAAGTATATAAAATATATAGTATTCAAAAAATGAATAAAATATATTTTGCCGATCTTTTGTGAAATTTGAGGATTCAAATGGAAAAATCAAAGCAAATGTCACAGCAAAGTCAGTACAACACGTTATAATTTAAGATCTTATTTTTAAATGTTTTAGTTGATTTATTAAATGTAGATACTCATTTAAAATAACTCGCTTAGGTGTTCTAGGTGGAGTATATTTTATACACTTAAAGTATTTTACGGATTTCACACTTTTATGTTGTGCACCTAACCTCGTATTAATTCGTTTTCAGTGTTATATGCGTGTATATCCGCCATCCGGTTATATAAACATAATGTAAGTATAAATCGGACTGAGGATTTCATTAATGCAAAAGTCGTAATTCGCAGCCTATGATAGGGCAAATGTGTTTTACAAATGTGCGGCTTCATTATAGCGGTACACAGCCCGGGAATTTTTCTTTCCATACAAATAACATTATAAAATACTCCATCCATTTCCATCTTATATCTATTATATGCAAATTCAGCTCATGGTTCAGCGGAAGTATTTGTTGGTAATAATTCAATTTAAAAAGTAATATATCGCTTAAGAGTTAAGTATACATTTGTATGTCTATCAGATGTTAGAAAAGCTGTTGATACGTTATGCGATATTGAAAAACGTAGGATATATTATGATCTAAGTTTAGACCGGGATTCTACTGCCAAGTAAAGATTATTGTCACTAGTATGCTCAAATAAAATATTTCATCGAAAAATTGGAAATTGTCTAATAATTGTCTAATATTTAATGCAAATAAATATTGATGGAAGTGTTTATGCTTATTTCATGTCTTATATTTTCAGTGTATGATTGTAACGAGCCAGAACGTTGATAGCTAGGTACCATCTTAACACATAATCGCAAACATACTTTATGCTCGACGAAGAAATGTGTTATTGTCATTATTGTGCCTACATTATTATACGAAGTCGAAGATTTATTGCTAAATATTAACTAAATTGTAGTGATGAAAATTGATTAGAATTAATTTTAGATGAATAAATAATGATATTAAGAAAACTATTTTAATTTTTTATTAATTCCAATGTATTTATTTAAATGTATTTATTTACGATAAGTATCAATAAAACTACATTTAAATGATAATTGTACATTTATAAATATCAAAAAATTAATTTTTTTTTTTTTTTGACAACTGTGCGAAGGCACGCGACGGCGGTGAGACAAATGGACATGCTGAGGGTTATCCCAAAGTCTTCGTGCTCTCAGCCGGTCGCTGCAAGCCCGAACCGACGTGAGCCGCCAGAACGGAACCGATGACGGCCGACTAGCTGAAAATGTTGATGGACGAAGTGCCAAGACGATACCCGCGTGGAACCCTAGCGTGGTGGCCGGTGTAACAGTAAAACGTACCCCTTACCACCTGGTAAGGATATCACAGGATATTATTTATACCCCCTGGTATGATTATCCTAGAAAAACCTAACCTCCGGTAAAAATATCTCAGGAAAATCGTTCCCCACTGGAGGGTATCAATATATTCTTACCGTGGGGTAAGGAGTATCGTATACCGCTCTATCCTCTCTTCAGTGACCAAAACTAATAAACATTAATTCGTTTCTTAAGAGTCGATGGACTTTCAAAAATAAAACAATGACTCACCCCAAAAACCTCGACTACCTCAGCACATTTGCTTCGTTGGCTTATTCTATGTATAAACATTATTTATTTTACAATGTTTGAATTTAAATGTTGGTGTTGTTGGCATTTACAACAGGAGGTACGAATTGACTGAGACACCGGCACGGCCTCGGACTTCGTGAACCACATGAGCATGACGCTATATCTTACCAGCAATATTTATTTCCCTCCCCCTCCCCCTTTTTCTGATCTGTAAGTTTTTCGGCGCTTTTCACCTGACCGGTCTATTAGCCGAACCGAAATAATAACAGAATTGTTTTTCTAGCCGATTTTTTGTTGTTTCATTAATTTATATTTATTCGTATAGGGGTCGGACGATAATGATGCGATATAAATTGGAGCAGACGAAGATCAAATTGTTTTAGACAACATGTATGTTTAATATTAACGTAACAATAATATTATAGATGTGTAGAGTACCTATTTAGAACTCGCGTCTACGACCGTCGGAGTGGCTAATCCTAATTCCATTGTGCACGATCTATAGTCGAGTTGAAAAAGAAATTGCAACTTTTTTATTATGCTAATTATCTTTCATGGTTAATTTAATCATTATGCTAATTCGTCTTATGTAAAATTTTTATAATTAAAGGAACTTAGGAGCTCTTAATCTCTCTGTGGCTCCGCGTAAAACGTATGCTCTTGTAACGTATTGCTCTTGCAAATGATCAACCGCGAACAAAATATTTAGTTGTTGTACATAATAATAATATATAATAACATAAGCACAAACGAAACAATGGAAAATGTAAATTGATGAATAATGGATTTAGAATGTTTTAATGTTAAATTCTTGAAAAATATTCACATTTACGTATTCTTATAATTAAATTGTACACCTCGGATACGGTATTTTTGTTTTAAGTTTGACGTGGTTATTAGATAGCGCTGTAACGTTCTCTGGTGCCAAATGTGATTGGAAAATAAAATACGTATAGACGTATATATTTACGTAGCATCAGATATTGTGTATATTAATTTTTCAATAAACAACTTTACCAGAGATTCGTTAAGATGTAAAAATAAGTTTGCAACATGCACTATAAGCTTATGGCGGACTTCACTGTTTAAATTAGAAGAGATGATTACATTTCTTCGCATTTCCACTCATAATATTAAATTTGTAACTATTAACGCCTTACGGGGCGCAACTGAGCAAATTGCATTGTCTTAAATGGTTTATTAAAATTCTACGGAAAGTTGAAAATGTTTCCGAATACTTCTACGCTTTACGAGCAATCGTCGTTCGCTGCGGCACGCCCGAGCAGCTCAAGTACACTATTCGTTAATTAACAACGCGTTACAATGATTTTCTTCTGGTCGGACCGCAGTTAGTGTACAATACCCGCGTGCGTGTCGAAACAAATCAATAAACGATGCCGATAATGTGTGTAATGTGCATTTTCCATGTGTATGCAAGTTGCAGTGTGCTTAACCGAAAAACTTTTAGACCGCGTACACTGCACATATTTCTGTACCGGCAACTGGACTTACTGGTCAAACGGTGTCCTAATGAGCGCGTCTTGACAAAAATATTACGTGCATAACATCATAATAACACAAAGTTCGTCTCGGTGATAACAGTCGTAAACGATATTATCAAACGTTGCTCACGGTGGCGGAATAGTGCAGTACGCAGATACGATGACGTGGCGGGTGACGGAAACACGGGCAAATGTTCGAACGCGATCTGGAATGTATGTAATTTAAATTATATAACAATATTATACATTCAGAACGATTCCTCAAGAAATTCTTTATGTTCGAGTGACAAAAATTGCAATCTCTCCCACACACGCACGCACACACGCACAAACACATGAATGAGCGCAGGATTTAAAAAATTTTTTATATTTTTGCCACACAAACTGTTGACGTCTCCGCGGTGCGCTCAAGTCGAAAGTTTGTCGTACGCGTCATTCATCGGCGATGCGTGTTCTTACGGTTATTGGTATTTGCGCGTAAGTGATGCGAGCTGCAGTGACATGTTTAATGATTTAAAAGCCCGTTCAAGGGGGCCCGACGAAGGTGATTTACAATAATATCGCCCATCGCAGCTCTCCTCGCATACGATATTATTTCATACGGGCATAGTGTGACGATATTTTTTTAAAAAAAAGTATGAGACGCACTTTTCAAACAATTTTTTTTTTTTTGCCAACTCAAACAACAAAATTAACTTATTAAGGATTAGACGAACAGAATGTTTATACGCGAAAACAATTATGTAACAAGACATAGCACCCGCTAAAATGGTCAAATCATTAATGGTAAGGAAACCAACGCTGCATAAGTACAGGACTGACTCGAAAAAACGGGACAAACTGCATCCTATTGATTCTATCGATTCGATTTCAAACGAACACGTGCCTATTCTTAAACTCAGAATAAGGAAAAAAGAATTGTTTTACACACGCGTAGGTGCGATGTGTAAAACTATATTTGTTTTCGGTCGACGGACATGGAATTAACTCGTAATCTGAGTCCTTATAGTGATAATCATGATCGAGCGATTTAAAAGATATCGTTCTTAGATAAGTGTCATGCCTTTACCCTTGTTGTTCCTCGTAAACACTTTCGGAAAGTTTGTCGAGCGCGTAGCCTGCCTGTATGTTGAGCTTTGTGCACATGGAGGAATACTGATTGTTTATCCTTAGAGTTACCAAATCTCGTTTGTCAATGTCCGACCGACAAAAATCATTCGGGGCTTCACCAAACCATTTTGTAAGCCCTTATCATTCATATCGATGTCAATCATTTACCGACAACTGCAGTCGATGAAACATTTAAGATTTGTCGATAAAAATCCTATAGGTTTAACCGGTATACTCGCATTTTTGTACTTTTGGTTTTACAAAAATCAAACGAAATTAATGTTTCACAAAACATTAACTAAAATCATATAGGGAGAAATTTAATAAAAGTTGACGGTTTAAAAAAAAAAAAATAGTTTGTAAATTATTTAACGAGTTTGTGAATAATATATTATATACACTTTTGCTCATCAAAAACTTAACGATGTAAAATTCAGAACCTATAATGCTTGAATAGTTCGAACTGTATATACGGTACTGAAGTAAAAATAAACGCATGAGCTGTCACAGTTGGGAAGTATAATAATATACCACATCAAATATGCACGAGTATATAGGTACACAACGTTTTACCGGTTCTTAAAATTGCAAATATTTATATCATTAAATACATTCAAAATATTAATTTAGTCTGTCTAGTCCCTAAGTATTCACACGTTAAAGGTAAAAACATTTGTGTTGATGCCAAGGTAAAACGGTGATAATTAAATATTTATTTCCAATTACCAAAACAAAAAAAAAAAATTATGATTCAACAAACCGTTTATTACGTTTTTTGTTTTTCCGTAAAGTGTATATATAATAGCGCGGTCACGGAATAATATTAAATATTACTGGGATCTTTTTTTTTCAATTTTACTCAGGTAAATATACTCACCTCAAAGTCAGTTCATGCAGTGTTCTAGCGATTCACCGTGTACGGGTGGCATTGTTAGATTTTCATTCCTTTATAGACATTTGCATAACTATGACTATTAAAAAAACAGCGTTTACGTCGAATCTCCATTGTAGCCGTCACGAACGTTTGTAATCAAATCGTTCAAATATGTATAATTAAAAAAAAAAAAAAATTAAAAAAATACGTATACATAAACGAAAGATTTATTCATCCTGGTCTGACCGTCGACGGCTGTGGAACATGATAGGCGTAGGACACTTACACGTTCAAGTAAACGGTTTATCCCAAATTTCGAGGTAAATAGCCCGTTTGAGATGATAAAAAAACACCTTATCCCGTTTCAGCGGTCAAATGACGCGCGACTGTTTGAAATCGACTCGCATCAGCCCTTTAACACCGTTTGTTTACACTCCTCGAGATAAAACGTACGGGGCGAAAAAAACCAACAACCCCGCATATTTACATCCAAGCTCTTTCGTGGTTTTTCAATTTTCAATTTTTTTCAACTCCGCATGTTTCACCCCGGGCCCGGGGTCGTGCTGTCGGGTCAGCGCTGTTCGCGCGCTACTTACGACAAAGACGTGACGCAAATCATCGACGTGGCACGAAATGACCACGTACCGTACACGCAATCATCATGATATATTATGATATCGTTCTGGCCGGGTTACGACAAAGGTCTGCGGGATCGCCACGTGCAGACGATGTGTCTACCGGCAGTGACATTTTTTAACGATACGCGCATATTTTCAGTCCAAAACTTGAGATTACTACAACCATTCGCCCCAGGCGCGTACACGAGGATTAACTCCCCTACCCATCCGGAAATCAGTAGTTTTCGTCCACGTAAATAAGATACGATATATACTATAGAGCAGGGGTGGCCAAACGGTCGATCGCGTACGATTTAAAAGTCGATCATTGGCATTTTATAAGAATATGTATTTGCAATGTACACGGATCGTCTGTTGTGGTTTAGACTCGCAAATCATATCATTATTCACCATTGAAACTCTGGTGGGCGTTCTCTGCTCAAGTCAACCATCCTAAGAAAAATGTTTTCTCGGTCGATCATTACTTGAAAAAGTTTGGCCGTCCCTGCTATAGAGGCTCTATCGTCGTCAGCGTAGCCTTTAAAAACAATTAAAACCATCCCCAAAATATTTAGTTTTTTTTTTACGCACTTTAAGCTACGTAACCCGCGAGGCTATACCCCTTCGAATACGTGACGCAAGTCATATTTTTAATTACAAAACAATATCAATTAAAATCGGGGTATAATTACAAAAATACGAGTATGTAACACGACAAACCCGCATACTCGTCACAGGGATGTCCACGACGTGTTGACGCGTTGTGTGAAACCAATCGCTGTTTCTTCGCAATAACAGTACTCATCCTGCGTCTGTTACATCGAACGGTGTATTATTTTAACAGCATATTTATCAGTACCACCCCGAAAAGCCGGAATAAACCCATCCCCGTAGACGCAAAATCAGTGCTCTTGAACAATACGTTTTTCACTCGAAACTTGCGGATGCTAAGCACTCCCCGTGCACCCCCGCATGAGCGTGAATCCGTTACACCAAACTTTATTTAAATGCGCGCGAGCAACACCGTGTCACAAATAGGCGTATAAAGACGGTCATATAGCAACACGCCGTGCAGAGTGTGTTATAACGCAACAGTTATAATCCACGTCATCATAATAAGTCGTGTGTGGTTGTGGTCGTGTGTACGACCGTGTGTGCGCGTGTGTCGTGTACATACGACCGCCGTGTACGTTTTCATTATTATTGTTATTTTTTTTTTTGACAGGTTCCCCGTGGCTTTTTAAGTGTCGGTCGACCCGAGATAATTACCGCTTACCCAAATCTGGGCGTTTTACCTATTCTTTTGATACTTGGTTTTTTTCTCTCTCTCTCTTTCCGTCGTGTGTAATCTTTTGATTAGCCGGCTCGCTGTGTACGCAGGACCGCCGACAAAGAAGTTTACACATAATAGTTCTACAATGGATCGAAGAAATGTATTAGCCATTAAAGACACTGCTCGGAGAAAAACAAAATGTGTGGCAGCGATCCGATGAGCTCGTCTGTACTGCAGTATAATGTAGAGGCGTTGTCGTCCGCCGCGGTTTGATGAACATCCTATTTTCGGTCGGAATATTTTTTTGGGACGTTGAAAAAACATAAAAAAAAAACCAGAAGTTTAATCCGCGTTAAATTTATGACAGATTGCGTCATAAATCCGAATAATAGTATGAAAATATCTGGACTATCGACGATTACCACACCTTTTCGACGCTTTTTAAGTGCGGATATTTTATTGTTCAACTACTGTTTCACATCCGCCCGCCCATCAGTTGAAAATTAATTTATTTCGATGCTAATAAAATGGATAGTTTACGGCGCTGTTAATTATCAAAATAAAATAATAATCGTAATAATGATAAACTGGTTTTATTAATCAACAGAAGACAGAAAGGTTCTCGGGTACGTGATATTTTATATATATATACTGTACAAGCGATTATCCTCTTGATTGAAAATGAAAATGTTTTCTTCGATTTAGTATCCTTCTGGGTCATTTTACATCGGCTACAACTTCCAAGGGACCAAAGGATACTTTCGGTGTGACGTAGGCAAAGGCTTTTACATCGATCAATCTATATCGCCGTTGTCATTGTACAACCCTGCAGTGTATACCCTTACACAGAAAACACTGATTTTAAGGGTCACATTGGAGCCATTCATGAAATTATTTCGACGGCACGGTATCAATGGAGTTTTTCTAATTTATTATTCTTGGATACACAGACCTGCTGCGGCTTGAGCTATTATGAACAAGTTTGGTTGGTTTTAAAACAGTTTCGTATTGTATACGTTTTATTGATAATGTTATACGAAAAAAGTATGGTATATACGAGTTTCAAAACGCTTTGGTAGGTAAAGTGTTCACGTCTTATTAATAATATTCTAAAAAAAAAAATGAGTTAACCTGTATAGTAAAACATTTTGTTTCACTAACAAGATATGGCGATACAACTTACTATAGGTATTCAAGATTAAAATATCAAAATGTACTGCACTTAATTTAATACGCGCGGCATTTTCTAATTTATTTAAAACCTTTTTTTTATTTCGTTTGATTGATCACTGAACATTTAACAAGGTAAACTTTTAATCTTGTACAATGTTTTTGAGTAGTGCACTCGAGTATGGCGCTCGACTGTGGTACACTTGAATAAATATTGATGTTCTTATCATTTATTCGGTAATTTAATTTATGAATCATAATAATAATTTGGGTACTTTGAGTAAAAATATAATTCAAACAACTTAAACCACTGTTATGACGCGCTATTCCAACGAATTGTTGTACGAGTAAATATCATTTATAGTTAAACCAAAACTCAATATTTATCATTTCACCGTGAAACTGTTTCCGTCCAGTATAGGCAGGTATAATCAAATATCACGCGACGACCCGTATTTTTGCTTAAAATATAACTTATAAGTATAATTTATCTTTATCGAGATTCGTCTAATAGGCCAGTCAAATTAGACTAAAAAATGACTGAATTCGGTATTAATTAGTGGAAAGCTGTATATTGTTTTAATTGCTCAAGCATAGGTCTGATACTAAGGAAATATGTTTTTCTCCCACCTCCGAAGTCGGCGTCGGCCGCCATCTTGAAAAAAAGAGCTCCAAAATCGGAGTTTTTTTTAGTTATTCGTTAATAACCCATAAACTATGAGCATTATCAAAAAACATAATCCGGTCTAAAATATAGAGCACTAAATATTCTATAAAATTGTGTTAAGAAATAATGAGTTAAATTAAAAAAATTTCAAAAAACGCCAAATTTCAACGTGATTATCAACCTTAAATATTAACCGAACTCATTATTTTTAACACAATTTTACCACTAAAAAAACTCCGATTTCGGAGGTCTTTTTTCAAGACGGCGCACATAAGGCCAATTACCCATATTACGACGACAAAAATCAAAATATAAATTTTCATTATAGTTATTGAAAATACCTTTAAAATATTATCTATAAACCAGTCCATAATGTAGCGTGATCATTTATTTTGTTATCGTGACATAATAGCCTGTGTGTGTACTTAAAGTTTGGTTATCTGTCGCACGGCCAATACCAATATTAAAATATCAACTTAAAGTAGAGTTATAAAAAAAGTTCCACCGAGTTCCATTGACACATTCAAAACAATATCAATATAAGTATAAAAATGTGAAATACACGAAAACAAAATAAATGATTACGCTACATTATGGACTGGTTTATAGATAATATTTTAAAGGTATTTTCAATAATTCTGAAGGCGGCCGACGCAGAATTCGGAGGTGGGGGAAAAACATATTTTCTTAGTTACTAAGGCTTGTGTATCAGACCTATGCTCGAGCGATGAAAACGGTTTGCAGCTTTGCACTAGTTAATTCCGAAATCAAACCTGATTCGACCGGCCCATATTATAATCGAAGTGTTACGAAACGTTCGTTTCACCCTATAATATATGTTTTGACTTGTATCTCATCGTCCGAGACCGATTTGGGTCCGGTCTCCAAGTACGCGGTGGACGGGGTGAGCAGTGTCCGCGGATTTCGGTCGGGTGTCCGGGCCGTTTCCACGCGTCGCCCGTGCTCGTCCGTGTTAGCCGCCGGTCGACGGAAGACTCTCGACAGACGTGCGTGACGCGCACCACCGGTGCCCATGTACTTGTCGACGTTCGACAGGTAACGGGACGAGTTCCCGACGACGTTTTCGCTTTGCCGCGCCGCTCGTGCCGGCGGCGAAACGCTGGACCGGCTCGTTCTCATCGTCCTGCTCCGCCGCGCCAGGTCCTCGATCGCGGTCACCGTCGGTCGCATGCGCCTCTTCCAACCCTCGATGTGGTCGTAAACGTCGAGAAACGAATGGTCTTCGGCGGCCGCGTCGTCCGGCTCGTCCGGCTCGTCGGCCACGTGCTCGTACACCTCGTCGAAGCGTTCCCGGTTCAAAAGCTCGCCGGACAGTAGCTGATCCACGCTGGCCCTGCCTAGGATCCGGTCCACGCGGGGATCCGTGGCGGTGATCAGTTTGTACACGTTCAAGAACTCGTGCAAATCGTCGGCCGTCATACGGCTCAGGGCCTCCTGCATGTCCTCCGTGCAACGGGTTTCATTCGCAGCGGTTGAACTTGTCGAGCCCATGGTCCGAAACCGGTGTGTTGATATGATCGGTCAGAGTGTTGTGTGGCGAAAAATAATAACC
This sequence comes from Periphyllus acericola, assembly GCA_949715065.1. NCBI lineage: Eukaryota > Metazoa > Arthropoda > Insecta > Hemiptera > Aphididae > Periphyllus > Periphyllus acericola. The sequence goes on along the minus strand of OX454266.1, from coordinate 28,011,509 downwards.
GGCAACGGTAAACTATTTCGTAACAATAGTTATTGGTTGTTACTCATTTGTTGATTTATATGCGTTCGCATGTTTTTTATTTAAACGACCCAAAAAGTAGCCGGCTAAGCTACAAGCTTCGTTATGCGTGCTTCTGTGTTTTACGATTTTTCATCGCGTATAGACCAATAGAATATGATTATTAAATGCATATTAAACAAATTTCGGTTATATTTACAGTCGAATTCGTGTATATTCCTGTCTTACTCACACCCATTGGCGTATCCAGACATTTTTTGTCTATGGGATCGAAATGATTCACGCTCCTGCCCAATGCGTTATACCCTCTTGTCCGTCGTCCGCAGTGAACTTCAGTCCTCAGGTACGTGTCTCCGACCGCACCCCGTTGAAATTTTCGAATTTTTCAAACGCAAACATTTTAGCTCGTGATCGGCGTACGTTTGCGTGCGACCAGGGACCGCGGCGAACCACACTCAGTGGTCACATCGCAAACGCACGTCGCATACGTGTACCATAGTTCGGAAATGGTTATGACCGGTTATGGCCGCGGTAGGTAGTAGGTACCTAGCAGTTACAATAAAAACGTCACACCGTCAGATGATTGTTTTTGGATTTCCCGCGACATTACACGTACGCTGTGCTAGAGACGTATACGCGGCAATAATTTACTGACGGCGTAACGTTTATACATTTCGTTCGTTGGGAGCTTGTCGGGCACACGCCCAACACCGCGATAATATTATATTATCCGGAAAACGTAATCACAACATTTGCCCCGTACGACCGCCGCGCCGCGGTTCCATTATAGTTTTGTGTCCGGCGGGCAGTTTTTTCCACCCCGGACTCGTTATTGTACAACGTCGAAACCGAAAATAATAAAATCATTTAGAACCCACGCGTAATTGCTCTACCACAGTGAAGTAAAACGCGTGTGGTTGTCGGCTGCACAGGGGCGCGCGTCCCCGGCGTTTTATTATTCCGGTCGCGGCACCCCGAGATTTGAGAAAGAGGAAAAGTTGCGAGTAGATAACAACGTGAAACTAAACTACTTAACAAAAACTTAAATTTGGAGATACTAACTTTTTGTCCATAAAACATTCGTCGCACCAGTTTTATATTTCTGTTTCCACCGCGCGCCGCTAGTAATTTATATAATAAATAATAACGAACAGAAAGAATTATACACATTTTGCTTGTATAATGTGTTAACTTGCTTGGAACCGTTCCAGTATGTATATATGCATAGCAATGTTTGTATGACGGGTTTATTGGATTAAAATATCAAAATTATTGTTTTGCATATTTCTATTCTCACGATTTTTGAAATCTGAAAATCGGACTACACGCGGACACGACAAAATATAATTATTGTATTTAACTTCTTCTACCAAATGTCTTCACTTATACCGACGTGGGACAACATGGTGCATTAATTAATATAATATTCGTGTGCCTTGCAACAAACAGTCCTATACGATTTAGTTATTAAAAGTACAAAACAATACGGACACATAAGATCCATCGAGTGAAAGTTTTTTTTGTTATTGTAGACATTATCCGATGATCTGTAAACAATGTTTTGATTAAATATTGTCGAAGCACTATGAAGTTCCGGATTTGTAGAAAGTATACGTATATAGTGATACGTCGTCGTAACATTTGACAGTGCTAAAAAACTGTAAAAGTTTTGTATATTCGAAAAATAATACAATTTCATATCTTAAGGCCTAATGTTTTTGCAGTTTATTGTACCTACGAGACGTATTTTAGAATATAATTCAATGTTCAATATTTATTGTTTTTTTTTTCCCCGAATGAAATTTAAATAACCATATCGTTCCTCTACTTTTCTGTGACAGTAGAAGTAAGTTTATTTGATTATACAATAAATTGGCATAATAATTTTTAACTTTCCCGGTGGAAAACTTTTAAACATAATTTTTCACTTTAATTTTATGTATACAGAAATTGTCTTGAACATGTTCAAATTAAAAAATTGGTAAGCTTGAATAAATTTATTATTCCATTCGTGTACAAGAACATGGTATAAAATATCAAATTTATTACAATGAATTACAATATGCATTTGGCCTTAACACCGATTTATATCGACCGGATGATCTTTCAGCCTCCAGTGATGTCATTGGTGAATATTGAAATACTCACAATAATAATAAATTTAATAATTGATTAAATATTGAAGTAAATATATTTTAAGTATAAGCTACTTTAAAATGAACTCATGCATATTAACTAATTTAATTTGTAATGATAGCGGAAAATAGCAAATTATATAAAAATATGTAAGATCAAGTATGGTTCATTTTATTACAAAACGAATTTAACACTTACCCAAATTGATTTATCTAGTCACCATAAAAATATGTAATTATACATATAAGTCCTGGTAACGTGTTTCGTGTTCAAAAATAATGTATTCGAATGCTGTATGTTCGAATGCCAAGTGTTCGAAAGTCAACTGTACAAAATGATATGTGTTCAATATGATATGATCACTGATCATATTATATGTACGAAAAAAAGTATATAAATTATAATACCCCGATTGGGCCAATAGGAAGTTATAAAATAATTAATAAAATAAATAAATTTTATTTTATTGCTATACACTTATATTGATATAAAGTATATTAATTGTATCTATTGTATACAGCGGTTTAAAAATTCAGATCTTCGACTAAAAAATGCGAAGATTGTCTAGTTCCCGAATTCCTACGTGGAATAGCATATAATTATCATATAAGTATCTAATTAATAAATAAATAAAAAATTATAGTGATAATTTATATTATAAATTTATAGTTTTAGATTTTATTGGTATATATAATATATAATGGTATAATAATATAATTTACAGAACTATAATAGAATTTTTAATAAATTATCAATCAATTTTAATTTAATTTTTTATTTTTTAAGTATTATTTACAAAATAAACAATCTTTAATTATTTCTTACAATTATTCAGTATGAGGATGTAATCGGTGACTTGGACACGTATAAGAAAAAGCAGCCACCCAATGGTGACACATTATAACTTGATCAGTTTAGATTGATTTTGGATTAAGCTTAATTTATATTTAAGTCTCTACACCATTTTCTGTTCAGCCTGCAATGTGGATTTCTAGGGATGGTATCAGAATCAAGAGTGGATACTAAAGGGTCTGAATGATTTCTGAGATGAGAGTGCAATCGAATTTTAATCTAAAAATAAAAACAGTACTTTTTCAAAAAATAAATTATCATCATACAAGAAAAATGCGCTTTTTTATATTTTTTATCAAACATATAAATGATCATTCGTCCATACGACTTTCGAACACACGATTTTCGAACATATGGCCCCCTTCACATAAGTCCAAGCTCTAATAACTGTAAATTATTGTAGTCGTGAGGTGAGCGCGTGTAGGGTGTTAAGTGGACAGCTTGGCGCAGCCGTTTTCATTGAACTCGCGAACACCGGGTACTTGGTGAAATACTATATTATAATATTAAGGTGGACGCGCGCGGAACATGTTTATATATGGTTCATACCTCTCGAGGGGACGCCATAGATGGGAACAATGAAGGGTCTCGAGGAACGCGGTTACAGCTAGCGGTTCGCTCGGAACGTCGAGTGATTTTCCGCGCAATACCAAGAATATATATTATAATATAAGAACCCGCTGCTCACAGCACGGCGGCGCAGCGAACGTTTTGACACGTAATCAAGATATGATCTTGCCGCGGATTCGAGTCTAAAGCCTAGGTAGCAAATTAAATAGTTTACGTGCACGGGGTGCGGCAGGTGATGGGAGGGGGAGGAACGCTGCGTACGCGGTGTAATCGAGAGATAAAGGAACAGCTTGACAAAGCAAAGTTTAACGTGCGAGTTGCGTACGACAATAATTAAGAACGTTAAATATTATGTTAGCCTTAATAGGTTCACTCGAGCAGACGACCAGCTGATCGCGAAATCCAGCTCCACCGTGTCTCGTATAATAAACGTACACAATCAACGTCACGATATTTCTGTCGCGCGGACATAACTCAGTCGGAGCCGTAAATAATGCGCGATTTAATATTATTCCGACGTGTGCTGTCGGGTAATAAACATGCGACGTGCAGGATTTTCATTAAAACACGAACAATGGTCTTGTGATAACGCGCGTGATCGACCGGCAAGATCCTGTTCAATTCGAAAAACGTTGAAAATGTAGATGACGATTAGTGCCCGTACACGCGATAATAATTTTAGTACGACCGTATTAGTCGACCGGCAGTGCACATTGATTCCGTTCAATTTCGATGGAACGTCACGGTGTGCAAGACAAATGTTGCCAGTACGGTACACAAGTCTTGATAAATATCGGTTTAATAATAATAATAATAGTACACGTGGTTTGGGACTTGAAGTATTTGCTTATTTTTTCAACTTAACATGAAATCTAACCGCGCGCTATGTCACGTTTCTATGATTCGAGACAGCCCTTATAATCATCAAAATTAGCGCTTGAAGAAACACTTAAATACTTCATTAACAAAAAAAAAAAAACACAATTTTTTCTATGAACCCGTTTAATTTTTATTTAGGTAAGTACATATAAAAGAAAATTACAAGTAATTTTTATTGGAGTCCGGAAGATTAAAATAATAAATAAGTGGAAACAAATGAATGAACACACAAAAAAAGTAGAAATTCACTAAAAATTTGAAATTGGAAATCAATGTTAGACATAAAATAAGTTTTTATAGCACTCTACTAGATTTCACGTTAAGTCGAAAAAATTAGTAAATGCTTGAAATCTCGAACCCTGGGCCACTTATAACAATGGTAAAAGTACACATTATGAGTGGGTAGTAAATAAAGACAATTGTTAAAAATTGTTTAAGTACGAGTTGAAATCAGTGGTCTTTGAAACTTTGTGACATAATGCTATATTTCTTGGATTATTGGGGAATTATTCAAGTAATTTGCGCGGTGAGGGTCGAAAAGTTGTTGTATGTACGAAAGAATGTCAAAAAGGATATGGCTTTAGGTCTTGAGCATCGATGTGACCATTAATGAATTTAAAAATAAACTATTAGCTAGTTGCCGTCTGACAGCTATAGAGTTATAGCAGTTGCGCCGAACAATATGTTAAAGTTAGGCCATGGACTGATCACTATTTTAAAAATGTGGTTGGGGTACCGAGAAGGCTTAGTGTTGGACGTTGTTTATTGCAATTCTGACCATATAATATGCATGATTACTTAATGAAAATGGAGGATTAATAATTAATACACGGTTGTAAATAATATGAAGGCATGTGAATACTTCGCATTTTGCGAGACTTGGAACCGTTCTATTATAATTTGGAATGAGTACTTTTTTAGAATATCGGCGCTACTGAGTGGGAGTATTAAATCGGATATGCCGATAGTCATGGTTTTCTAAAGTTTTCAATTTAAATGCTAAGAATGTAAGAAAACGGGTTCGAATGCGTTCGATGAAATCAATGTCATTCAACTTTTCTTCAATATGCATAATATGTGAAATCGTCACCTCTGAGGCCAAAAATAAATGAATCGATTCGCGCTGGCAAGAAGCACGAGGACTTATTGCTATAATAGTTTTAAAGTGAGGCCGATAGGTCAACTCCAAAAACTAAAATGCGTGTACATTTCAAATGTTTAGCAACAAAGCGGTTTTTTGTTCCTCCTGAATAGTTCTCAAGTGACTTTACCGTATTATCTTCCTGCATGTCTTCCTGCCCACTGCGATTCAAAACTGCGTACGGGTATATTGTACAAGTATTACATTTTGCCAACATTTTAAAATAAAATTGTACTACTATTTGTGTACATTTTATACGTTTCCTTTATTCACCGGCATATTATATTATTAGTTTGAATTAATTTGCTCATTACTTTCTATAGAGAATCGAGAACAATGAATAATGATTTAAGATTATAAGAAAAAAAAACAATTTTAAACGCTTTCAATGGTTTGTTTTTTATTCTTTTTTTCAAGACCGGTTAATTAATTTTCGTAAAAATCCGTAACATGTATACTGTTGGTTGCCGATTGTGATTTATTACGTTTAACGACCTGACGCCTCACAACTTTGAACACAGCTTCATGATCACAAATCACAATAATGTGTACGTACTATGCGACTGGTAAATGAATTAAAATTCAATAAAATATTTGTCGTTAATTTTAATCGTGTCCAAACGTCCGGACTCGGCGTACAGCGAGGCGCTATTGATTTTACAACTATGTGTTTCTTTACGAGGTTTTTTTTATTCGGAAAACACTTTTCGGGGACATAAAATGTCTTATGTAACCTATCTAAAGATTTGGAATTGAATACAGACTGTACAGTACAATTTTATGGTATGTCTAGTAATTTAAAAAAATACATTCGAAAAATGACGAATAAACGACAACATTTATGGTATATTCGATTTTCAACAAAATTTTCGGCCATTGTTGTGTAAGCGAGGGTTCGTTCAGACAGCGTTTCACATTAATTTATACTTTATATTCATACAATTTTAAGTTTTTGAAATAAAAATGAATTAGTGAAAAAATATGCATTTCCTATGATTGATATTTATAATATTTATTATACCTATATTTCTTTCTCGATGGTGTATAATATCATGATTAATACGCTACAACCATCAAACATAATTTTCTAAAGATTGGGTGCTAAATTGAAGTATTATTAGCCAAGTAAAATATAAAACAACTTTCATAAATATTTAAAATAAAACATTTTTTTTTTTTTTCATAAACTTTTTGATTTAAATGTATTACGTAAATGAGTGGTAACTTTTAAACACTAGGTCACTTCACTAATTGAATTAAATTTTAATAATGCAATTATGTTGATAATTCATGATGAGAATAGCACGATACTGTAGTCTGTATTATGTTATTAGTCGAGAAATCTGAATATGTAACTTATTTTTTATAAATACACAACACATCATCGATCACAGTTTTGATCGTAGGCTATTTGGAAAAATACTCGTCATTTATTTCATGTACTATGAATTTGGTTGTAAGATTAAAAAAAGAAAATTGATCGATATTGTTTTTCTAAGTTTAAACTTTCTTGCTAGTTCGAAATCCATTGAATACGAAAAAAACGTGAGTGGTTATGGAGAGGGGAGACATTTACTGAAACGATTACTATATTATTTTTTTGTCAAAATTAAAAATGATTTATGTGAACTATGAAGACGTTCCTATTCAATGTTTCTACAGTAAGAATTAATATTATTATTTAGTATTTTTTTGTTTATATTAACTATTAAGATATAATCAATGAACACAATATATAGAAAAAAAAACGATTTATGGTTAAATCAATACTGTATATTCAAATGAATAATTCTAAAATATGATGAACAGCGAATTTAAAAATTATTATTTTAATCAGCAATGGATTAGTATAATATTTATAGGATCAGTTATCATTTATTGGATTCAATGTTTCAGGTGAGCAGCTGATAATTAGCAAATCGTAGAACTAAATAGTCAAGAAAATGGAAGTATTTAAATAATAATTACGACTAGCGAGGATGGTGGCATATGATAAACCAAAGGGCTTTTTTCTACCCAAAAATGCTTCAACAAAAATGGTTTTAGCTAAAAGACGTACCTATACGTAGTACTTAATAAATTCATAATTTTATACATATTTTTTTTCATTTTAAGGATTTATTTACGATTTCTAGTTTTTCGTTTTTATGTTAATTTGTACAAATCTGTTTGTCCAAACAATATTGTATTATTTAGCTCGATGCTCTTTTTCGTGGTCCTGCCAAGGATTATATTCAAGGCGATTGAATGCTCGTATAAGATAAAATAATCCGATCTATTTTATCTGCATGTTTTATTAGTGTACTCCTGTATGAATACAAATGTAACTGGCTGTACATTTTATTGGTATTAATAACATTCATTCTACATCATAATACTATAGTTTCTACTGTAGTCGAGATATTATAACGAGCCGCACAAGTCATGTGGAGCGCTACTGTGTACAGTGCACTATGTGCACTATAGATCGTTAATTTACTATATTATGTTTACCAGTGACTGCAAGAACAACTATAAATACGCACGCACGCACACTCACGAACATTTTTTTTATTCAGTTATAGGAAACCGGTATTTTTTTCTCGAACTGTTCGCAAAGTTCCTTCTTTGGTAGCACAGAACAATCTAGTTAAATTTTGCCTTGTTATTTATTTTTTATAGGTATACATCCTCGTGGAATGAATAGAGAAGAAAAAACCCATACAGATGTTTTAATATTCGTTAAATATACAATGTAGGTACAACACATAAATGTACTATAAATTAAATTATTTTAATTTATGTGTTAGCATGAACCTACGTTTAAAAAAAAAAATCGGATAAAAATATCGAACTAGGGATTCCGAGTTTTTTATTAAAAAATTAAAACATCTGTTACAATGCACAATTATTCTAAAATAAATTATTAAAAGGTATATTATGGTCATCATAGTACATTAGTACGTATAATATTAGTATATACACTATTTAATACATTTTATTTACTAATATAGACAATGATAAGAAGGCTCCAAGTATTGATGACCCAAAAATGAAGGATATACAATTTTTTCAAAATAAATTTATGGCTTTTGAAATAATTTCTTGAAACAAATAATAAATCGCTGATTCATATTAAACATACAAGAGTTATGACAGGATAAGATAATAATTGTTATAAACAGTCTATTATATTGTAGTTTTACAATATGAACAAATAAATTGTTTAAAAATAAAATCTGTATTTATATATAATGAAAAATAAATAAGGGTATTATATTCCTAATATATTCAAAAATAATATACATTACGAGTTGCGACGTAACCGGGCTGAGTTGAAGAAAATATTTCTAATACCAACTTTATAGACTAGGAATTTTCATTATTTTTTGAATTGATTTTAGTTATTATATTACCGATTTAAACAGTAATATAATAAGCTATGATTGTCATTGACTCATGCAAATAGTACCTACCAATACATAATTAGTCCGATCGCCCTTATGTCTAGGAGATTTAAGATCACTTTAGGCTTAAAAAGGCGTAGTGGTACGCATGTAACTTACAGTACACATCGCTACACATCTGGATTTTATAAAATACAAACGTAAAAGCAAAATTTAAATTACTAAAATTACATACTAATCATTATCGAGAAGTTAAAAAATAATAATCTTTAGTTTCATAATCTAACAGAAAATTGATTTTTTCAGGGACGGATAGAGTGGAATATTTTTATGAACAATTTGGTATTTTCTAATTTATGAAACTGTTATTTCACTAACCGTGTTATCGCTAAACAGCTTATAATAATATAATTCAAGTAAAAATATTTGCTCTGATGTGGAGTATAAGTACACGTGGAAAATAATTACAGTTACTCATATGTTTTAGCGCATAGATTTTTAACATATGTATATATATATACATGTTATGTTAATGTGCATTATTACGTACACCTACCGAATACGAAAACAACTGGTGTTTAATTGTAACGTATGTATTGTCGACCGTTTGTCATTTAAATTCGTTTCGCGCCGTATAACAGTTTATTTTTGAAAACAATAATATTTAGGTTTTTGCGATTGAAAAACGTTCCGCGAATCGCCGTAACACGGTTTTACGATGAAACGTATTGTGTTTTCGCTGCGTTAAAGACACCGAGGGATGTAGTTCGGCTTATTTTTCAACCCCACGCGTATATATAATATGTAGGTAGGTATAAGCATTGCGCCTAATTTATTCAAGCGATTTACGCGCAAGGGTTGAATGTATAATAATTATCTGTTTACCGCGTAATATTAAACGCAGCTTAAATTATAAACAACAAATCAATGTTTATGCATGAGATTGGGGGGGGATGCTCTCGGTCCCCTGTAAAAGTTCCAATAACGCGTGTGTATTAAAATAATCTGGTACGTCATTGCAACGCAACACAAAATATATTATTCACACTTGTAACCAGGTGGGGAGGGGGGGAATGATTATAAAAAAAAACAAAAACCTTTTTTGTTTACCGAGCGTGGGTGTTTTGCGCGTAATGAGAAATTGGTCGTCCGGATAAATGACGAGAGGAATATAATAATTACTGGCACGAGCCAAATAATACCGTATACATACCGAATATCCTGCAGAGACCGCCGCCGCTGTGCCGCGCGTGTCGCCGAGCCAATCCTGCGAAGCCGTATACGTATGTACGGCCGGTATAATATCACGTATTGTATACGAGGACGATTTGAACCTTCTCCCCCGGTCGTCCTGCACGTAATGTTCTCGTTCATACTAATGTTATTATTACCTATTCATTCTCGATGTCTTATAGTGTTTTGTTTTTCACAAACTTGCCTCTTTAAATGTATCACGTAAATCGGTGATGCGTTTGGCCAACCATAGGTGTATTGACCACACGGTCACTTCACCTCACTAACAATGCAACCACGTTGACAACTCTTCATAAGAACAACACGGCTATATATTATTATAATCGTATACAGTCGAGCGACCTGAACAGCTTATTCATGAGCATACAAATGATCAAACACAGTTTTTATCGGGTGTACCTATGAAATTCTGGAATGTGAAAATCTGGGCGGTACTACTGTGGACCGTACGAATCTGCATTGTAAATATCTGGGCAGTACAAATGTGGGTCGTACAAATGTGGAAAGTACTTTTCTGGAATTCTAAATTTTGAAATCGGTACAAATCTGGACCGTATAAATTCTTATTCAATATTTATTCCATATACGAATATAATATAGGTCAGCGGTGGCAAATTTTCTGTCGTTACGTGCCAAAAACAATCTGATTTAATTTTAATTTTTTAAACGCGTGCCATAAACTATTATTTATGAATGTTTATGAAAAATATTATAACTTATATACTTTACATGCACATGCATCAGAAAAATTATATTTATTCAGCTTATATTTGCTTACATCGTGATCTCATCATTCAAATATTTAGTACTAAAAATAAAATATAGTATAATAGATATTTTAAGTTTTTGCGACCCACGGATTTGCCATTCCTGATATTGGTACAATGATTTTGAATGTAAGATGTTAAATCTTTTAAAAAGTTAATTGATCGATGTTGTTTTCCTAAGCTTCAACTTTCTCGGTTGTTCGAAATCTCTATGTCTACAGGTATAATACGATAAAATTAAAACTTTGTCTGGCCATCCCGGCGCCCTGCGCGTAATGTTCTCAATAATAGTTAATTGTCGCGATGGATTCGATAAAAAAATGATTAGGGAGGTTGATTTATGGTCCGCTCCGGCGTAAACCCATCAATGCGTTAAAAAACAAATTGACAGTAAATGACTCCGGCGACGGTTATAAATCTGTTTGTTTGTGATACGAAACACCACGGGGCGCGAGTAATTGCCGTATTTTCATCCCTGTTTTAGTTCCACTCTTTTTCCGACCACACGTGTTGATGGTATGCATTAATTGAAATAAAAAAACTTTATGGTTTTTACGTCTTGTAGGTATAAATAATAGTAATAGTTAAAAATTTTAATTTTCATTGAAAAAGTAAGTAAGCACAATAATATAATTGAAATTATAAAAATATATTTCGTTACATATACGCGTTGTAACAATACAATTTATGACTTGAAATGCCCATAAATCTAAAGAAAATAAATTATTTTTGTAAAACAGTAATAATAATAGCATACTTGACACTCTATTTTATTTTAATAATTTATTTAAACGTGTTTTTGTCAAAATTGTCTATTATGTTGGAGTTGAATTTTTTATTTGATAATAAATTACATAACACAATACGCAGTCCGAAAAGTAATATAAAATATACTATATTCTCGTTCTTGTATAATATTTTCTATACTTTTGGAACTTTATTTTTTATCCATTTAATGTACAGGGTGTTCCACCGAGGATTTACCTATTGCGATATTTCCCGAGGTACTGAAAATATTCAAATTTTGTTTTTATATAAGACTCACAGGGACAAGAACTACAAATATTTATAAATTTTAATTGCATTTAATGATTTGGTACAATTGTTAAAAATAATTTTTACTACTAACATGGTAAAAAATAATAGTATAATACACAATCAGACGTCAACATTTTTAGAAAAATAAGCTTTATAAAATCGCTCTCTTTAAATATTTCGAAATAATTATTTTTTATAAAAACAGAATTTGAATATCTTCGTTAACTCAGAAGATACGCAGTGGGCAAATCCTCGACGGAACACCCTGCATAGTGCCTACCCACATGTTTCGAGTGTACGTATTTTCAGACGTATCGCGAGCATAAAAGTTAAATTGTACAATTAGTAAGTTTAGGTTTTTGCATTCCAATCAGGGCGAAGTATATTATGCGTACACGTACTTACCGTTGATTTAGTCATAAGTTATAAATATATACTCGTACAGATGATAATACAGTTAGTAATGTTGTTGCTATTTTCGCTGTCATTTGAAAACGGTCGTATTTTTAAAATAACAACCACACGACGTGTACATTTGAATAATATTTCGAAACTGGTCCGGGAGAAACGAAACAAACACTAATTGAGAACACTAATAACACATCGGGCATATTGATGTCAAGTTACGACAATAATCAAGTTATTGTACGAAAAAAAAAAAACCGAAAATAATAATAAATAAATAATAAGCGTGCATGTAATAAAAATAAATTGATTTAAACCGGTTCGGGTGATAATCAGTGCCAATTTTCAGTAATAAAGCAATAACGAGTGTAATTTATATACGCGCGCGTAGGGTTTTCAGAGTCAAAATATATATTCGCGCGTCGACCGTCGCGTCTCGCATTATTATTATTATTAACGAGATACGGTTTCGCGCGTTTCCAGTCGTTATAATTCGTTATTTTTTTTTTTTTTTCCTACGCGCACGGAACGGCACAGGGTGCAGTGATCATTTCGAACTCGCCAAATCGAACGGCCGACGACGTCGGATGATGTACCGCCAGGTATATGGGCCGCCGTTCCGTCGATTTAATTGATCGTAAAAATTGACGAGCGTAATAAAATATTATTACAAGTATACGCGCGTACTTCTGATAGTAATAATAATAATCGCGTCACGGGTACATCGTGTTTACGCGCGCCGCGGCCGTCCATAACGCAGGTACGTACATTCTCGAGCGGATACTATTATAACGCGCGTACGATTCGCGGATTTTCCGACGGACGCGCGTAATATACGTCATATAACATGTTCGTAGACATAATACGCAGTGGCGTAGGAAGAGCCGTTAGCGCCCCTGGTGAACCTAGGAAAATGCGCCTTTTTAGCGATTAAAAAATTGACGAAAATACGGAATGATATTTTTTAACATTTATTTTTTATGTATTACATCGGTTTTTATTGTTACAATGTAAATTTCAAACTTTAAACATTTTCTTTTCTTGCTTTAAGGCTGCTAGAGAATTCTTCGATAAAAATAGGTACTAATTTTAAAGCACAAATTTGCGCCCCTTCATAATTCGCGCCCGTGGCGTAGGCACAGTTCACCATGCCCTTGCTACGCCACTGATAATACGCACCGTCGTCGTATTTTATCATCGGATATTCATATTTACATATTTTATACTCGCGCGTGCTTTAATGGCCGGGCGACAAATGATCAGGCGACTGATGTACGGGGCAACGTGTATCAGGGGCGTACCCAAGGGGGGGGGGGTTTCGGGTCTGCACCCCCCCCATTGAAATTTCTACATTTACACAATTGTTTAATAGTAAATAGTGTAATAAGAGTAGGTTAACAGTGTATTTTAATTTCTCATTATCTTCAATATACAAAGCTTATAGATTATAATATATAATGTATAAACCGTGTTTAATTTATATGGTTATTGATGAAGTTTTTAAGCATACATATGTGTTATGTAAATCATTACAAAGAGAAAACATTGACTTACTTGAAGCAATTAATCTAGCTGAGGATTTAACTAATGAGATAGAAACAATGAGACAAAATACTGATGCAGTCTTTTCAGTTATATTTAAGAACTTAGAAGAAAAATCTGAATGTCTTGATATACAAATTTGTATTCCAAGGATCTGTAAGCGTCAAATCAATCGCTGTAATATTATTAGTAAATCTCCAGAAGAATACTTCAAAATACCGATATTTATACAATTTATGGATTACTTTATTGATCAAATAAATAGTCGTCTTATCGAACACAAATTGGTTTTAAAAGATTTTAAAATGTTATTTAAAAATGAATTGGACAATAATAACAACGACATATTACAATTGATAGATTTTTTTAAAGATTCGGATAATATAAGTGAACCTGATATTGTAATAGCAGAAATTAAGATGTGGAAAAATGTCTTAAAAAGAACTGAAGTAGATCAAAAGCCAAAAACTGTAATACAATTTCTACAATTTTGCGATGAAGACTTGTTCCCAAATATATACAAGTTAATACAATTATTATGTATATTACCGGTCACATGTACTTCTGAGAGAAGTATTTTTTCATTAAGAAATCTTAAAACATGTCTCAGAAATACTGTATCGAAAGACAGACTAAATGGACTTGCGATGCTTAATATTCATCGAAATGAAATCTTAACACCAGATGATATAATTGAGGAACTTGTAAAAAAAGACAGGAGATTAAAATTTTAAAATAATTATAAGTTAAATAATGTAATTTTTATAACATTTTATTACTAAATAAAAATTGATTTAAAATTATAGTACCTACTACCTAACTATTGTAGTAAACCTTTCTGTATATGTGTGAGTGTGTGTATAACTATTGTAACTATGATTATAGTTATTAACAGTCATTTGTTGGTAATGAATTAAACTATAATTAAAATTAGAGAATGATAAAATTAAAATTTTGGACCCCCTCCCCCCATAAAAAAATTCCTGGGTATGCCTCTGACGTGTATTTCGGTTTTTTTTTTCCTTTTTATTCTTCTTCCGTTCGCGTCGAGGATTGTCTCGAGATGATGCCGGCCGTAAGCCACCGCAAGTACAACATATTTTCGCGGATAGTTATTGATTTCCACTTTCTCGACATCCCATCGTGCGTCCGCGCAAACCGGCGCGCGTCAAAACGACACGCAAACGGTTCGACGAACTCTCGAACGGGTATCGTCAACAATACGGCGTACACCCAAACAAAACGCGCTCGCAAAACGTATAATAATAAATACTTTGGGGATGGTCGTCTAAGGCTGTTCGAGGGCTACACGGTAACAACAATATATTTTTGCTGTTTACAAATGACGACGGACGATTCGATTAATTGTTCACCGCCCTACCTGTAACCGTATCTATCTAGTATAACTTTTACGCGCGGACAAGACAACTACGAACATAGTACAGCCACGTTGTTCAGCGAGAGTGTAAAAGTATACGCTCGTGTAGTCTGTACC
The DNA here is from genome assembly GCA_949715065.1 of Periphyllus acericola. Lineage (NCBI taxonomy): Eukaryota > Metazoa > Arthropoda > Insecta > Hemiptera > Aphididae > Periphyllus > Periphyllus acericola. The sequence continues at coordinate 27,996,026 of OX454266.1, read as the reverse complement.
ATGGCCTGCCCTACCGTAAAAAATCTACCCATATAACACCAATCCAAAAAACCGTTACGCGCTTTATGATTAGGGTACAGATTTCATAGCGTATAGCGGTTTTTTCTGAATGTCCCTAGCACAAAGTCCGTTTCATTTGTCGAAGAGTTAAAAGATTAAACCTTTACTTCGCATTTTTTATATTTTACATATTTCAAAATATTTTCAGATGATTTGAGAAATATTTTTTGAATTTCTCTTAAAAGAAAAAATATGCATATCTATTCTATTTTTATTATGTATTTATTATATTTGAAAAAATTTTGCACCGTTTGACTATCCTGCAGTGCCGTAATCAAACGGCATAATATAATGAATGAACCTATCTGAATTGTATTTTAATTTTCAATGTTTAAAGAAGATAAGGGAAGGAGGATAATAATCATTAACAATTTAAATAATAACGCAAAAACTAAAGAATACGTCAACGCCCAGACTAAAGTAACATGTTTTTACTTATTTTCTATGCCCACGAAGTAGCGGTTAGGTTAGCATACTAAAAAAGTATTAGAGTATATATTATGTATTTAGGTATATACATTTTCTTACAATTTCAGGGGGAGAGGGAGTAGAACTAACCCCTAAACCCCCCTTGCATGCGTGCCTTAATAACAACGGCCGTATCGTTCTTGATAATCGACATTGGATATGGTAAAAACGAGCTCATGAAAGTGAAGTGAGGCTATGCGGAAAAAGCACAGTCTTGGACACAACGTTTATACACAGTAGGCTTTCGGAAGAGGGGAAGGCGGGACATTTGCCCCCTCAAGCTTTTTTAAAATCAAACGTACAACAAAGGGCGCCTATGTACATATACATATAAGTAATTCGATAAGATGACATTTTTGAAAGGACGTCCGACCCTTGGCCCTTTTTTCGCGGTCATTTCTTCGTTGGGATTGTAAATCATGATCACGACGGGGAAAAATGAGTACAGCGCGCGCGTGCGCGCTGAGATTGACGCGACCGCGTGAAAATCACTGTCGGAAGAGACTACGACGGCGGCGGTCAAACGGTAAAATTACAACCGATTACCGGCGCGTGGCATCGCGTCCGCGACGGGTACAACGTGCGCGCGCGCGAGCGCGTGTGTTTTGCCCACCCCTGTTGTTCGGGTCGCGCGTTTTCCGTATAACGTACACTCGCGGCGGGCATACACGGCGCTCTCGGTCGTTTCGCGAGAGGTGTTAATGCGGCGGGGGGGGGGGGGACTGCAGACTCCGATCGAGGTTGTCCGGCCGCCGCCGTCGGTCAAAGAACGTGCCGCGGTATTCGTCACGACCGTGCGCGGTACGTACGCGGTCCATATACCATCAAATCGCACGTCGTATATTGTATACCTGCTCGGCGGCGCGGTACACTCGTACAATCCTGTCGAACGACGTACCCCGCTCGTCCACACCTCCTCCGACAGCTCCAGTGCGTTATGATCGCACATGTCCCGACTTCTCCAAATCGGTCGACCGTGATATTCGCGTGGGGGGGGGGGAGGAGGAGGAGGATCGTGAGAGATGTCGATTTTTAAGCGGATCTCTTTGAAAATCAGCCAGACATGTTATGGCGTGTCCAGTGTGCTTGACTTGCCTGCCCGTGGTTCACGAGGAACAAACGAATACAAAACGGTACACGAATACCCCTCATCCAAGACTGGATAACATTAGGGTTTGAAAATCTCCACGCAAATCTATCTCAAGCATCCGACGGCGCTCGGTTCTCGAAAGTGGGAAACGAAACAGAAAACTGACTTAGCAGACGACAGCGGTGACGAAGAAAACTCAGCGCAACTTAAGCAGAAATTAATTATTGTATTATCATTATTATAATTTACACAACACTGAGACCTGAACGTCATAAAATGTTCAACTGTACGTTAAAGATCATGTAATATATGCTTACACGTTGAAGTATAAGTAACAATAACAATTATAATAATTAAAAAAACAAAATTTTTGTTGCGGGTACTACCGAGGGAAAAGTGTGTAATTTAGTAAATACCTAAGACGGATGGTGTATCGTTTGAAGAAAATTCTCGTTTTCATATTATGTACAGGACGAATTTATTGTTTTCAGAAATCAAATTTAAATCAACATCCATCAACCCGTGCGGTCGTGGTAATAAAATGGACTTACACAATTCGAATGTAGTACAAAATGTTAGTCAAATATTATTTGAGGAAGTATAATTAATATATAATATACTCGTAAAACCACTGAGTGTACACAATAAGTCGTTGGGTTCTAAAGGAAATCCTCGATGGCCCGTAAAAAGAAAAGAAGACAGGATTGGTCTTTTAAAACTAAAACCAATGCGACATTTCTCTAGGGAAAACGATTCTCGGTGAAAAAAAGTCGATTGGATAAGTTCATATTTTTAAAGATGGTCGATTTAATAGTAAAATCAAATTTCTCAATAAGGTAGTTGAACTTTTGCAAAAAATAAAAAATGTTTCGAAAATTATGAGATTTCCATGAAATGCTAATATCGATAATATATTATGTATGTTTCGATTCGCTACGATTAAATGTTATAAGAATAACATCCAAATAAAGAAAAATCATATGAAAAATCTTGTACTCATGATAAACCAACAAATGGATAGAAAATACTAGACGGTGCCGGGTTAGATTCTCGATCTCGGTGTTCATGTTTTTGGTAATAATTTTTTCTCGGTTTCAAAAATTCAAAAATTGACCCATATTAGATAATCAACTGGACAAACATTTTCTATTAGAAACCTCCTAGGCAGGGGCGTGCATGATCGGAACAATCCTTTTGGTCGTAATCATATACACGGACACAGTAAAAATATAAAAATAAAACTAAGCTTTCATCATGCATTCCTCGTCTTACACAGATTCTAAAATAATAATTGTGTAATTATTTTTGACAAATTTCTCAATTGTACAGTTAATTTTTGTTGCCCATGAGACCTCGTTGTATGGAAGTTTTACATTCCTGCGTCTAACATGTAGCCGTGTTTGGATCCTATCGTATATTTACTCCGTCGACTGTCTAGTCGATTAATTAATTTAATAATTAGATTAATCATAATACAATTTGGTTAAACGAACGAGCGCATCGATATGCGAACATGGACGTAATATTATGCATGGATTCAGTTTTAAAATAAGGCTTTATGTTAATTTAATTTTCCACTTGTTTGATTGCGTGTACTGACCGATCAGTTTGACGCATGACAATTTCATTTTTAACAATTTACAAAACAATATATTGTGGCCATCAATGCGGATTTCTAAAGCGATCAAAACTTTTATGACTATATCTTGGTTAGATTTGTTTCGACGACAATATTTTTGTATTAGATTCTAAGAGAGACAAGCAATTCAAAAAATTATCTCCCCAAAGTACCAAACTAGATGACATTTCATATCAGGAAAGTACCAGGTTAGGAAGGTTTGCATACATTGGAGCAATCCGTCTGGCCAAAATCATGATAACACGACAATACTCGTTTCACTCAGAATCTAAAGAATGTGCATTATATTCCAATGGAAAGTCTGAGGGCCATTGGGACAGTGAAACACATATTATGTGCATTATGCGTACGAGATACTCGCGCGTTTAATGTGTTTAAAAGGAAAAATTCTCGGGTTACATATTGTATAGTTATTATTTCGCATCTACGAAATGTGCTTCGAATGCCTAGGGCCCAGGAGTCAACAACTGTCGGACCGCGGAAGGTAGAAATCAGGGCCGTCATCATGTATCTTACTTCAATAGTTAAATATATACATGTATCATTTTAATTAAAAATTATTTTTACAATAAATAATAAGGAAAAACAGAAGTATCGAAATTAATTCATAGATTCTCGCCTTCAAGAAACATTGTGTATAGAAGCTGCGTTCTCCGCGAGTTCCCAATATCCGAAAATGGGTTAAGGAGAAAAAATGCAATATCTCGCATTCAGTTGCTCGGTAATATCTTCTAATAAATAATATTGTAATATTGTTTTCCTTTTATGATGAAAAGTAGTAAATTCAAATTCATAATCCTCATACATTATTATGCTTTGAGAACAAAAACAAAACAACGCTAGTCTGGTAACAATTTTTTCCCTTCGTTTATTTGTTACGTATTTAATGTTCCGTGCTCCAAAAGATTGCTCGCCGGTTAAAATTACTCGCCAGTCTACTCACCCCCGTCCGCAGCGCTCCTGCATGTACCCACCCGTGGTAAAAAACGTTTTATTCGAATTACTTTTCCGCTGTGATTATAATATATCGTATTATATTATATGCGTGCGTAACTGCTACACCTATATTACGCGATGACAAATGTAAGCCTATGTCTTTTACAAGGAGTCGTTCACCTATAGTAAATGCATACTCAATAAATGGTACAATTATAGATATGGTTACTACTAAAAAAGATTTGGGCGTAATTTTCTGTTCTGACCTCAATTTTCACACTCATATAGAGTCAGTCTGTTGTAGAGCGTTCAAGACTCTAGGTTTCGTAATCCGAACGTCGAAGAACTTCAAGCCGACCTCCTCACTCAAAACGTTGTATTGTTCCCTGGTAAGATCATTACTTGAGTATGCATCCGTTCTTTGGGATCCGTACACGGCAACGGACTATATTCACTTATAGAGCAGGTCCAGACTTCCAGAGGCGTTTCTTATCATCTGCCGCCAATATATTAGGAATACAGCATATTAAGCATGATTATCTTCCTGTTTCTAATAAGCTTGGACTGATCTCCTTGGTTGATAGACGTATGACAGCGAATCTAGTTTTTTTTGAGTAAGCTGATAAATGGTCATATTGATGCTCCCTCTTTACTATCCCAAGTTAACTTTAGAGTTCCACCTCGTTTCTCTAGATCATGTATACCTTTTGCAATTCCTTTCCATCGTACCAACTATGGGATGAACAACCCAATGGATAGAATGATGCGTTTGGCCAATGAGCACCCTACCATATTTGATATATAAAATATTTTGTAAATTATTTATTACTATGTCTTCAAAATGTTATATTGTTTGAATTTTTATTTTTTATTTTTTTCTAACCTAACATTAAGAATATTTTTTTTACTTTATGTTGTAAAACTGAATTACTACCTGTTAAATGTATTTGTGCACTATTGGGCCTTGTGCCCGTTATATAATATAATATAATAATATAATAATGCGCACGTCGAATATTTACTTTTTTGTTCACTTGCGTAGGCGATACTACACATGGCTATCGAGAATGATGTGTGATTCAGTGAATTTCACGCTTTCAACGACCACTGCGCTTTATGAAGGCTTGATGGATGCTAAACACCGTCATAAAGTACGTTTCAACTTTTTTTCGGGAACCGAAGCGCATAATTCGATACGGCACGTGTAAACGTAAATCGTTCAAGTAAATCATTTTACCGGCTAGTTGGTGAGCGGAAAAAAGTATGTTTATAAATTCACGCGGAACCCGGGCTGTGTAAAATATAACTTCTATTTTCGACGACGTCAAAGCATATCTTTTTTGCTTATTATTATTTTTTTTTTTTATCATTTTGCGCAACAGAACCCAAGACTTAATCGTACAACAAAAGTAGATGCACCACCAATACCTACGAATAAGCGTTGAAGCACCCGTAGTATTATTCTTAAAATACAATAGTTCCCTACCCCGTACCCATTTGCATATTATCATTCGTCGCCAGTGTTCATTTTTTTTAGAATCTTTGTGATATTTTAGAATTTCATGATTTTCTAGTTCACTTGTTTATAACAAATTAATATTCACGTCGATGTACATTGTTGTTTATGACTATTCAATTTGGTTTTATAAAGAAACGTACAGCATTATACTTGTCTGAGTATCTAAAATAGTTTTATGTTATATTCGTGCCAGGTATTTTCAACTGACCAGAGACAATATACTCGTACATATGCACACTTATTGAGAAACTCATATTATGGTTATAAATGATTCTCTACCGAAAATATTATGACAGTTTATTTTTGAATTATTTCATAAAATCGTGAAATATTAAATTTTTTACTTTAAGCAAGACAATAATATTTACCACTTTTTCAACGCATCGAGACAATTGTCTGATATAATTCATCAACAATGCACCGTACTCACGGTTATTTAAATGTTTAGTGATCGTAGCAGTAGGTTGATTCGTTTACATCCACCTTCATGGTCGGTTATAACTTGAGGAATATTCAAATTCAATTCCAACCGCGAATTAATCGAGCGAATGTTCCATCGCGTGCAATGCATTATAAATGCGTGTATGAGGTAATGAATACCGCGTGTTGTACACTTTGATGGTTTAAAGTTTAGAGTACTTGACAATTTAGTTATTTTTTAATTAAAGCTGCTCGTGTCTTGTACAAAAATTATCGCGCGCCGCGATTATTTTATAGCACTGGAAGATAAAACCGTATTCATCTCGAATTGAAATCATTGCGTACAAAAAACATAAAGTACCGCTGTACACATAGAGCAAGTTAATCAAGAAGTATTGATTTTAACATTATATATGTATAAATAATATTGTATCTGTGCGGTATAATTTTTTGTTTTATATTACCCGTCATAAATAAAAATAAAAAAAAGCTTCTATTTTAATTTATAAGACACAAGCATGATGCCATAAAGAAACGAGAGAATTACCGATATTTGTTTCTAACTTGTACGATTTAAGCACGCATCATGATCGTTCATTGACCATTATCACTTCCGGAAATCATTAATTTGATTCGTTATTTGAACCCTTCGCGCGGAGTTTGCTTTATGGTAGACAATTTAAAATGTGGTTTGTCAAATGAAGTACATTTTTCTAGTTTTCTAACGGAATAAGTTTTACACAAAGACGATACTATTTTTGTACACAAAACGTAATATACTTTGGACCAGCGGTTCTCAAAGTGTGTTCCGCGGAACCTGAGGGTGAATCCTCCCATCCTCATTATGGATCCACAATATTTATGTGAGAGATTTTTAATAAGGCAAAACAATGTTTACCTATATTAAATACGAGTATATACACGCGTATCGCTATACAATGGGGAGGATGTACGGAGAAGATATGTCAAAACACTAACAATTGAACTAAAAAGCGCGTATACCCTGAAATCGGATGTATTTTAGACCCCGCAGGCCATTGGTTATAGTGGTTTCACGAAACACAAACTATTTTCTAAGTGTATACGGTGGTCGTAAAAGTTTGAGAACCGCTGCTTCGGCTGAATATCAACGCGAGTTGCAATTTATTTAATTTTAAGTCTTCTTGTAACTAGTTTCCAGAGTTCCTTTGTCTCGATATCGATCCAACCTATTTCAAAATGTATATGCTTTACTTCGTAAAATTTCATATCGACACGCATGTGTATAAATAATACAATTTTTACCCTTCGTTGGTATCGCTATGTAACGTCTCACCATTGGTGCCGCGCTCACCCCGTCGTTTTTTTTTTTTATCATTATTTACTATCGTATGATAAACGTACAAAATTGAAACCAACACCGGATCGTTTATAACTTAAATATTTTACAAATACATAATTATTTAACCATTTTTCTTAATTATAAACGTTTCAAACAATACAAATGAAAAACTACAACTATTTTCAGATTTTTTTCTACACAGAACATATAGTATCGAATTTAGGTACTTGAATATTTTCTTTTCATAAGATATGTTCATTTTTAACACATAATTAAATTATTATATAACGTAACAATACAGTTATTATTATTAGTCATCTCGGTTAGGTTATGTATGTGTATGCCGTACGATCTTTAATCTATACACTATAATATACTGTGTCTAAAAAAAACTATTTGCGTCGTAAAATCAAAAATGTACACAGGACTATAAGATACTGCCACAAAATTCCCAACTATTCACTTGCCGTAGTTTTGCGAAGGGCAACGTTTGTAAAACGTGTACTCGTAACGAACACTGTACATGATGATGCCTGTATATTATACCATTTTACTATGTGTGTCCGCGCACTGTTGGTTAAAGTTTAATCTAAAATCGATTTTTAAAATGCAATGATTTATCGTTGTTTCCGAGTGTATATATATATATAATATACACTACATATAAGCACTGTCTTACGTCGCACTAAGTCGAGTACGGAGTGAGATAGATGCCCCAAGGACGTGTAATGTCTTATGTGTCTCGGACGCTTTTCGAAATCGATAAAGAAGTGTATATGGGGGTACGAAATAAGTAAATATATATCAAGCGATGTATTGTTATTATCATTATGGTATAGTGAGTTATTTGGTAATATCTCAAAATCATAATCGTGTTAAAATAAATGACAACACGCGACGTAAATACGTTTGCGCTGTCTTCGCGTAAAGTTCTCCGAATGGTTAACAAAGGATGTAATCGATACAGGATAGACGTTTCGACATTTCACGCAGAAGTTATGACGAATTTGTATAAATTATTTCCTACCCAGTGGTGCTATTTTTTTTCTTTTTTTTTTTCTCTACAGAACGAGTCATGAAAATGAGCATTGAACATTATGTCACCAACATACACCGCCGGCGCGCGGTGTTAAATCAATATCCAAGTGGCGCCCGTTGGAAGTATTGCCGATGGTCTAAAATTGGATAAACAGTGATCGGTATTGGTATCGTTGCGGGTTTTCGTGAAGTATAAGTAACAACGTTCGACGTCGATACCAATACCGACCACTGTTTATCCAATTTTAGATTGGTACGAGCAGACCAGGCCAACGGAGACACGAGAAACGGCATTTGAAAATTTATAACAATTCAGATACTGTTCACGCGACCGACTGTCATGAACATTACGGTGCGGACTGTTGGACCGCTGCAACTTACGTCGATGTAAAAATAAACCCCGGTCCGTGATTTACATAATAAACGGATTTTGGGACGAGCGAATGATTAATTCCGCACAAAACCCCATCAGCGGGATTCGAATTTCATTTATACTGCAGTATTTAATCGTGGGAATTAAACGCTTCTACATAAAGTACCTAGTGTACACTTCATTAAAGACGTTTAATTCAATTTACTATCGTTTATGTACTCGTTAGAAATATAATATATTGTCTGATTACTTTATCGTTAAAACTTTTACAATTTATTACTTCTATTATTATTATTATTATAATTATGATTAGTTCGTGTTGAAGAAAACATAATTTTTTTCCCCCCTTAAAATATATCACTTTACGTTTTAATATTTTTTCAATTTTGTTTTTCTGTTATCGAATAACTTAATATTAGTACACGTGTAGCCCAATATCTATACAACATCTCTCATTTAATTTTATGAAATGTCTGTTGCCTAAAGGCGTCATTGGTTAGGTTGGTAAAAAAAAACGTATGATGTATAGGTATTATATGTACATACTTTTTACTCCTTGTCCTATATTATGTTCTACATCTACTGTACATCTATAATAATATTAAAACATTTTCACTATAAAAAAAAAAAAAAAAACTGCACAAGTCATAAATTATACTATGTGTGTATACATAAACTGTATAATATAAATATATACACTAATATTTAGGTGCATATAAGTATTTCGAAATTTAATAACGTGAACATTTTAAAATATAGTGACGAACCTTTGTAAATTTAATATTTTATATAGACAGTCTATTGAAATGTTTCTATAAAGCGTTTTAAAGTAGGGTATTTTTGCTTTGATTTACGCAAATGTAATTGTAATTGATATTAGAACTATACGAGTATCTAAAAAAAAAATGTATTTATCAATGTTATAATTGATCAGCATACAGTTTTTGCAAATCGTATTCCGAATTAGAATTGAACTATTATAACTATACGTGTAAGTTACGCTATTCAAAATAATAATTGCAAGTATTATAATGTGCGCGAGAAAATGATTTCAATGATCGGTTGACAAATCATTCATTTCGAATAAAATTGTATTATTAGAAAGTTATTCAAGTGGTTTTTATTGATATAATTTACTGTCAATCAATAATTTATTGATAAGGACAATTAAATAAGATACATTATTTTTTTTTTTACCAATAACGCGGCAATAACCGAGAAAGAGTAATCTCAATTATAAATCCTGTTTGTCGTATTAAACATATATCATACATTAAAAAATTCTCAGACAATATTTTTTGCCGTTACGTATTTATTTAATCGTTGTATCGATCCATATATAATCTGTATTGATCGGTGAACACAATATACGTGTATAAATACGAGTTCCAAAATAATTATACTCGAAGATTAAAATGTAATAATTGATCTTCTTACCGTAAAAAGATTAGTATATATGGTGCGTATAGTTGTTTTATGCGGTGTTGTAAACGACCCGCTCAAAATTCTTGAGTAATTCGTTTGGTTCGGAGCGAGTTGTGTTAGGCAAAGATTTTTTGGATATCCAATAATAACCCTGAATTTTACGGTTTTAAAACAACAGTAGCGTCTCATGTACCGCCGACGAGACGGGGCGCATGGTTTTCTTTTGAAACGCATTCGGTATCATTCAGCAATCAGGGGTAAGCGGTGGGAGGGGTAGACTGGTGCATTGTACCAATTTTACCCGAAACGAGTTTGAGAACACAATATTATATATCCTAACAACGCGGTCTTATAGTTGACGCACATATTATAATAGTGAATTCGCATCGCGGTCGTTCTATAACGAGCCATCAAGTTTTACGCGTCGGTTAAGCGTAATTATTCAGGTCGGTGGAAAAATTTACGCGCTCCATAAAATTGGATTAAATTAGCTTTACCGCATATTTTTGAACTAACAACATTTCGTTCATCAAATACAACTACCGGACTTCGCAATGTTGTCTAATACGTAATAACGTATTATCAAGTGTTTGTTTCCGCTTACAGCTGTGAATACTTTTAAATTTATTTTAAAACACGCGGTATGAAATAAGTCGAGTGATTTATCTCGTGTAAAAGTACACTATAAATAAACTACGTTTGTGCGCGCAAAAGTCTCGGCACAAATTATATATATATATATATATATATATATATATATATATATATTCATTGCAATTCATTTATGGTTGTGCATTTTATAGTAATCACTTTAATAATATTAAATCAAATTACGAACATTTATAGATCAATAGTTTAATTGTTCACGTGTAGTATAGGATCAAATATTTAAAACTTTATAATTGTGTTTGTTTTCGTCATCAATGTTCATTTTAACGTTTTCAATAAAACAATATTTCTCTAGCGAGTATGATAATAACATTATGACGTATGACTACAGTAGAAAACTGAACGGCTATTAGTGAAAACAGTTCAATTTCTAAAAAGATGCTCTCGTACATGTAACGAAAAAAAAAAACAATCTAATCTCATCCGGTTTTTACAAAACACTTAAAATATTAATCGACATGAGCGGACGAAGAATGTTTTAATTTTTTTTTTTTTTTCATTAGATCTTATAATAATTACTGTTTATTTTGAAATACTCTTGTTTATACTAGTTCAATAATAATACCACGTACAGGCACACATTATGTTTACATTTATTTAACGGGTTATAGAATATTGAAAAATACATAATACGGTTTTTCTTCGACGGTTCGCCGCAAACGAATTCTCGGTATTATTAACAAAAAACCAAAATAAACATTACACACGTTTAGAAAATAATATTGCTTTTTCGGTGAGCAGGAGCGGGCACACGCACAACACACCGTAATATCATAACTAATATAACAAGTCGTCGGGACATAATATGTACGAACAGGTAATACCACTACGTCCGAAACACTACGCGTACAATGAAATTGACGGTTCTTTGAGGAAAAATAAAAATTGGTTAGTTAAAATTTTCGTCAGAAAGTAATACAATGTTTTTTCCGCTTAGAACCTCGTTTTTACTAAATGTAAATAGTACGTATAATAATACAATAGTCAATAATAATTTAATACGTTAGCTTATGAGTACATTACGTGATGCGTGTCCCGCGTGTCCGTGTAATAGGTAATCAAATTGTTTTACATAATATTATTACAAGTATACGACTATAATAATAACTTACAATTTATCGCAAAATGAAAATACGAGATTTGTTTTCGCTAGAATCGGTTTTATGTGAACATTAATTCGTGTACTATAGGATAATCCTCTGGTTTATTTTTTTATTGTTTCTCTCAATGCCCTGGGGCTTAATATTCAAACGACCCAAAGGTCTTATTTATAAATATGTTAAACAATTGTGGAATATATTTCACATAATAGATATTAATATATACTTTGAACGTTGATCGAGTCGCGTTTCCAATGTAAAGTGGCTCCTGCCCTTCTAAATTCTTAAACAAAGTCTTATGGTTTCAGACGCTCAAGACGTATAATGTCCTATTTGGAGTGGTCTAGTAATTGCACGGCCATTGGATTGACATGGTGATCTAGCCTCGTTTCGTGTTGACGAACAGACCTATGTATATCGCTTGCTACTGTGCGGATAGCAACATATTATCTCGGTGATTTGCGTCGTTTCTTCGAAACCGGTACACACGGAGAAATATTGGTAATAACTTGACCAGTGGTGTACTTATCGGAAAGGGGTGTCTTAACCCCCCTTTGGGTCAAAAAATGTGTACTTTAACAGAATTATAATTGTTATTTGTTTTATTCACTATAAAATGCAAGATCGTACTAATAACAATATTTATGATTTATTTATTTATATTTTATGTAATATTTTACTAAAACTGTTTAGCAAGATGTATGAGACCATGCTTATTTACAGCAATAATTGATGTTCGGGTATAAGCAGTTAAACAAACTTTACCAAAGAAAATAGTTTACTTTGAGTTTATCAATTGTAAAATTAAGTTTTTGTAATGTGACTGTAAAATAGTATTTATATAATATCACTATATGCGGACGACTGTTTAAATATTTATTCAACTATTAGTTCATTAATCTAGTTAATCAACCTAATATATTATAATTTATAATAGTAAAATGTTTAAATAAAAAAATAACTACTAACTACTTATATTCCCATGCTTTTCACTTCTAAATTTCTTCATGTGTCCACTGTATGTATTGTCTTATTAATTGTTATTTATGTAATTATTATAACTCCTGTCTCCAATTGCACTAATTAAATCGGTTATACTTAACGGTGAGCTGGGAAATTGTACAAGTGATATTAATTGTAATCATATATTTAAATGTATCATTTGATGTCCAGTAAATTATTATTACAACTAAAGTGGTCGCTCACAGGACTCACTGTTAATTGACTCATTGTTAGATTCGGAACAGTGTGTCCCGATTTGCACGTACACTAAACACACGGGGAAAAAATCCGTCTACTACACTCACTAGGTTACCGGTTAATGGGGTCGTTTGACGATCAGATAGCAATAACAATTAACAACATGGATTTCTATAAGCAATAAATAATATGTTTTACAACACTATCGTGTAAGTGTCATTTCAGCTCTACGGAGCAAATGCTCGGTGAAATTGTATTCTTATACTTAACCCGTACATGATTTTGTTGTTTTAAATTTTATTATTTCTGTTTCAAACCATGTTATTGTGTCACAATATTGAATACCTACGCACATGTACACCGCGGAAGTACTATGTGCGTATCTTTGTTTTATTAAGTTGCAATCTCAACAAATATTTTAAATTGAACTACATTTTTTATAAAATGATACTTTATTTCTTTCGCCTTATCGACTCATGGAACCAAACGACCCGGATTCTGAAGCGAGTCCAATGAGCGGCACAACAGATTGTCCTCGTCGATCTCGTAGTGAAGTTTTCTTCGACCCTTTCATTCGACACCACTACACCGTAGTGCTCTTGGGGATGGACTCCGAAGGAACTGGCGCCGGTCTTAGTGCGATTTTCCGTTGTTGATGACCGCCTATGGTTTATATTTTTGCCGGCCCCACAAAAAAAAAAGGATCACCAATCCGCGCCCCTGCGGGTGATCGCACCGCGTCGCCGTCCCTGGGGTACGGTTTCTCGCGTATCTCTCGGACGCGCGCGCGCCTGCGCGAGTCAAGACGAAGCTGTTAGCTCGTGTGAAAAGGAGTATTTTACGATTATTATCACTATTTTTTATTACGATTATTACGATTATTATCGTTGTTGTCGCCCGCCGTACGACCGATGTACGATGCGGCGGCGGCGGCGGCTGCGGCGGCGGCACGAAACGTCATTATTATTGCACGCGCGCGTTCGGTAGCTATCGGGTCCAGTCGTTCCTTCCGTGCGGCGTGCCGGCGGATCACGTGTGCGGTGTGCTCGCGCCGCCGAAAGCCCCGCAGAGGTAGCTTACTCATCGGCCGGAGTGAGTGGATTTCGTGGTGGCGCGGTTAAACGTTTTTGTTATTTTTTTCCGGCGGTCACCCGCGTGTTTTCCGCTCGCGATCGCTTAAAAAGTTCTAAAAATTATTTCTAAAAAAAACTATTATCGCATCGGCACCGTCCGCGGTGGTCCTGTTATTATTTTTCGTTTCGTTTTTCGTTTCAAGTCTTGCACCCGGCGACACGCCGCACCCGCCGCCGCCGTGTAGGCACGATCGCTGTAAGTACACCTAAACGCAATTACGCGCACTCGTCCTCCGGCCTGTGATAAATCGGTTCGTTGGACGCGCATCGACCGGCAGTACACCCTGTACGCGCACCTAAACGTTTTCGCTGGAATAAGTGTAAGATTAATAAAAAACGATCGCTCGTGAACCTTTGAATTCGACCATCATCGTTACGATAAAAAACGCTGTTCAACATTTCGTCGAAGATTATAGATCTTTATAGGTAGGTACCATTCGTATGATAAAAACTTGTAAATTATTTAATTACGCTGATCACGGTTGAACTGGGCCTAACGCGTTTTGCTTATTATAATTATTGTTTAATTAAATGTACAGGTAAAAAATGTAGTACGTGACGATGGATTTTAAATCTTATTAAATTAAAATTAATTTTTACAACATGAATACATTTCAGGTACAACATTTTTTGTAAATCGATTTTCAAATCAATAAATACGGAGCACATCATTCTTCTAGTTAATTATTTAATCATTTTACGTATTTCAAAAAAATAGTTGATTATTAGAACAATTACACTTCAGTAGGTATTTCAGTTGATGTACGTTTTGATAAAATGTATTAAACCCATTAAAATCGCTTATAAGCTTACTAATGTATCTTTAAATTCATATTCTAAAATATATTAAACTAGTTTACACGCATTAAAAAAGTTTGAAAGAAATATGTGATTTTTTATCTTGATATACTATTTATTTTTATTAAACGAATTTAATTGGTTTCTAAACATGAGAAATTCGTCACATTCTATGTGAAATTATATTTCTCAAGATATATTATTCGATAAGTTGTAAATATGTTTTATAAAACTTTATAAATTATTTTTCGTTACTATATGGGTAAGGAGTATTGCTGTATTCAAATATAAAAAAAATAATTCCTGGCAGTTTTATTAAATCCATTGATATAAATATTACTATAAAATACCATATTATTTTCTGAGTTATTTTATATTTTAAAAAATATTATATTTAGCATTTAAATTGTAAGCTATTTGGTTTCAACCATCGTTTTAATATTTTAAGTTTGAATCAAAACTTTTCTTATATCTTAACCATAATAACTTTCAAACAATAATCGTTTTAATCTTTGTTAATAAATTATTCAAACAAATATCTTTTAACTCGCATATTATTTGTAGCGCTTAAAACTATGTTCATTGAATAATACTATAGTAATTATTTTGAAAAGAAATTATCATTAACAGAAAAAAATTAAAAATTGTAGGTCATACAATTCAAAACTAATCGTATTTTATAATATTTTTATTAATTTATGTTAACACATGCGCTAATTATTTTCCAGTCAAAAAAATAAAAAATAATCTTGTATTATATCAGTTCACTTGGTATTTTAATTTTTTTTATATCGCACTTTAGAGAATAAGCATATTATAGTTGATAAATTTTAAAAATGTTGAATGTTATTTTGACATCGATTTTTAAATAATTTACATAAGACATATTTTATTGTCATACTAAATTTCAGAGTCTTACTCAATTATATGGTTATTAAGTTTTACGACGGAAAACGAAAAAAAAAACTCTTAAATTTTGTTTTATGTTTGTTTTTTTTTACATTTTAGTAGAAAGGCAATTAATAATATAGAACTATAATAGACTGTTCTTCAGATTGTTGTTCATGAATCGATTATTTTTTAAAACGGTTTTTGATTGCAAACTGTAACGTCATTAACGTGGTTAACATTTGAACGCGAAAGCTGCGAGCTTATAGAATACAGTTTAACTATCCTATCCGAACATAATTATAATGGACCTTACGATCACACGTTACAGTGTACGAAATAAAATTAATATGGTAATCGATTTCGTCTATTATTATTACAATGGTTTATTAAAGAATAATACCAATGAATATGATATACATAGTCGACCAATTAATATACTTACGCTGTAATGCGGTGTGTACGAATAAAACAATAACGAGGAGCAGTGCACTATACTCGTATATCATGTAGTGCGACGGTCGAATATCAAATGAAAACTTTCGCATTACCCTCCCTATTATTCGTTCAAACGGTCCGTCTGGATAAACAATCGATTGGGTCGACGAGTGCATTTGGATCGGATGTTCGGTGGTGCAAGCTCGCTGTACAGTCGGTACGAATTCCAGACGGGTACCATTTTTTTTCTATTTTTTTCCATTTTTGTTACCAAATTTTCGTCGAAGGCTGGAAGCAAAAGAAAACAACTCGCGTTCAACAATAACGTATATAGTATCGCGTAGAACCCAATATTCCGGTATTTAGTCATTGTGCAAACGGCTGTTCCGGCGACGCATGACTATTTTTTATTTATTCTTCAAATTATTTCGCCGCGCGTTGACCATAAACAACACGCTGTCATAGGCCTTTGTGCGGGACGACCGACGCAGGCTTTTTGATGGGCGGGCACAAGCTATGTACGGCTCGACTGTGTTTAGGAGATTTTTCTTTGTCATAAATAAAAGCCGCGAAGCGCCGCCGAGTGGTTTCACAGATTGCGAAGCTGAACGCTAGGCGAACACGGTACACACATAGTGTTGGTCGAGTTACTTTTTAAAAGCAATATGGAATTGCATTACTCGTCATACGCCGTAAAAAGTAACGAAATTACTTTTTCATCACAAAATTTATAAATGTAATGCATTTTCCGTTAGTTCTATCAGCAGCGCACGGTATAACGCGCATCGCGAACCGAATACAATTTGTTCGTCTATTATTGTAGAACAGAAGGAGAAAATGTTCTAAGCTCATAAAGTCAATTCGTTTGACGTCAGAAGGTTTGAATTTAAAAATGGAAAAATTTGTTGTTTTCGTAGATACAACAATGAATCTCTTTTTGTTATTCATGCATTTAAAATATCATGGCTTGTCAATTGATTGTTGAGCACAACACACTTCACCGTTACATTTATTTATTTCAATAATACTTAAAAACAGTATTATAGAAAGAAGCTGCTGCTAGAAAAAAATGATATTGATTATAGTTATAAAAAAGTAAAACGTCAAGTAAACTATCCTTAAAGTGCGTATTTCAGCTGAAAAAAGTTATGATGAAATCATTTACAAGCACAGTACACATTACTTCAAATTTTGTTACCGATTTCATATCGTATAACCAGATTACCACCACACCGCGGTAACAAATGGTTAACGTTACCACTCAACACTGCTGTACTTAACATACCTAACAATAAAGTTCTACAGCTGTTGTTCTTATATGACCTGATTAACAGTTGTACACGTATTTTTTGTTTTAACATTTTCAAGTCATTTTCACATATATTGAATTACATTTTAAGCAAAATAATAAGTAATATATATTATTGTTTTTATAATATGTTTTATTTATTTTTCTACGATCGCACATTTGGATAGAATTTCTTCGTCGAAAGTATTTTTATGCGTAACATTTTAAGAAATAGTACGATTATTATGATACATTTACATTTTATTATTTTTCGATATGACAAAAAAACGGGAAAGAAAAATATGTGTTTATAGTGATTATAATAAAATAAGTGATTTATGGCTCGAAAACTGTATACGCAGCTGAACTTAAGCCATCTTATTTAATGTTAAAAATACAAAAGATTACACTTGGATTATTTTTATATTAACGTTCAGAGATTTAAAAACGGCCGGTGCATCATAATTTTATGAACATTAATTGTTGTTCTAATTTATTTCTTTTAGTTACGTTTTTTGAATAATTCTTGATAAAATAAGTACTGGATTTCGTGTTTAATTTTTCTCGAAACCAGTATCTTAACAGCTTTTAACACCATGTATTATTTACACATATCTATGTGTCCTTTGAACATTATATTTTATTGCTTGACTACTGATCATTTATTCGATATCTTTTTTTACTTTACTACCAAAAAAATCACTTAAATCTGATTTATAAATTTAAACCACAAAAAAAATTAATGAAAATAAAACCAACAAATAGCAAGCTAGAAATTATTTTCTCGATCGGAATAGTATTTATTTTCCAATTTATTATTTACTAAACCTAAATTTGTTTATTTATGGGTTTAATATGAAAATGCGATGTCACACCATTATACTTTGCGATTTAAAGTGAGCTGTCGAGTAAATTAAATATTTATTTTTCATCGTATTTTTTTTTTTTTTAGGAATAATTTTATGCTAAACAACGTTATGTTGGCACTATCAGTAAGATTCATCGATGTATATTAATACTTCTATACTTTTTTAATTAATGATTTAGAATTTATTTTCTGAGTTTCTATTAATTTAAAAATGTATTCACTGTAGATTTAAAATTTTTTAAGTTTATTTCAGATACGTACACCTAATTATAATAGAAACTGCGAAAAATACGTTGAAAAGTTTTCGTAACGTTGAAGGTTTTTGGCTTAGAATTAAATTTTTCGTAAAGTCACTTCTGTACTTTAATTAAAAACACTAACGTAGTACCTTCCACAATGCAGCGTTAACGCGGATGTTCAGTAACAATAATCTGAATTGTTATGCTTTTCAATTGTTTGCACTCATTTTGGACACCTGCTTGTAATTTTTCAATTACATTATTTATAAATACAATTTTATCATTCCCATAAGCTATCTAAGTTGACATTTATTGATATTTGTCAATTTTATTGGTTCTAAATTTGAATTGATCGATGTTTGATATATACGTGTAACATAAATGATATATTTATATATAAAATAAAAAAACTTTCACCTTTTTGTGTAATTTGTGTTTAAACTAAAGTACATATTATACCTGATGGATCAGGAGTGATGAATGAAGAAATCGCATCGGTATTGAGTAACCGGTTGCGCTTGGCTTTTATCAAGACTTCTCACTTTGTTATTCATTGTACTCTAGTTTTGTCACCAATACCGGATGGTGGACATTATGTGAAAGTTATGGACTGTTTTGACTGAAATAAAAATTATTTCGCGATCAGTACTGTATACGTTTTACTATTGCGTTATAAATGTAATTTGGTTTCGTAATAATTATTATACTATCCGGAATAAGATTAATCTCGAAAGTATATTTTTAACAAAACATGTTTAAGGTTAAAGTTAATATTTTTACCGAAGACAATGAGATACATTTTCGCGGTGACGATAATAATTATGAGTAATTGAATAAACGGTTCACAAAAATGAACTGTTTAAATTCAAATTTCCTAAACCATAGGTCTTACAGTAGATTTTTATTTAACACGAAATTCTTCATAGGTGACTATTATCGATTGGACATCACATATGTTTACATTACCTGTCATGGCATTTATTAGGTTGGTGGGGTAACTTTTCATTATAGTAGATGGTGATATAATGTATGAATGGTGTATATAGTTAACTATCTCTAGCCGGGACAACGTTGTGTATCCATTATAATATCCTATCAGCTCTAACTTTGGATGCTATTTCAAAGAATCGAAGAGTCTGAAAAAAAAAACGAGGAGATCGAACAACTTTATAGAAAAATCGGCTAACATCGCGTACGAAATGTGAAAATTAATTTATTTCGTCGAATGACGAAAGGCGAAGACGTTCGTATTATTAGTACGCTTTGAGTATATTATTGTATAATCCGGGTTGGGCAGTATCTTTGATACGTATCGCAGATGCAATTGTATCCTGTACCTTGTATCATGACACATGTTCAAAAATGATCTCGTATCTTGCATCTAGATACATTTTTCCCGGTATCATGTATGTGAAAAGATACTAGATACATAAAAAAATATTTTATACACCAAGTCGATAGTTAATTATTTAACGAATAGAATATTTAATTTTTTCCCGATATGTTTTAAATTTGAATACGTGAAATAATGATTACATCACGAATAAGGAATATTTCAATTTTGGGCTATCGTAGGTTCTATTTTTGTCAATCGTCAAAAACTCGTGTGATAACGAAAAACTATGGCAATTATCGTCGAACTTTTTTCTTTTTTTTTAAAAAAAACTATTTCACACTTAAATTAATTATTTGGCTTACAAATCTAATTTAATAATTTAATTTACACAATTCATACCTTTTATTTTATTTATTATTTTACTTGTATATTGTTATAATTATTATAATGAAAATATTGAACATATTATTATTATGTTTTTACACAATTGTAATAGGTGAAAAAAAATGTTTATTTTAAAATTATAATTATATTTCGTAAGTACGTGTAACTAGTATCTATTATTTTTTTTACAAATGAAAAGTATCATGTGTCTTGTATCAAGATGCCCAAAATGAATGTATCATATATCAAGATAGCTTTTTTTTTTTTTAATATCTTGCCCAACCCTAACGTATATTTTGTAACACCATATCGGGAATGATATCCTTAGAACGCCGCCGCCCATGGTTGAGGTTGGAAGACGTGCAGAACCGATGCATTAGACTATAGTGTAGAACCAGGTACGGACTGTTTTGGCGAGTTTTGGCAATGAATAGAGAGTTATGGCATGGGGAATGTGTTGTCAGTACGATCTTGGCGGCCGCGAACTACCGAGAAGAAGAATTATTGCGCGCATACCATATGATGAACAAAAATGTAAAATAGAAGAATTAAAAAAAGAAAATATTATTTATTACCTACATAGCTTATTATTATTATTATTTTTTTTTTATGTACGTCGTACGAGTATAATATTATTATGTTACGTTCTTTTGACGATGACGTGTGATCTTTGAGACGATTGCGAATTTCGTTAAAATGCACGAAATAAATATTATAAACGTTGACTCTGTTCAAATCTGAACGCTGAATTAAGTATATAATATCAGAAGCGTAAAAATAATAAATGCAGATAATACGATCCATCGTCTTGTTGTGTATTTACATTCCGGTAGGTAGATAATAGAATACGTATATTTTGTCGAAATAATATGATCGGGGAAATGTAGTGAATTGTTTAACTGTATAATATCATACACGTCATGTCCAAGGCTATACCTGATAAATTGTGTTTATGTATTAAGAAAAAATATTCGGTTTTTATCCTAAACTTTATTTATACCTAGTTATATCAACATACAATAAGTTCTAAGTGAAAAACATTTGTTTTTTTATTCAGTATATATATTTTTTTAAACGCAGGTTAGTGGTTATTAAACACTTTTTATTCACTTATGAAAAATACTTAATGCTACCCACATATTATAATGAAATTCACTTGGCTTTATATTCATTTTAATGAATTCTATAATGTTGATGCGTTTTCGAATAAAATCGATTTCTGTTCGCTTCGAGTACGACCATGTCTAAACTTGTTTTTAGATATATACTGTGTTCATAAAATGTAATGTACCTAATATATTCGACTTTTCGTTTATATAAATGATAATTGATTATTTTAAGTTTTACAAATATAAAACAACAGCAGTATAGTCAAATTTACACAATCTTAAACAATAAAAGCAAAAACATGGAAATGAAAAAAATACTTCCATTCTCGATGTATAGTTTATTGCCCGTTGAGATTATTTGTTATTCTTGAATTATTCGTTTTTCGAGAATCTCTGGACCCTGAAAACAATATAATATACACTAGTGTTGTTGCTAAACAGTGAAGTTGTGATATTCATTGCAGTTTTCTGCTATCGTTCTCTTTGTCCGGCCTATACGGAAATGCACAGATGTCCTTACAACAATATTTTTATATACAGTTGATAACTTGTGATATAGCGTAATTATTTGTTTTTATCTCGAAATATGTGTGTCATACTTTTATATGATATTTTATTTATAAATATATTTTCGACTTGAATATTTTATCACAGTCACAAATTGCGGGATTGGCCTATTATGTTTTTTTTTTTTTTTTTTTACCGCGTTTAATCGACGGGTCATTAATCTCCGAAACGTCCAGTTTGTAGACGGCAGACTTCACAAGCACCAATAATTAATTATCTTTAGAAGTTTACTCTTCTTATATGGCAGCACTAACGCGTATAACTTATGTGTACACAATATTATAACAGCCGTGTACACGTCAGTGGCTGAAATGGCGCCGCCACCGTTTGGAGGCATATTATAGAGCTATACGAACTTATGAAATAAAATGCGACCCCGGCCGGGTTAGCACAGTTTAGTGAAACAGTCAACATTTTGCCGAGCACGTATTATGACGTGCGTAAAAGATTTAAAACCGCGCCTACCTGGCTACCTACGTTTGTTGGGATTCAATTTTTTTTTTCTTTTGAAACCGTTTGGTCTCGCGTCTGAACGCGATGGTGTTTTAGTTATAATCGTTTTATAAACAAGGGAATGCACTATATTATCGACAACGGTCCTGTGCATAATAATGGTAGTGATTGGTATCCTCCACTAGGGATACTTGATTTTTCAGAACAAATAGATGATCCGTTATAGCTGTTTTCCTTTGAGATACATATTATTAAGAAAAACAAATAATACGTGTGTTTTATTAATTTTGAGCTTAGCATCTTTCAGCTTTTACATTCTGAAGTGTAGAATATAACTTAGGAGTTCACTAAAACAACAGAGAAACTACGACTTTGTTGTTATTAATTGTTTTCCTATAGTTGGTACTTTATCCTCGGCGAACAGATCTGTTTTTTTTTTTAAAGTAATTAAATCATTAAATAAAAGATTTAAAATTGCATATGTATCGTAATGTAAGTTATAACATGTAACAATAAATTATTAGTGATTATTTTTTTTGTCCTTTAAACCGTGTAAGGAAAATCTTTAAAAAAATTGCATATCAGACAAGATTAAAATAATATATATATATATATCATAACAGTACGCCGTAGCTTCCAGGAAGTTTAAATAATACAATTACAATATGAAGCAATTAACTGATGGGAATTAAATTTTTAAGTTTTTTTTTCGTTAATAGTATAAAGAGTGGTATAAATACTTCGGGATTGAAAACATTTACGTCTAATAAGCCGTCACTACGCAACAAAATTAAAAAATAACAGGTATGTATTATACATTGTCTCACGATTCATATACGATTTATGAAACCTTTAAGTTTCACATTTTGAGTAGAAAAATCATAAACCTATTTTCATTCCATACCCCACTGTTGGTTTGGTCTTTCGTCGTTTTGCTTAAATACTAATAGTCATTGATCAAACCGTGCTATGTAGTATGTACGCAACTGAAAACAAAACAAAAAACTACAACAAAATATCAACTCTTCTTCGCGTAATGAGAAGAAGTGTGATTTCTTCTCGAACGGTGTCGTTGCCATGCGGACAGCAAAATATGAATATGCATATATGTATTTATATAATAATAAATATCATTTACGTCGTAAAAAGTAAAAGGCTAGCAGTTATAACACAACTAAG
The DNA here is from genome assembly GCA_949715065.1 of Periphyllus acericola. Lineage (NCBI taxonomy): Eukaryota > Metazoa > Arthropoda > Insecta > Hemiptera > Aphididae > Periphyllus > Periphyllus acericola. The sequence goes on along the minus strand of OX454266.1, from coordinate 27,972,088 downwards.
TGTTATTTTCATAAGCCCGTGTACGTATTATCACTCTGTGTGCGATTCGTTTCCATGTAACACTAGATAGAAATTGTCATAAAGTTCGACTGGAACGTCTCGAAAGCACATCCTCTCCCCTCGACGCGCGCGGAAAATACACGATATCCGTTTTAAGCGATTGCTACGTTGAGTTTCGGAGAGTTGTCTTAGAAAAAAATAAAAACAATAATAATAAAAATAATAAAACTCTATAAAAAATAACTATTTTGTTTATTAGTTCCGATTCACTTCTTCGTTTCCGGAATTTTCCTACGTCATAAATTTGCCGTTGCGCTGTTCGTATTTTAACAACGAAAACCTAATATTGTACGTTACACATTCTACTACACAACGCTCTGACGGTCGTAGCATTACGGAAATATCATGTTTCGTTCGCACACTTTTAGTTATTGATGTTAAGATCCTCAGGTGAACTACGGTCGGCGTACAATAGACAATCAGTACAATACTGTTTTTATCTACGCACGCATCCGGTGTCTTATACTATATTTGCGTAAAGTTATTACGATGACATCGCTAAGAGTGAAACGATAGGAGTTCGTTTCGTTAAGTTTATACGTACGACGATAAGATACGGCTAATTATTTTTACGGATAGACTCCGATCTTATGTAATATTTTTTCCCCGTTATAAGAAAATGTACAATCCGTGCGAATAAAAGAAACTGTTATCCGATCTCGTATTTCAGTTGAGTTTACGTATGCGTTTGCACAGGTCATTAGTCTTGCGTGATTATATAAATAGTAATACAAAAGCAATAAGCTTACGTTTGATGTATCGTCACATTAATTATCGCCAAACCAGCTACTTGACAAAGCGTCGTCGAAAATAAAGTAAACCGGTTCAAAAAATTACGAATCGATGGTATCGAGAATAAACTTCCACAAGTCGGAACCGCGGCAACCTTCCACGAAGTGTTTGGTTGAGATCTAAGATTACAAAGTAGGAGGTATTAGGTGGTATACGTGCATAATTTTTCTCGTAGAACTCGTGTACGGATAGTTTTTTTTCATATGGTATTTAATTCGTTAAAAAATCATCGGACCAGTATTATCGTTTGACGGTAAGAAGGTAAATTATGTAACATGGGCTTAGCAGAAAAAACAAATCAAACGAGCTTATGGAGCGATTGCGGCAGAGTGTCGAGGTAAACGACGGGATATTATGAAGTATGTGTTCACCAGATCGATACATTTGTTTGCTGCAAACTGTTCGCTTTGATATTAATGAAAAATTCGATTAGCTATAAACTTATTCTACGAATTTCAAGTTAGATGAACTTATAATACGCGAGATATAATTACCAAATGATTTCATTACATAACAGAGGAAAAATTGGACTCAGGTATGACTGCAGTAGTCTCGTGTCGCGTTAGAAATTGCGTTGAAACTATTTCACTTCACACCGTTATTGGATTACTACGAACCAAGCATATTATGTAAAAGCTCTTTTGGTCCGGCACAAGCTGCAGTGACTATTTAGGTCTAACCCATACGCCTTACACTTTTTTTTAAATTAATCGGATTTCCGTGTAACGGGGACCATAAACGTTTCTGTATCGGTTAACGTGACCAACCACTTGCATTTGACAGTGGCACGGGGAGATGATAACCGTCATGGTAATAGTTGTTTTCACCAGAACACAATTACTTATCGGAATTTTCAGTATTTTCGTATTGTACTCGTAGCTGTGGGTCATTTTTGTAAAGTCTCCGGAGTCCACGTAGAAAATACTGCAAACAAGTAACTTGTTGACGAAGATATTACATGCTGGTTGATGAAGATTGTATAAGATCTGTAGGATCCTTCCGGTCCTACGGATGTTCAGTAAGAAAAAAAATGAGTGTTAACCTAATATGAATACATGAATTCGTTTTGGGATGCTACAGAATATAGATGATACATAGCATATACTCTATAGTTTTCCTTGTAGACGTGACGATGAGATTCTTGAAATATTTTTTAAATTTTTTTTATCATTCAACAAAATTTGATTGTATCAACGGAAATTTTATTTTAACAATTAATATTCAAAAACCATTTGCAAAGATTGGTAAATAAAACCTACAACGATACGCTTTTCTCTAGATTGTATTTCACATCGGTTGTTTAATTTCATTTTCACAGTCTCCTTACTTCAAAGATCGAACAACGTAGTAACAACAACAACAACAACAACAACAATAATACCAAGTCTCGCACTGAAGTTCTCAGAGATACGGTCAAATAGCGATTAAATTGTTATCGTGTAGAACTTCCAAAAAGATTCTAATAAATATCACGGAATTGCATAAAACAAAAATAACTTTGGTACAATTTTACCTCTCGTTTTGCCATTATTTACCCATAAACTATACTCGGAGAAGAAGTGAATAGTTGTAGAGAGGTGTTGTGTATTTTACTGTATCTTATATAATAGTATGAAATAGATGAATGGAACCGTACAAAGTTATACGCATTAAAAAAAAAAAAAAAAACATTAAATTCAAGATATTCTTAGCATTTGATTAATCTGCTTTCTTCTTACTGGTTGCCAAGGAGTATTTAAAAATAATTATTACGATAAATTATTACGATCGTAAACAATGGCACTTATTGTGAAGATTAAAAAATGTCAATTCAAGCTTATATTTATGGTTCAATTAATTAAAAAAAATATCTGATTCAAATTTTAGTCGATATATATTATAATAACAATTTTTATTGAAACTATTCTCATATCTTTTTATCGTACCAAATTTTCGCGGTTCGAGGAGCACAATATATTGGATGTTTAAAATTTTTTTTTCTTTCAGTTTCGTCCGCTGTGTAGTGTTGACCCGGAAAATGTAAAAAAAAAAATGTTCTATTCGACACCGCCACCATAGTGTTTCGTCGCTAATCCTTCGCGGTCGGTTGATATCGTTATTGAAAGCATCTGAGAATACTACACGAAATGTCGATACCTATTATGTATATTACCGTTGGCCATTTCTGTTGGTGTTTCATCACTGATATTGTAACGTCTTACACTACGGTTTGTTTATGAGTTTATAAATATTGAATGGCTTCCATCAGCGTGGAAACCCACGTCGCCACCGCTGATATCCTTCAAAGTTTTTACCGAAAACATTATTATATAATACGGTGTATTATGCTCTTTGGCGTACCTAACATTGAAAAACGATACTTATGCTCACCACTCTCGCTAGGGTTACGTTCCTCGTGGGTGTGTTGTTAACTGCTGAGTGCGCGTACCTAACCTAGGCAAATGTGTATAATATTATTTTCAAACGTGCGTTCCAACAGGTATGAGCGTATAAAATATTATAAGAGCATTAAAAAGTATTTTGAACTATTTGAACGCTACAGTGTTGTATCGAGAGAAATTTAGTTTCCAAAACTATTTACATATTATACGTATCGCTCTCCATAATGGAGCGTGTACAAGTACTATCGATTTTGGGTACGGCAATTAATGTTTTTCACGGTACGCGTGTCGGAAGAATATAACAAGGTGTAGGTCCACAACCGATCGTGAACGCGAAACCAAAAATTATTTCGATGTTTTTTCGTAACAGTTTTTAGGCACTGCACGCATAGAAATTTAACGAACAGTTTTTTATCCCACCGGTCTTAGAGACTATAATCACACTCGTACTGTGTTGCTGTTAGATAATGTTTCAAGTGCCCAACTGCGAACCCACCCGATACGTTCCTTTTACGTATAAAAATATCGCTACAATTGTTGCGCCGTATAATATCCGAAAACTAAATATTGTTCAAATTATTGTTATTGCCAAAAATTCATAATCACAAAACGTCTATTGTAAACCGGCAAAACCGAAGTATCGATGATATTGCTAATTCCACGAGTCGCAGAGTTCGCAGTAATAACTGTTGAACGGAATGGTAAAACGTTTACGTGACGACGAAAATGATTACGGAAATAATTGTGAGAAAGAGAAAAAAACAATCGTTAAAACGATGATTTTGTAAAGGTTTACAAACTCTATCGAAGTTATCCATTAGTCCCCGGATAAGGGCACCAATTCCATTTTTAGAAATGGGTTGTATAATATTATATGATAACATTTATTTCCAAACCGTTTGAACGTCTTTAGTTCGGCTTTCGCGATCGTAGACATTATTGTTATTTATTGTTGTTTCCGAACACCGGTGAAAATTAATTTTATCCTTTGTCGATAAAACGCCATTAATATCGAATAACAGTATTTAGTAAACTGTTCCAACAACAGTTTGGCGATAGTTATATAATACCGTATTAGTGTTTTGTCAAGTGAATTTAATTTTGAGTCCTGTGTATACTTTACAGATTTCGCAGTGTACTGCTATTGTCACGAGCGTTAACGAGTTTAGTTATACAAATATTGTTGAAAAAAAAAAAAAGTTTCTTATCTTATGTAAAATATTTCAATTTCAATCCAACTCGGTAGTAATTACAACACGTCATTTATGTTGGACACGCATTTTACTTTTAATTTCCCAATAACCGTACGGCAGTTTATTAAATAAAAAATGTATCGTAGTTTTTACAGGAAGACGCGTTTGACATTGTTTAGTGCAGTGGTTCCCAACCTTTTTATTCCATGCCCCCTTTGTAGATTTTCGAAACTCTCGCGCCCCCCCCCCCTTCTATAACATGAAAAATATATCACTTTTTTGTGTACTTTACAAAGAAATGATAAAATATCCGAGATAAATTCAATTTTATTGATAATAATAATTATAAAATATAAATCATAGTAAAATAGTAAGTAATATAATATAATGCAATTTACGATTTATTAATGTGTAGGCTGGCAACACTTTTCATTAGGCAATGGTTGGCTCAATGTTTGTTTATCAATACTTTATTGATTATATTAATGTCTCTTTATCAATACTCAATAACCGGTCGTTATTAATTTTTCATATTTTCCCTACATTTTAAAATAAAAATAATTTAATAAATAAAAACTGTATTTTATAATGACTGCTTACGCCTCCCCAGAAATGTCTGCACGACCCCCACAGGGGGGCGCGCCCCTCAGGTTGGGAAACGCTGGTTTAGTGCATCATACAGGCTTTCATTTTGAATGCACGCTGCAACGTTCATCATTTCCTTCGCTCAGTAGTTTTTAAACTATATTTAGCCGTACACGTATGTGTAAAAACATGTACCAAATATAGTTGCGGTAGGATAAAAAGTGTGTAGAACACGAGCTGTAATGGAACCGCGATAGAGTTATAAGAGCTACGCTATGGCGACGGAAAACTCGAAACGTGGATATCAATGTACGGCGAGGACAAAACCGTAACAAGTCGATTCCGAGCGTAGCTCCAAGTTTGACAATATATTACACTATTTACGAAATATCTGAACGTCACGTATTTTTTAACGGTTAGAACTGTACTGTTGTTATGCTTTACACATCCGTGTAATATCTCGCATGAAAGTCAAAAGAAAAAACACTGCGTTTAAGAACATTCTTCGGAAACCACCCGAGGGCGTATAATTAAATCATTATTACACATATTAATTAGTGTTTACCGTCAGTTATAATTTATCGGTACATTTGGCAATTAATATTTTATAATTTGTTACCCACGTGTACACGGTAATACGTTCATTCATTTGCACGTATAAACATATTTTTAAAGTTCCGTCTCCCGAGAATTTAATTAGAAATTCACGGGTGGAATTGCTGTGACATATATCGCGAGAAAACACGACTGGCGAATTCTTTGGCGGCGGATCGTATAGGCAATTTATGTACACACCGGAGAATATCGGAGAAGCAATAATTATACTTACACTCGACTTTATACTCGTGTTGCAGCGGCATAGGGATGTTAAATTTCAGAAATTTGATTCTGAAGAAATTTCCAGAAATTTCTAAAATACATGTTTTTTAAAAATTTAATTTTACTTAGGAAACTTAAATTTGTTGTTAATTAGCTTTAAAAAATTTAAAACTTTTAAAGTAAAATATACTAAAATTGTCATATATTACGAAGTGTTAAATGTCAATACTCATTGTTATGACGCTGTATAACACTAACACTATAATGATTTATTATTTAATGAATGATCTAATTAGTAATCACAAACATTTAACATTTTTCCGCTAATATACGATTATGAGTAAGTGTTTAGAGATATCCCATCAACAGTGTTGCTAATTTATAAAAACAAAATAGTTGGACGTAAAAAATATATATATTTATTTATTTTGTTAAGAAATAATTTCTTCCTCTCATCACTAGAGCAGCGCGCATACCGTTTTGATTACTTCCCTCCTCGCTTTCCGTTTTATTCCATCAGATCACTGTTAATTACGTTCGGGTCCGGTACGATTCAATTTGTTTTTATGATCCAGTTTTGGCAACTTTTTTTTTTTTCTTACGCGTCACCAACATTGGACCACCAATTACAGCGAAACTTCCCCTACGGTAGAAAAAACTTCCATTTAACGTAAGTTTTTTGAGAACCACGACCTTCATTGTAAACTCATCTCCGTATAACGTTTCTACATAACGAATAAACCTGTTTGACGACAATGGACTGATATGTGGTTACTATAAAAATATATTGAATATTATTTTAAAATTGTACAATTTCGTAGCCGATGAAGATAAGATGGATCGGTTAGGAGACGAATGAGACGATAAATTTAAAACTCGATGAAGTGATTGAACACATTTTTTTTAAAAAACACTTAATGTAACAAACATTATACGCAAATGAAACTCATAAATTAGTTCAAAGTTGTTTGCAATTTTTCTCAGTTTTCCTCAATTCTCGGAAACCGTTCAGAAATTCAAAAAACGAATGCGTTGGCTTTACCACGATAGAACCAACAAATCCATCGTTTCGCACAGAATGTGAAATAATAAATATGCAATTATTTTCGACGAATTTCTTTATAATGGCAATAATTTTGGCTGCTCATATCGTTTTATGGAAATTTACTGTATTTTAATTGCATTCCTAGTACAACGTGTATCCGCGTTTATCGTATCATATTTTTACCCCGTCAACTGTCCAGTCCATTAATTTATCGGTTATAATTGGATTAATCATAATACAATTCGGTCATACGAACGAGAGCATCGAGATACGAATATTGACGTATAATGATATGCATGGATTCAGCTTAAAAATAAGGCTTTACGTTAATTTGATTTACCGCTCATTTGCTGTCCAGTACCGGACCGATCGGTTTGACGCATGATAATTTCATTTTTAACCAGTTGAACGCAAAACAAACATATCGACACCATCATTGCGGATCGCTAAAGTGTTCGAACCTTTTATGCATTTTTGATGATTATGAATTATGATACTTCGCTTCAATTTATTTCGATTGCATTTTTGTGATATTTGATTCCTGGTAAAACGGCGTTTTTTTCTATAAATCGACAGATACAAATTAATTATATATTTTTTTAGTTTCCGGGTGAAACGATGATGATACTCTTGGTATGGCAAAGAAATGCTTTACTCAGTACGACGAAAGAAGTCCTAAAATGTACTATTAACACCAATGAAAAGTGAGCATAGATGATATTTTTAGAAAAGTCATTTTTTTAACTTCTCCGGTAGTAGGATAATATTAAGAAAATAACGAAATTTTCGGCATAATCGTTTCCTACCGAATTATCTTCAAATTTATTGTGATGTATACTTAGCTTCGTCCGGAGTAATTTTTTGAATGAAATGATTTATTATATCGCTTCTGGATTATAAATAATAACACAATATTGATTTCCACCACCGAGGTAGTGGACCGAAATAATTGCTCAATATCACAGTTCTGCACCCTGCCCAAACTTTTTAATCTTATCATTACTATGTGGTTTTAATATTTTTCCAATTCAGCTAACCCAATTATACGCGATTTTTGCTTACAACAGTTTACAATCTTTTACATTTCAGGTCATCTTGCCGGCACACGAAAGGTGAAATAAAAGCATACGGCGAACAGCTATTACGCGCACTTACCACTTTTTACGTTTAGGTACACGCGGCCCAGGAACATTTATCACAACAACTGTATTACATTAATGGTGATATTTAGACCAATTGTATGTTTACCACGTTTCCAAGTGGTTTTAATGAATCACGACTGGCGAGAATTCTAGGGGGTTGAAGGGGGCGCAGAACACGATTCCAAAAGTCGATGTACAACCCATTTTTTAACCACATTTTTTTATTTTTTATTTTGCCATTATCAGAGACATTACAGCATTACAATTATTATATACAATAAATTTACAAAATATTTACAATTATTAAATCAAATTAAGAAGCCAGCAGAAATGATGAAGGAAATGATGGAGTTGATGATAAGAGTAGAGCGAGAATTAAGGATAAGATTTGAATCGGGAGCGGGATAACCTAGGATGGATAGGAATGAAAAAAGGAGTTGTCTGCTAGGAGAGAGAGAGGGGCAATGGAAAATAATGTGATTGAAGTCGCAGACAGATTCATCGAGGTGCCGGGTGCATAGAGGAGATGAGTTGAGAGAGAGTTTGAAGGAATGATGAGGGAGTAAATTGTGACAGATTCGATTAACCACATTGAAAAGAGAAACATTATGATAAACTTAATATTTCCGAGCGAAAAATTCCATAAACGAATATTCTAATTTGACGCTCTGTCCCTTTAGACCGCCGAATATTTCAACACAATGAACAATGATTCTTATTTTTAGAGGAAAATTGAGTTCTGACATGAATTGTGAACTGTAAATACTGCATATTTAAACTACACTAATGACAATTTTCACTCCGTAACAGCTTTTCAAATATATTTATATCTATGTGTAGTGGTCTAGCGGCACACATAAATCGAAGAAATCGGTTGTTTGAATGTTAGAAAAATTATCTCTACGGGCGAAAAAAAGTCAACTCAATAACGCTGTACACGACCGGAAATAACTCTAAATACATCGCACGCATTGAGCCACGCTTTGCTCTTAGGTTTATGATCGAAACGTATAAGTAAAGACCGGATTTAAATGCATTTTAAATTGTAATATATGCACGCAAACGTGCCCTAAAAAAAAGTCAAGATGTGCAAGAAAAAAAGGCAGAACGTGTTTGATCAGATAAACAATTAGCTATCGGAGTGCGTTCCATGTTTATTTCTGTAAAACTACGACGGCGATCTGTAAAAACGTACTCGTAGGATGAAAACACTTCAACACTGGTCATCGGTGCGTCATATTTAAAATTGGCTAATGTATCCGGTGAGTAACGCGGACCAGAGTTCACCACCGTCACCTCGAAGTATCTTCGACATTCTTTTTAGGACCATTTTTAAATTTTGTTTCAACTATTTTGCCGTTCGCGACACTTGGCAACATCATTGACAGCGTTTTCTACTTGTACACGTTATAGAGTAAAAATTGTCTCCGAAACGGCTACGGCGTAATCATAATAATAATATATAATCGTTTTCGTTAGACGTCTGTCAAACCACGTTCTAATCCCCCTGATCTCTCGGCCCGGCTACACGGTGCACATACCGGGCGATCGTCCAAAAATGCTACGGAGAAAATGGTACGCTGATTTAAATCTCAATTAACAAATTGTTCGTAACGCATAACGACGCGGCAAATCAAAAACATTAAGTGTCGCCGTTACGCGGGTATTTTTTCATCGTACCGTTCGAGTCGCGTAAAAGTATGAACAGCCGATCGGAGTGTTATATTATTACATTTTTGTTAACTTATTGCTTGCTATTGTCGCTCATACGAATTTGGAAAGCTGCATGCTTTCCAAATAAAACTCGAACGAGCAGCATCTGACACGGTTTGTTTGAACCACGCACGACGTAGAATTATTGTTGATTCGCCATTTTTAAACGGTTCAAAAACATAATCAAAACCGACATATTATTATAATTTACTGGGCACCTATATAGTCATTGTTCTCGATCAATTGTATTTTTATCTAAAACTCATAAGAGCGTATTATTCGTTTCGCGTTGTTTACAGAAAAATATTTCTTCGATTTAAACTGACAATAAAGTGAATACATTTATAGGGGGCTTTATTTTATGCTTCTTACAGTTTTTTATTGAGCATAGTAGCGACAATCAAACAACAGTCGGAATTTGCATAAGTAGCAATACGGTTTCGTTGTAAGAAATCGACAATATTTTATTGTTTAAAGTGTAAAATAATTATTTGACGTTTACCTTTCTTTTTTTTAAAAAAAAATTTAAAATTTGTGGAACTGTCAAATAACTCGTTTATGCAACACTTGTAGATTATTACAAAATTCGGATGGATTAAAAGTACTATAGAACGATGTTTGAAAAGAAGGCGAATCACAGCCAGGGGGTCGGATGAGATATAGGGTGACTGATATAGGTGAACATTGTTCGAATAACTTTGAGATCAGTACCGTTGGTTTCGGGAAACGATGCTGAGCGAAGGAGGTCTGGTCGATGATTTTTATTATTTTATCTAAGGTACCTACTTGCTTCGTAATCAGGTTGTTTAACCCAACTTTTACCGAAAAAACGCTGAAATATTTGGATATTTCTCCGAACTTCTTTGAAAACGCATATCTTCTTCGTCGAAATTCAATATTATGATACTGATAAAAAAAAGTTGGGCACATGTATTTTTACGTAGAATTTAGACCAAAGTCTTGCAAGACAATATCGAATATTTAAACCAAAAGTTAAAAATTTTATAAAAACTATAATCGATTAAAACTGATTGAAAAAATTCAAGTTCCCATGAACACATTTCGTTTAAATATTTCGGAAATTGTAAGGAAAGCATTTATGCAACGCGAATATATTAGTGCTCGGTGAATGTTTCAAGTCGCTTCGGTTATAATAGTTATTACTTATTATTTTGATAAGCGACTAACAATAAAATAACTAATATCGTTTGTCCGGAAAAATGCATAAACATCGCGGGGGGGTAAAACTTTCTTAGATCTTAAGAGTCTTGGGAATCATCATAACAAATCCCTTAGGAAAACTCGTACGCGTGCGTATTACTTGGCATGCGTTATTCGGCGAGCTGTCGCAAAATGGTACGTACATATTTACTTGATATTCGAGTAAAATATATGTGTAATAGCTCTCATTAACTCATCGCTGTCGCTCCGGCTTTCGTTTTCGGTGCTGCGAAAACTGTTACAGTGTTTGAACGTTTTTTCGATTAATTACAAGTTGACAAGTTCTTCCTTTAAGCGTGTCGTATGTATTTATTTCCGTACGAATAATATTCCAACCGATGTCGGCCTATACACGCTATATGAGTTATAAGTTAGCTCGAGTGTTCTAAGACCGTTGTGGTTTTGACTTTTTTATGCTTCGATTGGAAGTTGAACAATTATTTCTTTGTACTTTTGACATGGATAATGGACACGTTTCTTTTAATTTCGTTCGGTATACGGATATTTCCCGACCGTTCGATTTTCCTCTTTGCTCTTTTACGCAGTATCATTAGCAGTGAAACGTGTCGTACTTACATTGAAATAGAAAAATAATCTACAGCGACAACAATATTGTTATTGCGTTAACTATATTTAAAAACATTTTTAAATTATTTTTTAAAAAAATTAATCTTTTATGTACCGAATTAATCGTGCGAGCGAAAAACACAATTATTGATTTTATGATGAAAAACGTGCTTTTCGCATATATTATGTATTGATGCTATCAATTTTTACGCTTTACTCGTGCAATACGCTTTGATACTGTTCTGTTACATAATATTTACTTTGAATTAAAAATAAAGTAAGATGGGTATAGTAATTTTGTTTTTTCAGCGGGCTCTACTTATTCGATTTAAAATGAATTATTTTTTCATCTCTAAAGCGGACAACATTTATGATGGTTTTAAAATATAAATTACCAAGTTGTATTTTTTTAGAAATCACAAACGATTTGGCTTTGTACTTCTAAATAGAATATACACGCGAATTTTCGATCCTTTATGTACCATACAAGTACATAATACATATTATTCAATGCAAATGTTATTATTTGTCGAAAATATATATTTTATTAATTAAATGAATCAATTGTTTACACAGTTCATACGAACACAAGTTCCAACAATAGAAATGCAAATAATATATCTCACGGTTCACGGATTGGAATTGAATTAAAATCATATATCAAAAATACTAATGAAACACATGTTTGCTGTACATATTTATAAGACAATTGATAGGCGAATTTGATATTGATCGAGTATAGCCACTGAAGATGAGTAAAACGTAATGGCAATTTGGTTTTATGTAATTTAAAATCGATCGTATGCATAAAAATTTTATTCTGGGCAGTCAACATTGTCAATTATCGCGTGTAACTTTAACGAGATCTAATTTCATCTAGTTTTTACGGCCATAAAGAGGTCGAGCATCGATTGAAAAATCACCGTGCGTAAATCTATAACAGTTTGCCGCGAAAAATATTATCGATAATTAATGTTGAACGTATAACATCTAGTTCTTCAGTTTAACCTGAGACTGATGTGCGGTGGCAGTACATCTGACACGCGTGGTCCAGACTAGTGCGCGCCGTGTAATGATTTTTTTCCGGTATTTTGTCGTATCATCCATTATTTTAATAAAAAGTTGCACACCTGTCGCGTGTGGAAACGATACGTGTGCTTGCGGTATGCGTAAATATAATCTCGGAAAACATTTAACTGTTCAAACACGTTTTGACCATTATCACATCGCTGTAAATTAGCCATATATATATATATATAGGGTGACCGTAAACATAATATGAAAATACGAAATACTTCTAAAAGAACAAAATAAACGTGTTTTATATAGTTTTTAAACACATAGTAGGTACATGAGAACGATTTTATTTTGATACTGATGGTGACTTAAGATTATTCACGTGCGTTGTATGTACACTGTATAAGTTTAACGTAAAAATATACGAAACTATAATATAATTGAGTAAGCTAATTAATGATCATATTGATGCTCGAAGGGAGGTTACTCTCCCGAGTTAACTTTAGAGTTCCACCTCGTTTCTCTAGATCATATATGCCTTTTGTAATTCCTTTCCATCGTACCAACTATGGTAAGAACAACCCAATGGATATAATGATGCGTTTGATGAGCACCCTAACATATTTGATCTATAATATTATATTTAATATTTTTTGTTAATTATTAATTACTATGTCGTAAAAATGTTAAATTGTTTGGATTTTTTTTTCTAACCCAACCTTAGGAATTTTTATTTACTTTCTGTTGAAAAATTTAATTATTACCTGTAAAATGTATTTGTGCACTATTGGGCCTTTTGCCCGTTATATAATAATAAATAAATAATTATGTACGGTTTACGTCAACGACAGCGATGTTACGTGGACATTTTGGTCACAAAAAGAATTCAAAAATATCACTGAAAAGTGTAGATTCTAACATTCTAATGAATAATGTCGTACAAAAATATCGTAAAATCACAATTTTTTTTGTAAAATAAATTTCAAAAGTTATAAACTTAGGAAAAAAACCGGCATTAATACGGGAAGGAATTGAAAGTACGGGACAAAATTCTAAGTACGAGACGCGTATGGTCACCACCTTACTGTAATATCCTATTGGTTTTTAAGCAATCGATGATGATTTATTATTTCGTTCAAACACAGACCGTATACGAGTATTTGCATAGAATAAATAGGTGTTTCCGTTGCTGTACATCTAACTGCGGTATTCTATTTCTCGGGGCATTTTGTTCTCCATAATATTATTCTCTTACGCTGATGTTATTTATTTAATCAAGCCATCAATCAACGGCATCATTAATATTTATACCTGTTCAATTAAGGGGGTATTTATTTTTATTTTTAGTGAACACAAAATGTTGCTCCATGTAAAACACAGCGTCAGGTGTTTTTCAATTAAAATAATAACGTATCGAGAACACATTTACGTAACGTATTACACGTCAATTTTAAAACACTTAAAGTTAAATTAACTTATATAATAATCTACAAGTATTGAAATATATAAAATAAATAATAAACGTATATAATGTATAATGTATTTTGTCGTGGAAATCGTTTTGAACTCACTATAAATAGGTATATACATACATTATCCGTAGAAAAAAACGTTATTTATTTTTATCGGTTGATCATACATTTTGACAGTAGATATACGCATGTGTATAATTGATCCGAACGAATTCTTAAAACGTAATTGAACCACTACCTGGGTCCATTCGAAAACAATATATGAGTTATATATTAATAAGCTTCAACCGTCAAAAAATAATGTAATAAGAGTTTTTTATTCGGTAGAAACTCGGCCACTTATACCCGACCGTTGTATTAATATGCGCTATCACGCAAGAGAGCAGCTGTTTTTTACCAAGTGGTTTTTTTTTTTTTTTCCCCCGTCAGCAGATCATATTTTCCGTTTTCGATAATTCCTACGTTCGATTGCATAATCGTATTCGTGCGTGCGATTAATTGATTGCATGTATTTAAACACGGCATTATAGTACGCGCGGAGGATAATCTCTTAGTCCGGGGCGTTTTCTTCGACCGAAATTACTCTCGCGAGCCGATCGAAGACCTCGTGTAACAATATGTTCGTGTTTATTCATCCCCTATCGACGGGCCGCCGTAGGAATCAAAGACGCACCGCGAGCGTACACGCCTAAGCTCATCATTTACCTACGACGAGTTACCACGGTTCGATTATTTGCCTATGCGTATTAGTACATTAGATCCTCGGGCCATCCCACGAGCGCCTATTGGGTGTGTGTGGGGGGGGGAAGGAGCGAAATACGGGACGCTTGCCCCTCCCGTCTGAAAAAATAGTACAAGCTCGTAATTATAACTCGTTATTTTATTATTAATATTATTTAGGTAGTAACGAAGACATGGACGGTTCTTTTGAATATTATAAATTAGAAAATATGATATATACTATTATGATATACTTTTTTTGTATTCATAAAATGAAACCATTTGTCTCATTTACATTTTGAGAGTTGATTTTTTCCCTTCCTCCCCTCTATTTCTTATGGGCGCCCATGGGTCACCCCAGTGCCTTATATGAAAGGAATTCGTTTTCGCTATGATATAGATAGGCGTTTGTATTGTATGGAAGTATAACTGGAATATCATTGCGTATAAGATTGGATACTGCAGGTAAAAACGTTATTGTTCATATTATACTGTTAGTTAAAATTCAACAGAATTAAACGATACACGCATTTGCGTATAGGTATGGCGACGAGCACATTTTTTTCGATCGAAACAAATATAGTAGTTCTTTTTCGATAAAAATTTTTCAAAATTTATTGTAGCATTGTGTTGCGGTGTAACATTTCGTTGAAATAAAATTTTTCTATGACACTGTCGTGAAACTTTAACCCGCAATCACATAATGACCAATCGAGTAGAATATACTGTTACGTATGGTGTTTCATCAATCAAATAAAACATGGGGTCCCTTTGTATTAGAATAAACTTTTTAGAAATACGATTCCGGGCGTGTTGCATTTGGATAAAGGAAAATGCTACGACGCAGAAACCGTAATTATTATTCTATTTTATCAGTTCAATAACTGATTGTTCGGAGTTTTCTTTTCGGGTAATACTGGCTTTCGGAATATTATTCAAAATTATCGAAACATTAACCTCTCCTCCTCGGTGCATTTGCGGGTTTCGAAAACGGCCAACAAACTTTGGACATTATGTGTTTTGGCCGGTCTTATCCTTTTGCAAAAGAAAGGACCGTAAGTTTAACTATAACTTTCCTCCTTGTTCATACTTCGTTAAGATCACGAAAAAGGACTATCCGACTTTGTTGGAATATATTCATTAAATCGGTAAATTATTTGATGGAACTCGTTGCATCGACGTACGTTTTTTGTTGTAGTTTTTACTTTTATAGCTTTACGTTTTCCCACGACAATACCAATATTATGCGTTTGTTTGAAGTTCAATGAATTACGCGTTATTTTTGATTTTACGTTCTAATATATTATATTGTAAAATACATACAATGATTTTGCAATTTATATATACCATTGTTATACACTATTATAAAATAATATATAATATTTACCACTGGAAACTACCGGGCGTGTATAGTTCGTACAGCGTTTGATTATTAATTACTTTATCAACCATTTAGCAGTATATATACAGTGCGTAAGCAAATCCTTAATTTCTTACTTTTAACACAATATATCATAACGTTCTAGTACGGACTACTACGATGTAGGCACTTGCAGTTGAAGATAAAATTAAATGTACGACGTTAATTATTCTGATTTCCATCAAATAGCACATTAGGGTCGCGTATTCATGTCATACTCGTTTACATACATACGTATATACAACGTACCCATACGTACATGTATTTATATCTGATTTCGCACATCAATCGATATCACAAAATATGAATTATAATATTCAGCCAAAATTCTATACGAAACCATCGGAAAAACGAATGTTTTTATCGAACCTGGACATTTTCGTTTAAAAAACGGATTTAAAGAGTTAATTTGATATGATTATTTAATTTTATTTAAATTAGCTAATCATAATTCGTACATCAGATTTTCCGCAATTATACCGAAAGCAAACCAAATGACATTTTGAATTCTTTAAACAATTCTAAACATGTGCACTGCAGTTCTTCGAAAAAATATTGAACAAAAAAGCTCATAACGTCATTTACGCGTGTGTGATGCGAGTACTGTTCCGCGGGGGAGGTGTTGTGGGACCTATAATTACTTGGTAAATGTTGGCGTTGGAAAAATTCTGAAATTTCAACACGATGGGTTCCGAGAACGTACGTACCTGAAGGCTGAGGTTCTGTGTGAACGACGATTAAGAAAGTAGACCGCATCTGGCAGAGGCATAATTTCAGTATTTTTTCCCCCAAGGGGAGCGATTTTAGACGAACCAATTTAGAATATTTCACCAGGCCGTTTAAAAACACATATATATATATATAAATACTGGTATGTTCATATTCGGAACATAATAGAAAAAAACAAATTATCAAAACGGGTGAGACTCCACGGTCGGATCAGATACAGCGGCGGATGGTCTTTTAAACTTGAAACCGATGTACCGTTGGTCTTGAAAAAACGATTCTAAGCGAAAGAAGTCGGAGTGGATCAGCTTATACTCCTAGTGATGGTCGACATAGAAGTAAGAAGCCAGAGTTCGGAACAAGGTATAGGACTACATTTTTATCGAAACTTTTAAGTGCGCGTAAGCAGCACAAATCTGCCTCTGTTTATAAAATGCTAAAGAAAAGTACTCATCGCAGTCTAATTGAATAGTGCGTGAGAAATTACTATTCGTTACCGAGTTCGAAACGCGATCTCGGTCAAAGTTTTTTTTTGCAAATCGGAAAACTGTTGAGAAATATAAAAAAAAGTACCAACGCGTTTTCTATCAAAAACCTCCCAGGACTGCGATGATCGGACAGATCGAACAGACGAGAAAATCAAATAAATCACACTCACACAAACCGCGGACAGTACTATTGATATTATTATTATTATTAAGGCTAGGATTTTAATGACCCAAAAACCTAAAAAAATTACATTAAAATAACCTAAAAATGACCTTAAAAAATGCCCAAAAGATAAAAAATGATTTTAAAATATTATAAAAATGCATTATAATTATTAATTATTATATATTTCGGTACAGAATAAACATCTTGGAATTTTCTGAAATAAACAACAAAAAATACTATAAAATAAAAAATATATACGTATATTTTTTTTATACTGAGAATTACGTTGAAATTGTATTGTTGCATTGAACAATCAGTAGCTCCTTTCCACATCCACAGAAGTAATCGGAGCAAATTGCATGTACGTAAAATATACGTGATTATATTATCGATAGCGAGTATTAACACACTATCTCTATAGTTTAAATATTGAATATGACATTATTTCTGTTACAAATTCAAAACTTTTATCGAGAACATCTAGTGTAAATGAAAATGTATAAAAATATTACCTAGATTTCAAAAAAGGTATAAAAAATGCCCGTTAAATTGAAAAAATTACCTAAAAATGCTACGAAATGACCCTAAATCCATAAAAGTACAAAAAATGCAAAAAAAAGCAAAATGAAAACTATATAATATTTGGACTCGTTTATGACCAAATCACGTTTTGTGCTTGAGAAGCTATGTCCTGTAAATCCTAGAAAATTATGCAAAATCCTACACTGTCATAGCCCTAATTATTAATATTATCTTACGTGATTGCTGGACGCGTACGTAACGTCGTGTGATAAGCGTGCATTTGGGCTAGAAAAAAAAACCCAAAGTTTCTCGAGTGAAAAAAGATCGTACCCGTAAAACCGATTTTCAACGAAATTTCTGTTGGACGAAACGGAACCGACTTTGCACGACCCTTTACCATCGCGTTACCGACATTTCGGTACGATATAGTAATGCCGCCGCGTTTGTACCTGCCACGGGCAATCGCGCGTATCGTACCGAACGTCTTAATTTACATAACGTGCACGTGGTGACGGGACCAGTGCGTTTGGTTAGTAGCCGCATCGTTTGATATTACGGAGCCTGTGCACCACCGCCGGTCGATTCGGCGATCAGCCGGTCTCCGCTGTCACGTGTATAATACCATCCGTTTACTCGTTATAATATTATTATTATTTTCCGTACGGGACTCGCGCTCGTGTGTGTGTGTGTGTGTGTGTTAGCGCGTGTGAGCGTGTACGCATCGGTCAGGTGGCTCCGAGACCGGCAGGACTGTACTCGGAAACAGTTTTTTTTTTCCCATTTTTTTCCCCCTCTCTTGTCGTGCACCACGTAATAATCGGTCCAGCAATTAATTCGGTAGGTATATCGATTCAACCCGGTTCTAGGTATGTATCGCTTGCGGTCGGTGTCCGGTCTGAAAATGATTTCCTCTTGAATTTAGATTGTTATTTCGTTCGTTTTAAAATGGTACAACACGTCACGCGTCATGCCCACACTTTACCCACACACGTCGTTCGAGATGTTCGTAGAATTTCTTTCGGTCCGATCGGATTTCTCGGGTTGCCGTCGTTTTTGTTGCTACATATCGTCCCTTTAATACAACATCATATGATTGCGGGCCGATCAGCATTTCGAGTTATAGATTTTACTATTTCGTAGAGCTTCGTTATTATAGGTTTGTCGGCGTTTCGCATATGTCATTATGAGAACACTTTTGTAACTTGAAATGCTTATCCGCCCCGCATGGATATCTAAAGCAAAACGATTCAACACCGTTACGGTGGACTTATCATCGACGTACGACCGTGTACAATACTGAACATAGGCACAACGTCGTAAACGTTGGAAGAGCCCACTGGGCAAGCGCAGTGAACCCCCGGTTTCCAAACGCGTTTAGAACAATTAAACAATATATTTTGTTATAACTCCGTAGTATGTATTATACAGTTCACAAAATGTCCTAAACCCGGGTAAATCGAATGTATTGGTTTTTCAATATCGGCTGGTACAAATCGAAATTGAATCGTGATATTTTCTATCACTCGCCGGTAAGAACATAATCTAATATCAACAATAATATTATGTAACCGCAATATTTATTATCGGTAACCGTGTCACTGGTAATACTGTCGGACAGACACAACACGGATGTACAACGGGGTGTTGGAAACTATCACGGAAACCTACGACCGGCGGCAATGTTTAAAATACAATAATTACATTTAAGATCATGTGCTCCTGGGAACAGGATACCGAATAGCTCAGGCTGTATGTTAATTATAAAATAAGGAATTTTTTTTCTAGATCTGACGTAATATTCAACTCGAAACGTATTAGAATAAATAGAAATGGAATATTTTTAAATAGAAACGTATTAGAATAAACTACAGCAGGTATACGCAACAGACGTAATGCAGTCGTATGACGTATATGCGCTTGTGCACAAAACTCGCAGGCATACTGCGATCGATGAAGGACGTAAGTGGTAGAATACAATAATGACGCGGATGACCGTGGATTGTTCGAATTCAATTATGAACCGTAAAGTGCACGTCTTGACATTAGGTTTTGTAAAGAATCCAATTAAAAGTACCCCCCATTTGTGCAGACTGAAATAAAACCGAGACACTGAGGCGACGCAAACTTTTACGAGACGCCTCGGACGCGCGTCGGCTTCAACGGCAAACAAATCTCATTTTTAAATCTTGCGAAAAGTCCGCTGTCTCGTAAAAATCAATTTTATTATTATCATAACTTTGATTGAAGACAATCTGTTGACTCGAAGACACCCATTTAAGCTGCATAATCCCGCATGGACCACAACGCGTTCACCTCGGAAATATCATAAGACATTGGATCGTGTTTTTTCAACCATAGTACAGCGCGCCGAGCTCTTTGCACGCGCTAAGACGGTAATCGTGATATCATATCGTTCCATTACGTTTCATCGATACGA
The DNA here is from genome assembly GCA_949715065.1 of Periphyllus acericola. Lineage (NCBI taxonomy): Eukaryota > Metazoa > Arthropoda > Insecta > Hemiptera > Aphididae > Periphyllus > Periphyllus acericola. The sequence goes on along the minus strand of OX454266.1, from coordinate 27,951,602 downwards.
TGTTCATTAGTATTTATTACGATCTATTACACATCGAAAATTAAAAAAGAAAAAAAAAAAACGACGACGACGAGTAACGTTTATTAAAATACCACGATCGAACGACCGTCGAGTTGTACACAATACTGTATTGGTTTCGATATTTATTTCCACTGCGTTGACTCGCACTTAATCACACTGCGCACGCGAGCGGTAAATTACATTAACCAATTATATAATAGCTGTATGTTGAGCAACATTAGATAAACACGACTCGTGCGAGATAATAACATAATATATCGTTTTTTCAAATATATTATATTAAATCATCCGTGGCGGTGGCGTCGTAGGCACTAGGTACCAAATGTAAACACTTGCCAAGTTTTTGAGTTACAACTTGCTAGATGAAATTAAAATCCGCACGGAAAAGGCGCGTACGGCCCAAGCGGACAGTATATCGTATTTTAATGGTTCGCAGCAGGTCTTAAATTGGATTTCGCTCCGGTCGAAGTGTAAACGTTCTTCTAACGAAGGGGAAGAAGAAAAAGAGAGATAGAACAAAAAGCAATAGCAATAAAATCTGTTCAATATGTTTGCATATAAATTTTACCATAAGCAATAACCGTATCGAACGCACGTTGTACGTCCATAAAGTACCCGCGTATAACCAGTTTCAGAAATTATAAACGGTTCCGTTTGGGTATACCTATGTGCTTATATTTATAAGCTCGTGGACCGCATTGGTTATAATGTATTGAACGATCACAACGTACACAGGTATACCTGTAACAATTTAATGTTTTTAAACTGCGATACCAATACCTACTGCGATGGCTTCGTTTACGTATTTCCATCGCCTTATTATGTGTGTTCACCGATGGAGACGGTTCGTGAAAAAAGATCGATCCGTAGTAAATTATTTTGACTGTGCCGGGGTAAAGGGGAATAAGTCCATTTCAATGATCCACATCGATTAACATCAGAAAACAGAAAAAAAAATAAAGGTTAACAACCAATAAGAATGAGGAATAAGTCATCGGCCAGTGTAAAAAAAAAGGAATAACTCGATAAATTACTTTTAAGTTTTAATACGTATGACGTCTGTAAGGTTTTGATAAGTATATAATGTAAAATTGTTACGTATACAAATAAGGTGTGCCGTGTGGCCAATGGGCAACTTCCTCTTCACGTCACTCACGCTGAATTTCACTGTACCAATCATATTATCTAATTGTACAAATAATACAGATTCTAAATAAATATTTTGGACGAAAAAAAAAATACTTCTCGAAAGTTTTGAGAGTTTCGCTTATCATGACTGGTTTATGTTGTACAACATTAATAATGTATTGAGTAAAAAGGTTGCTCAAAGGAATAAATTAGTAATATGTTCTAGGGATCAAGTCTAATTAAATAATGACCAAAAGTATTAAGTCCGTGCAAAAGGGAATAAATCCAAATATATTCTGCCCAAAAGGAATAAATCATTTATTGAACTTATTATGAGTTTGAACTACTATTTGAAGTTAATCAATTATATCAAGTCTTAAGAAAACCCATGTTTGATGAACCAATCGGAGAACAAATATCGAAAATGTTGATAAATAATTATAACTTTTGAATATGAATTGTGGACGGTTTTATTTAGTTTTCTCAAGACAATGTTTTTGCACTTATTCCTTTTACCGTTGTACTTTATACTCACTATGCCGTTTGTTTGTTTCGTTAAAACACTATTATTAAACATATAATATAGGTGCGTGTATTCTAATATATAACCTATAATTATTTCCACACACTATTTATACCTACAAAACCACGTTTAACAAGCACTTTCCCCTACGGGATCTGTTTTAACTTTACAACGTAAGAAAAATTAGTTGACATTTTCATTTTCCCTTTTCGCAAAACTATAAGTTTAAAGCGAATATAGACGCAGTTTAAATAATGCTAGTGATAGATATAAATTTGATATAAGCCTGTGTACCTATAGCTATCAATGAGGTGATTTTTTATCGTTAAATACTCATTTTCTCGGAGATTTACTCGTATGTGTTGAGTAGGCAAAATAATACCACGTACATGCAATCTGAGGTCATTAGAAAATCATAAAATCTATACAAAAAAAAAATGTACACTTTTTTCACTATTTGTTAATTTTATGTAGGTATAGGAGTATACTTAATATATATTTTAAATAGCAGCATATTATATAAAATCCGTGTTCCAAAACAGAATATTTTTCTGAATAAATAAAACTCGAATATCGGATCTAAAGTAGTTTTATTTCCATATTATTATTTTAAAGTGAATACAATTTAGACGAGCGTTTAAGCACTACCGATTGGAAGAGATGGGGGTGGATCGTAAACTTTTACGTTTTATTTTCACTCGAGTTTATTATAATACCTACTTATAATATGAGTACTCGTATAATAAACTACTGGAGGAGTGACAGTAGCTTTTTTCAAACAAATATTTGTCTCGACGTTTTTTGATATTCAAACGGTTTTGAAAAGTATGCTGTTTCGGTGCGTGAAACGGAAAATTTGTTAATACCAGAGTGGAAACCTTTATTAAAAGTACTTGAAATTATTCGCGAAAATGGTTTGCAATCACGATTTATAAATGATTCGAAAAGACGTGTTGAAAAACACCCATGAATACCGACCGAGGAAATCACCCGGTTTGTGTGCGTTGAGAGTGTACATAAAGTATATTATATTACAATATTATAATGCGGATAGGTACGTGAGGAGTGTTTGGCAGCTTGCAGTTTTCGTGTGGACCGCGAACCGTATGAAATGCCATTATAATACGTTTACATTCCGAGGACGAATACGAGCGAAAAAAGTTTTTTCTTTTCACAAAACCGTTTTGGAACGATCGTAACGTTTGGTTTTATTCGTAGAGTATAAAAATGTATTGCGATTTATTAAGATTTCGGTCGATATCCATTAGCACGTGGAACGCTTACAACGGTGTGTATACTGATGTGTAATGCTTTCAATTTTATCGCGAAGAAAAAAAAAATAAAGGTCCTCCTCGAAAACTTTGCACATTCAATCGGTTCAATCTCACAGATTAATCTCGAAAACAATTCGGTTTCGGGTACCTAACTTTTATCCCCCGACGTGTATATATTGAGCACACCATAATTGAAAGGTTTTACGTGAGACATAAAAAGTGTTATGTCCGCTGCGCCTCTCTCGCGTACATACTCTCCGTATACTTAACACAATAATTGAACGGTGTTAAAGTATTTAAAAATGAATACGCGCCAAGGTACGTATGCGTGTGCATAATACGCAGGACGGCCCACCGTGATTTCCCGAGTTGAACGCAACGAAATAGCTTTTGTTTCCATACCTTAACCGGCTGGGGAGAATACATTTTGAATTTAAATTTCTATAAGATCATAAAAGATACCTATACATCTATACCTACACAATAGTCGTGGAACAATTTTATTATGAACATTTCAGTGTCTCGCAATCGAAAATCCAATTATTGGTTTCATCATTAAAGTGTAAGATATGTAAATTTATAAGCGAGGGTACGCGTACTGGGTATTTACATTGACCATTCTAATAAATTGGTGCAAATTAGATGCTCAGGAATACGACATAAACGTCCATAGTACGATAAATTCGATAGAACATTCAGATATCATGCAGTGCAGCCCCGGTATAAGATAGTATATCTATCTTAAAACGTTAATTCAATTTTTCAAAATTCAAAAGTTATTTTCCCTAGAGGGTTAAGGGAAGAAAATAAAAAAATTACCGCGAACGCTTAATGTGGCCACCTTCAATATTACAATGTACTAAAACAAAACAATTTAAAAAGATGAATATCCACGGAGAGATGATTCCATCGGGCTATCCCATTCTGTATACACATCGCACGGGGAAAACATCTGGCGCATACCAGCTTTTCAAATATTAGAAAGAGCTCATTTCAAACAAAAAAAAAATAAGTATCTCGTGACCGCAATTAGGAACCAAAGAACTTGCGTATGCTGGATATATAAACTGACTCTGAGAAAATATTTACGTTAAAAAATATTTTAAAGAAATACCGTTATACGTTTGAAACATACCAAAAACTATCGATCAAATTATTTAATACTTTCCGACTAAATAGTATTATGTAATATACCTCGATTATCACAGAACACATTTTTAGATTGTGATAATAATGAATAACGTGTAGACATTTGTATTCGAATCCACTCTGTAATTGTTGTCCTTAAAAGCATGTAGAAAATATGTCAACGATACGAGCCTACACTTTTTATTTTCAAACGTAAGTCCTGAGTTAGTAAAATCAATAATAAATGTCATAAAATTGTAAAAGACACGTTACAAACACAATATGTTTAATGTACGTATTATGATTTAATCATACGCTTTTTTACGATTGGACACAGTAAGTGTGAACTACCTATCGTTCAAAGACTTTTGAGCATAATTATTACGTTCGATATAATAGAAGCCTTTGATATCGGAGTGATACCATTTTATTTTTCTCCGCACCATACGATTTTTCGTTTTTGTAATAGAATTGCGTGCACGGCTCAGTTTTTTACGAAGTTAGCGATTTAACAAAAAAAAAAAAAAATACTTGTATTCACCAGGAATTTTTTTAAAAAAATGAAGATTCTGTACGCACTTACATTTGCGTATACATGTTTTTTCCGTTCGTACAAACTACAAAGGTAACCACGATGATGATGTAACCCGGCTATACTATACCGTTTACGTGTTAAAACAATTCGGATATTTTTTTGAAATATAAACATCATTATTCTGGGACGGGTCGCACAAAACGTAAAAAACGGTTACGTACACGATGAGTGTAATGTAAATCTAAAACGAATGTTGCGTACAGTAAGCGAAATGAAAAAAAAAATACCTTTTGTACGCATACGAAAATGTATCACGTTATGGGAAATCGATGTGTGTTGCAGTACTCGTGTAACGCAACTTATTGTGATCGTTCTGACGTTTGACATTTCAGAACCGTAACGGTTCATAGGGTAAATTTGTGCATAAGTACACCTATATAATGAATTCCAATACGGACCATGCACTTATTGACAGAGCTTGCGCTACGGAAATGTTGAATGTGCACATCGAATAGAATCAAACGGATCGTCGAGGATTTATCCGAATCATAGTATGCACTTCTCGTGAACTGCACAACATTTGAACAAGAACTGCACATTTTGTGTACAACTGCACGTTAGCGCATGGCGTTGGCTTGTTGATAGCTCACACGTATTATAATGAATATTATACTATGTGTTCAATAAACCGAATTTTATTTCAACGGTCGACTACGACGAGCCATGATGTCGTGTACACTGACAATCGAATTTCCAAACATTTTGGAAAGTCAGTAGGGTAGAGGGTGCGTAATTTGTAGCGGCATTTTAATATCTTATGTCGCTCTATCTATTGATTGTTCAACAACGGTTGAAACTCTTGAAATATCTTCGACTTTGTTTAAAATGTTATTATGTTTCTGAGTTTATTTTCAAAATTAGCATTGGAAGCAATATTCATTTTATTTTTTGATATCAACAGTTGTCTACAAAAATATCAAAAAGCTTTTGTTCGCTAGATTGCATAAGTAGGCGTACGAGTAACTTATACCTATAGCGCATATATTATGCCATAAACATTTTTTTCGCGTGTGTAACGTTCAAATTTGTATGGATTTTATTTTTTCTAACGAAACGAGACCGATCGAACGTTGAAATCATAATAAATTCTTTGGTCGGTGCAAATTCGATTCATATTGTTGCATGGTGTTATCGGTGAAATTCAGGATCTCGATGACGCAGTAGTGCGAGACTACACTCTAGGCTCCACGAGATGAAAAAAAAACAACTTAAACAAATTGTACCTACGTGGTGAGCAACTCCTGGCTTCAACGTGGACGCTAAGCATAAAAAAAAACCACTTAACCGACACGTCACGGTCGACGAGGAAATTGGTCTTAAGTCTTGTTATCTTCTGACACAATCGCCACGCCTGGAAATCCCGTATCGTCAACACGTCTTCAAGTCACTACGTTCGGTACAATATTTAATCCGTTTTTAATGAGTTGATTCAATACGAAATTATATTATATTCGCAGGTTTTTTTTCTCGTTCCGTTTCAGCTAAACAATGTTCATTACAACTATTTTTTTGCTATATCTTTATAATTTAATCCTGAACTTACCATAACTTAAATAAATATACTATAATACATCACGTGCATTAGGAAACGAAAAATCACTCCAAATGTCTCCAATTAGGTCAGACTAATCCAAATAAGCTATCGATGTACGCGTAAATAATCCTTTGAAATTTGGTCTTCATGTACGAGATGTATTAAATTTCATCAGACGATGATGACTGAGCACGAATTAATTTGGAGCTTAAAAAAATAATCTTTTACATTTCACCTAATTTTATCTCCGTTATTTCCTATAATATAACTATTAGCACCCAACTCATATGTTTAATTGGTATTCGTTTGCAGAAAAGTTAACATAACGGTATATAATATCTATAATTCAATATATATGTATTACATTAAAAAATAATAAATACATTTTATAATTTTGTATAAAAAGTATATATAGATGGCAGAATAATGGGTCACATAAAAATATAATTTAAAGTTTCCAGTACATAATTATATAAGTTAATTGTAATAAGTATGATAATAATAACTCCAAAATGGTAAGACACGATTGAGCACTTGTTTTTTAACTGATATGTTGTTTCATTTAGTCGTCTTAAACATATTTAGAACACGAGCAATATTTATTTTCGTTTGATGAAACGAAATAATTTTGATAACGTTTAAAATATTGAGCGTGCTGACAACGGTGCGGCTAAAAAAGGGTACCACGCTCAATCGTGTTGCACCCCTTCGAAATATTCGTAGGCTATTCGAAAAGTAACCTAACCCGATTTGGTAGTCGATTCGTGCAGTTCGTGTCATCATCGCCACTGACACCAAACCACTTGCAGTCGTAGGTGGTACTACGGAGGAGGTGGCAATGTACTCCTCGCCCAGCGAACTCTCTCTCCCCTATAAATGTAAAACATTGTAGTGTGACTATAGCCTTTAATCTGGCCCAAATAGTGTGTATAATTTACCGGTGGTTGATTTGAGAGGAAAACAAGGTAATCCCCATGGGTTATCACGGTTAAATTAAAATATTTGCTTGCCCTCCCCCATGCCAGAAAAACGCCATAGAAACGGGTCTCATAAAATAGAATATTATATCCCTACGAGCTGCACTATGCACGGTCATAAAGTATCTCCCAGCACGTACCGAACCTGTCGCTGGTGCTGTCGTGTACGATCGAAAAATATTCCTCAGACGTCGGGGGCGAAAACGTCATATATCTTTTGCGCGCCAACATGATATAGTAGGTATGGGCACATGCAAGCGTAATAAGGTTGTACTTAGTACTTCAATCTTATTTGAATTACGTGCATTTTTTTCAATCGAAGTGAAGTGAACGAATGAAAAATAGAAATAAAATAACCGAAAAGAATACGGTATTTAACTGTTGAATGCGCAAACGATGCATAGCCCAAAAATCATACGACGCGCGACCGACTTGTGGGAAAAGGTTCAAGTGAACGGTAGTAATGAGCGGACCTGGGCGGTGTACAGCGCGCTCGCTATCGATTCGCACATAATATTATCCTTCTGCCGGCGTGTTAACGCGCAACGATAAATCGTTTTCGGCGCGAACGGAGATTTCAAAAAATATCTCATGGAACACGGCGGCAGATCGCGCGTATGTTGAATCATCTTATTTTTTTTTTTTGCCCCCTCGAAACGGCGTACGACAATGTTTTCGGTAAATTGAATTCTTAATCTGCGCATGAACACATGGAGCGGACTATTAATTTTGCTCTCGTACACCAGGTGCGCGAAATGCGTGGATGTGTTTCGACCACGACCATTTTTTTTTCTTCTAATTTTTCTTCACAAAACGTTCGCCGGTGATCGTGTAAAATCACTTGTATAAATAATGAACATACGGAGGACGACGGCAAATTTTTTCCCGATCGGTTTGGAATTCTTGATCCTCAGCCGAATATACGTTACGACGCGACGCGATATACGAGCCGCTGCTAATGCGACGATATTAATAACGATGTTATACTATGCTATCGAACGCACCTGCGCGACTTGCGACCGATTCGTATGAGAATAATATAACGTACACATTATGTATTACGATACGCGTGATGAATGGAATGTTATTCGATTTTCCAAGTCATGATGTAAATAAGATTACGTTTTTTGTTTTTTTTTTTTTTCATTTTTTGAACCATTATAATGCACATTAACCTCGGTTTGATAAACGACGAGTTCTAGTATTTCACGTTATGAAAAAAAAACCCACCCGAACGCACGTTACATAATAATAACTATATTCATTATATTTGACACTCGTATCATCCGGTAGGTACAACCGAGATGCTGTTTTGATATGTAAATATTTTTTAAACCAATTTAGATTGCCGTAGTGCTTTCGCGGGCATTACGCATTATGCGGTATCATAATAGCTCATAGCGTTACGACGATATAAGGCATATGTGCGCGATCGGACGTGCCGGAGACACGCGTTTAATTGAGAAACCTTGATGAACGTCAAATCGCGCTTAAGAGTTCGCTTGATAATTACTTTTATAATCTCGCCATTAGGCGTGGATAAATATTTGAATTGTACTGTAGATTTAGTGCTCATGACGGTTTTTAACCCACACACACACTCGTAGCGAGCCAATTATTCGAAGTAAATACCATAATGCCAATTAATTTATTGCTGCACGGAGCAACGGCATATCATTATGTATATTTTGGGCCGAGTGTGTCGAATTAAAATATATTAATACTCGTGTACCGCCGAACGAGTGAATAATTCGTTTGGGAATTTGGCGCGGTAAGCTAATGATAATTCAGATAGAATCCAATACGCTTTTAAATAATTATGTATGTGGAGTTTTAAGGTGCGGAACTCGTCTAAGAAGGAAAAAGAAAAGTTGCACTTCCGTTTTTGAATATTTGTTCGGAACGTGGCAGAATCTTGTTTGTTCGTTGGAAATCGGAGTACGTATAGTATAATACGTGCGAAAAGCCTTCGATATGATGTCAACAACCTGTGCGGGGAATGTAAAAAGATAAAAATAAAAATGTTGTCCCCAAAACGATATTAAAATAATTAAAACAGTGAAAGTATGCGATGTACAGTATTATAATGTATTCATTATGATTCGGACGATGGCTTCGAGTTGAGAATACAAGATATTTATATGGCACGGATAGCGATTCAAGATCGACATCGAAGGAGATTTCCTTTATGCGTAAGGATAATTCCCATGACGATCGTTGTGTTAAACGAGTACAATACGTTCATAATAATTGACTGATCCCGAGGCTCGCGTGCTGTCTTGATATTTTCCAAGTGTATCTGGTGTGAGCGTACACGCTATTCACGTCGCAAGTCGTCAAAAATCGTGTGTTGTTCCGATCTCGGTTTCGTCATCTCGCCAGTGGTATCTTGGGATAACCTCGAGTTGGGTCCCTAATTTAAAAATTACCATGAATTGGGTCCGGACGTATTTTATTGAGAACACGAGTTGGGTCCAGCCTATTAGCGTTATCCAGAAGATACCACTTGGAGGTTGGCTAGAAAGTCTTCCCAAAATTATTTCTTGTTACATCAAGGTAATGGGTATATTTAAAAATTATTGAAATACAAAATTACCATTCAATTACAAATTTTTTATAGTTTTCATAGTTTAATTTAGGGAAGAAATTAAAAACCCACATCTTTAACAAAAGTTAACCGGGTAAGTTCACCACTGACAAAACAAACCATCTTTTCTCTTAAAAACTGTTCTTTTTCTGCTGTTTTTTTTCGCTTGGTAGTGTTGCTGAGCTCCGAAGTGAAATGTAAATTTCACTCTGAAATCCAAGTAAAATGTCTACTAAAACAAATATGTTGCGGTGCGCTGCACCGAAACTAACATTTAATTTCGCATGAAAGGTTTCACAACTATTTGCTGTACGATTCGTGGTCGTAGCGAACTCAGCCCAAATATTAGGACGGTTGCAATATCTGACGACAACCATGGTTGTAAATCGTCAAGATGACGTTAAGATGAAAAATATTACCGCGGACCCAACTCGTGTTCATTTTAACCGATCAAATTTCTCGGGACCCAATTCGAGTTTTGCGCGTAAGACGGCGTTCGTCCGCTCACCCGTCGAGTACCTGTGTGCAGGCCCGACGAGAGGGGAGGGCAGCCGGGGCTTGGGCCCTGGGGCCCAGTACTCAAATAGGGGCCCAGCCAAAGCAATTAAATCTTATATTTTACCGAAATATTATATTAATATAAACATTTTTTTTAGTTTTAATTCATAATTTTACTTAATTTTATATTTTTTAAGGAACTATGTAAATAATAAAATAAATAGTAATTACTTTATATCTTATTAATAACGCCATTAATAGTATAATAATTAATTTGTACCATATCCCATGACACATGCGTTACCGTATTAGTAACAATATGATTTTTGCTTTTCAATTTATGATATACCTCTAACCAATATTATTTTTCCTTTACATATTTTAAAAAAGCGAGTAACGATGCAATGTGATGCGAGTATTAGAAGTGAGTTAAATTACATAATGAGGGGCCCGAATTAATTTGTCCCCGGGGCCCTTAATTTCTCTCCACGGCCCTGCCTGTGTGCCTGCACGGTTCGATCGTGTGCCCACACGACGCGATGACGGCCCCGCGTTACTGCAATAATACCAATCATAATATCGCGACGGTTGAACCCCGCACGCGGGGGACTCGCGATCGATATCGCAGCCGCGGGGCCGCCGTGTTCGCGCCCGCGGTGCGGTCACTGTTTTAGATTTCCTTAAAAATAGAAACGCGCGCGTCTTACCGTGTACGCGAACGAAAATAGCCGCGTGTCGTGATGACTTTAATTATAGTGAGACGGAAGAGGAATTCTTACGGAATGTCGCGCTACCGAATACGCCTCCGACGCAACCGCCGCGCCGTGTACGCCCGTCACCTACTAACGATTCGAAGCAGGCACGTACACAGGGGGGTGATTTGGGCGCTCAAACACCACTCCCCCCCCCCCCGAAATGTTTGGTTATTTTCTTATTAAGTTTCGATGTTAATTGTTTTATTATATTATACTATAATAGATAGGTATAATATTACATTGTGTTTGTGAAACACCGGCGAAAGCAAAATGAAAATTTAATACCAACAGATTCTTATTTTAATATTATTGAAAAAAAAAATAAAACAGAATTTAAAAATAAAATAATATTATACTTATTGTGTAATGACATGGGTACAAAATAATACTAAAATGTACATAGACTCGGGAAGTACCTAAACTATACTTGAAAAAATTACTGCGGATAAGGGTATTATAAATATTATCGTCTTTCTGTTTTTTGCTATCGACTTATCGTAAATGTTTTTATTTTGTATCTGAACGAGGCCACGATGAGTTGACAATATACTATTTTATGTCTCAACTCTCAAGTTGTTGAATTATTATAATAATATACTAAATTACTAATAATACATTATCTCTAGGGCTCGGAAATTAATGTTCTTAAAAAGTACTAAATATGCATGCACTTACGGGCTTAAAAAAGTACAAAAATGCTTTAATAATATGCACTTTTATTTTACTTTTTTACACAAAATGTTCATTCGGACAAATATGCAAAGAAATATGCTCTAAAATCTAAAAATCAAGAATTATTCAAAAATATGCATTACAAACTTATTATAGAAGTTAATTGTGAAGATAATTCTTAACATCTTAACATAATGGCTGAAACTTCACGAAAATTAGATTTAGTTCTGTGATTTTTTTTTATACAATATATATTGATATTTTAAAAAAAAGTAATTTAAGTATATCATAAGATATTCATAATAAAATTTCATTTGTTTATTGAAAAAAAGTCCTGATTTTCAAAAACACCCCCCAAAACTTTTTTCCGCGTACGTCCCTGATTCGAAGCCGTCCGACGGTACAGAGTTCGAGATAAAAAAAAAAATCACTCGACAAAAAAACGTTTTTATCCACGCTTAACGCTATAATATTATGTGTGCATGAATACGACGTGACCGCGTTTCGTTTCCTCCGGCCGTCTACGCGGTTTTAATTTAAAGTCGCCCGTCCCTTGCGGCACTCACTGCAATCGATGCGGTCCGTACGATCACGTGCGTAAACCGATTGTAGGACAGTTTCCCAAATATTATTGTTTCCAACACAAATTTTCCGGTTATCTAATTTCCCACTTTGTAACGATACGAACTGTTTTCGTATTATTTGTTTTATTTTTATATTTTTAATCGTACAGTCGAACTCGGTTAACTCAAAGTTGAAAGGACCGGAGTAAAAGTTCAAGTTATCCAAAAATTCAAGTTATCCAAAAAAATAAATAAAACAGTACAAAATATGTATATTAATTCCTATGTGTTTATTATAAATAAAATATGTAATGTAATAAAAATTAGTTACTATGTATTTATATGTATGTATATGTAATTTTAAAAAGACAGGTACCTATGTATAAACAAAAATGAGGTTAAACAATTATTTAAAAAAGGTATTTATTTTTGTTTGAGTTTTGCTGTTGATTGCAGCGTTTGTAGTGAATCGTTCCATTTTTATTTAAAGCTTCGAAAAGTTCATCACTGACCCCTCCTTTGTTTTGGATAAATCGCCTTAATTCATTAATATGCATCCGTGTATTATATACATATGATTTATGTATTGAACCGTATTATTATGAATCTGGGACATTATATTAGGAAGTGTCGACACTTTGTTCGACTAAAATCGGAAGATAGTATCAGATCTGATCAATTTATTGATAGTTATAATATCATTTCATTTCTTACGGCCACTGGTCACAGTTTACATTTTTGATTTTCATAGTATTTTTCTTTTTGGTTATCATTATCTAATAAAAATTAAAATATATAAACTGCAATATTATCATAAATTTTCTCTAATTTATGGTTGGAAATCAATTATTACGAAGAACAAAATTTGGAAAAAATAAATCGAGAAAACTGTCTCCGAACCGTGTAAGTATTGTAAAAATCTTTTTAGGTTTTTAGTTTTTTAGGTTTGACTCTTTTTTTTTTCCACTGATAGAACACTGCGTTATACACTTACACTACTATTCCGTGTGGTGAAATAATATCGTTTTAGATTTTGACCGGAGTATTATATTATACTATGTATTTTTACGACGATTTTTTCTTCTTCTTGTCATTTTGTTCGAAAACACTTTTCCTACTCCGGAACTAGGGTAGTAAAATGTTATCCAATTCTTCCGTACGACATGCACAACATACCCAATCAATGAGAAACCGAATATGTGCGTATCAATTGGCGGGATAGAATTTAAAAAATAAAAAAAAAAAACACATCCATTATTCCGCAACAGAAAATCTACGTGAAAATATTATAGACGGAATAAATGATATTGAAATAATTATTAATTTTATCGCAATTGATGACCACTCGTATGCGCATAATAAGCAAAATACAACATTTTATCAGTAAATAAAAGAATCTGAGGGCAAAAAAAATTAAAGGTATGAATTTTGATTTTACAGATACGAACATGTCAAAGTTAGTAGTTTTATAGTTCGTGAGTAGTAAAATATCCACTGTTTAATGCATTATTTATGTTTGCAGTTTTTACCGCTGTATATTAAGTATTTTTAATTTTTTTTAATTTATTTAATTAACTTTGGCTCAACAATAATAAAAACAGTTGATTATTATAATTAATTTTTCACTTACTATTCCATCAATGAGCGTCTTTAATGTAATTATAAAACAATACCAAAAAAATCATGATCTGTGATTAAATACAATAAAATTGTTGCACGCAAAATATAATTGCACATATTTAAAAAATAATGTTTTTTTGCTTACAAACATAATAATAATAATAAATAAGAAAACACTAAAGAAAAAAGGAACCTATATTGTTTATTTATAATGAAAACGACATTTATTTTACGAAATATGAATAGAATAGTATACCGCGCTTAATAATAATAAAAAATTTATAATATTCACCGACTCGTGGTGTAAAGTTTCTTAAATTAATATTATTTTTTTTTCTCGAACACTCACTGTTAATAATATCGCTTTAATCAAAACCATAATATAAGATCATGAAAGTTTTCAGACCACACATTCGTCGTATTTAATACTCTTCGGCCGCCGTAAATGTAGGATGTAAAATACGAATACAATAAAACACATTTCAAACATATGCCAACATGTTAAAATAAAAATGATTGTTGATGCTCGTACAATCAATTGCACCAATAAAAGTTGAATAGTTTCATCATCCCAAATATATGACCGCGAATTTCATATATGCGAATTCTCCGAAACGTCCAACCGTTCTACAAAGTTTTTAACAATATTTAATACTTTGGGGGCGGTTTCAAATTTAGTATCGTCACAAATACCATTTGCCATTCTTAATATCGAAATCTGCTTGTAGAGTCCCTCGCAGACAAACTTTCACTCGTTTACGACCCTCTAAAGTTTGTTCGTTGTGTAGACTTAACTTGACAATTTTTTTTTTTCAAGGAAAATATTTATAACTCGTCCGATTTTCCAATGGCCGTTTTATTTTTATGAACATTATATTCATATTACATAATATTATTTATTTAAATGGCATCATATGTAATGCACTGGTTGAAACCAAAACACCCGTTTCGCGAATTGATGGGCGGAAAAAATTGCTTAACAAAAACGAAAATACAGTTCATAGCAATACTTTATTCTAAGTTCACATGATAACAAATAATAATTTAGTACGAAGCGATTCCGCTCTAAGAGATTGAAAACCGAAAGTAATTTATAACTTCGATATAATTTTAATTTAATCGGTTCCGATATAAGATAATTATTATTATTCATATAAATCATATCTAATCGGTTGATAAACTCATATTTAAATAAGACCTCGCTGCTAAACAATATTTATCTTATTGCTATACAACGCCAATAAATATAAAAAACGTCTTATGCGATACAGATAGTGGGAGAGAAAGAGGGAGAAAACGGCCTAATGTAATACGCGAATAGTTCGCTCTCCGGACAGAATATTATGCTACAGGTATAGCGAACATATTATTAGATGCAGAAAGTGCTTTACGTATTGTGTGAGACTACACTATACAGGACCGATGTCTTGTGGGTGTAATATTGGGAAATGGATTTAAAAACACCGATAAATCATTACGATCGAAATACCGTTTGGAGAAAAACACTGTAAAAGTATACTGTGGTTTTTATTTTTTTTTTTACTGTTTGGACCGATCGAAGCGAAGGTATCGTGGGCGTTTTCGGTGTCGTTGAATTTATGATTTAGGTTTCATTTTTATCATAAAGCCGTTAGTATAACAATACCTCGACACGACAAAAAAAATTGTAGAAAAACAATACGAAAACGTTTATAAGTATAGCGCAGATAGTCTCCACTTTTTTCCATACTATTCAGCAGGGGTGGCCAAATGGCGACAGGTTTTTGATCGTATATCATGTTTTTGATATAATATTTAAATAAGTAATTATTTTTTAAATGTTGACGAATTCTTTAATTCTTAATTTAATCTAACTTAACCTAACGTATTTGTTCGTTATTATTTTGTAAGCTTTTTTAGTTTGCACTATGTCATCTGTACAACTGCTCTCATTCATGAGCAATTCTGTTGAATGATCGTCTGTTAAGTTTCAGCGATGTTTATATTTCATTATTTTCGTTGTCGTCTTCATAGACTCGCAAGAATACGTTTTTCCAAAAATGTGTATTCGTTTTGTAGAGCAAATTTTATGGCAGTTAAATTTCTAAAGCTGTGAAATCCGTTTAAATATATATTAATATTGAGCATCCATTTTCAATATTACTTAGAGATTTTCTAAAACTCCAAACGACGGTTTGAGTAATTTTAAGTCTTTCTAACTGTCAAGATCAGCTTTTGGTTCTTACATATTTTTCATTACATCACTGTGCCTCTCTTATCACCGGGCCACCCCTGCTACAGAGTATACATCGTAGCGCGTACAAATCTTGAACATTTTAGGTGCTGTATTAATTTGGTCAACGGTACAAACGTGTTGAGACAACAATGAAATGGAAATGTTTGAGGCGAGAGTCAACACCAGGAGTGTTGTGAGCGAGAAGCCGAGAAGTGCATATTTTATTTTACCTTTATTTTATGTTTCGATAGATTTTGTATACGGTTTGTATAAACTTGTGTATTTGTGTGTCTGCGACGTGGTTGAAAGTTAATCATGAAAGTTAATCGCGACGATCGAAATTCATTCGTTGTGCTTCGCGCGCGTTGTAAAATAGTTTATACTTAAAAGTACGTATATTTCTTATGTTTTCAAAAAAAGGTGTAACATGAATTCAATAATATAAACTATTTTACAACGCGCGCGAAGCACAACGAATGCATTTCGATCGTCGCGATTTCCACAGTTTCAATATTAATAGAAAACCAATCAAATATTTTACGAAAAAAATATAATAAAAAATAAAAATTAAAAAAATAATAATGATAATTTTCTACTCTTATTATATGATTTACCCGGACGGACCTTTTACGTGCCGTATCAGCGCATTACACGCTGGCGAAGAACCTGGTTGCTGTATGTATCGTTTTCAAATTATAAGCTTTTACCATAAAAATATGTCAAAACCATAATTAAAGTTTTTTTTTTTTTTTCAAACACTCGAAACCCGTTCAACGTGTAATTCAAATAATCTTGCATCGGCATCGTTTTAAGTTTTGATGCATCGCGCGTAATATGATAAATCACTTATTTCTATACGAGAACGAAAAATGTCCGTACGCGATTGTCGCGCAAACGGTTCATGTGCTTCCTTCGAGGGACGTGTTTTAAACTCGCGACACATTCGGCATTACGATAAAACAAAAATGTACGTACGTATACGTAAGTTGTATATAGGTATTTAATAACAAATCTGAAAAGTTCTCCGCACAACGCGCGTTTGAACAAATTTAAAAGGTTTTTGTCCCTCTTGGGAAATCGAGTTTGGTAGTAATGCACGCGCGCCGCCGTGGCTTCGGGAAAAGTAATTGATAATGTAATAAATACGTATTGTTCTAGCAATACATAAATATCGTACGTACACGTATTACCCGTCCGTTTGAGTATTCCCTCTGTTGGATTTTTGACGAGCGAATTGAGAAATGCGAATTATTTTAAGTACCTGCAGGCAAAGTAATGCGCTCAAAACGTTACCAGAAACGTACCTGTCTTCCGATGGCAATAGTTTCGCGTGATAGTGGAACTCTGGAGGGGAAATTTTTTCGAAATTCGCAGCGGTCGATGGGCGAAACATATAACTGTCGAACTGTTTAGTGTAAAATAGTTGTTTTTTTTAAGCATTTATTCTCGTACGAACGCGCGTACTAATATTACAAACAATAATTTTACTGTTTTATTATCAAACTTTGTGTGAAATCGATATTGAAATCTATAACGATGGTGCTTGTGAATTTTCGTCTTAAGATTTATTTCACATTGCTAAAATTATTGCTATCGATTTTGAGCACTGCGAGAAATTAATGGCGTCATCGCGATGATACGAGAATTTAAAAAAACAATTCGGACAAAATAGTGGAGATATTAATAATCTAATAATAATAATAATAATAATATATAGCGGTTCTATTTTTTATGTACGAAATACGCGTCCCGCGAAATAGAGTTTAATAACTCACGGGGAACGTAATATTATATAAATATATTATACAAGTATTGTTTTTATTTGTAAGAACTATCCGACACCATTCTCGGCTAGAGATTATATTTTTATAATCGTCATTTTAACTTTTATTATTTATCTCTCCACGTGTTTTTGTTTTTACGCCATTTAATCTTGTACCGTTTTACAACCGAGTTTGCTCTCCGCGTGTCACGGCTGTCGATATTATCCCAACGTTTTTTTACGATAAAATTTATTTCGTCTCCGTATAATTACACTAAGTAAACCGTCGCGGAGTTGTCGAACAAGTGGTATAAATCAGAACTTTTATCCGAACAGTACGTCGCACGTATATATTATACCATGTACACGTCGCGTGCCAAATGTGAAACTCGTTTTCAGTTCAACTGATCAACGTTGCGGCGGCTAACACGTAAAGGTACGGTACACGCCAAAACTATGTTTCCTACGGGTGGTTGCGCGTATTTTTCTCAAGTGCCTTCACCAATATAATTAATAGAATAATCGAATTAGTGATTCGAAGAGTTGTTTAGTACCGGTACATTATCACGTTGAAAATCCAAAGGCTTCGTTCGGTGACCTATTAAATCCTGAGCGAAAACAAAGAGTAACAAGAACGTATTCATAATATTTAGGGCACATGTGAAAACTGTGAACTTTTTTTTTATTGTAAGCCCTTGGCCCGGAAATATCAGGTGCCTAATAGAAAAAGTCGGTTTTAAGCTCGGCCCCATAATTCTTATTTTATTTTCATTATTTTCTCGTGTACCTGGGTTCACGGATTATTCGATCGGTACATATAGGTGGTGCACCGGAGGAAGATACTATTGATAACGCCTGATGTGTGGGCCAGTGCATCGGTATTGACACGCGCATTTAACAACTATTGCTTGTGAGTCATTTCATGCGAATTATTTTCATTATATGCATCCAAATATTGACTTCATTGTAGGCAAATTAAAAGGAATACAACCAGACATCTAAATTACACAAAAAAAGATGAAATTAACCATTTAAATTATAAAATTCAAAAACTAAAAAAAAAAAAATTGTACACGCGTATCATTTATTTAGTTTAATTCCGTTTTAAAAACGGGGCAGAGTTTACAATAGAACATTTAAACCGGTTTTTTTTTTCTCCGGCCGAGTTTACAATCAGAATGTGATTTCTAACAAAAACTGGAGTTAACTTTAAAACAATAAAACGCGAGAGAAAAAGACGCGTCCGTTAACTTAAATGCATCTTTTGAATGAAACAATTCGTGCAAATACGCGTACAATAGACACTTTTCAGGTGTCAAATGGGGTGTATAATATTTGTACATTCGAAGGATCGCGGTGCTGTGAAAGATTCTTATTTCTTCTCAAAGCGCATTTCTTTTAGTAATTATTAAGTTCTCGGAAGCAGACCGATTATTTTATTTGATTTCAAAATATGTTCGCGCTTAGCGCCGCTAATGATTTCCGCATGAATCGTTGAAGTGCTAAAACGGAAAATTAAAAATGTATTTCAAATTGTAACATAGCTGCTGTTATACGCGTGGTTAAGGTTAAATACAATTTTATTAGTGAAAAATATTACAAATACGTTTAAAACGCATCGAACGATAAGAAATAGCTCATCACCTTAGCTGCGTAAACATTTCGGAGGTGAATCGGTGGCGTAGCTTCGGTGTGGCAACCACGGAACCAAAAGTATAAATTTACGTAAAAAAATTGATTTTGAGCAATTATAATTGCAAAGAAAGTAAAAATACCGTTTTTACAACGTATTAAACATAAGTATTATATCGCACGAAATATTATACTCACTTTAATATTTTAATTGCAATATTGTATGTGGAACGGTTCTTGAACTGATCTCCACGGCCTCCGTGGACACATCTGATTTAAATGGAATTTGTATATTGCAATCAGTTCAATCATTTATAATTTATATACATTGTACATTATTCAACCTTATTCAGACCGCCGCGGCCGTACCGTGTGCAAATAACCTAGGGCTTTTAGTGTTATTGTTTGCACTGTGTTGATAATATTAATAAGCCCATACACATAGTACGAAGACATGCTGCTCTATAAACGAATGAATTAAACAGCGGCGAATCGTAGGTTGATAATTGTTAACGAGTTTTGGTTTAAAAATGGCGTTCCTGATTTTCGGGAATCCACGGGAGGTACAACTACTCATAGCCATATTATAAGCTAAAGTGGCATATCCAGGGGGATAGGGTTGAGAGGGCTTCAGCCCCCCTCCCCAAAATTTCAAGAAATCATAAATAATTATCTAAATTATGTCAAATAATGTAAAATACAATACTACGTATTCTGATTTAAACGTATAGCTTACGGTTTAAAAATTGTAAATAAAGTTTTTTTTTAATTAAAAATGTACTTATGGATGTTTTTTAATGTAACTGATCCCCCCCCCAAAAAAAAAACTCCTGGACACGCTACTGATGTAATGCTCTACCGAGATGCATCGTAAGAAAACGGCCGATCTAAAAAAATGACGAAAATACTGCAGCGTGCGTGCGTGTAACGATAAAGAGTACGTCATGTTGTTGAGTCCGATTTTGCGAAAGAAACCTGTACACACAATATTATATTATGGACCCTGAGAAGTGCGTATCGTACGTATTATAATATGCCCACGCTTATACGTCATGGTATTGTATAGCGGGTCATATACGTGTAAATATTAAACCGTGTAAACCGTTATCGCGTAAACGTATACCGGGTATGTGAAAACGGGTTGCGGCCGCCACATTGCAGCAGTCGACGTTTGAACTGTGCGATTGTGGTGCGCGTGCGTTCGTTATTGCGCGTACACAAACGGCATACACTGTGCACTGTACAGATGCGAAACAAGACATTCGGACATACGGTGCACGTACTACGAGTAAATCATTAGCAATACTTACGCGCCGCCGCAGTCACTGGGGTCGTCATGAGGTACATTTGTCGCGTACGTATAGAGTGGCGTGGTGAACATTTTATGAACAATGATGCACAACGTGTATTTGAGCGCCCACCCCAAGTTTCTCGTAGATACCCATTACTATTGATACCTTGAAAGTTTAAACTTCGCAGCACGCCAGTCGCCAGTACCTATGCAACTCAACACATAATACCGTACCACAGCATATTACGCGTCAGTCGAAATACTATCAAATACATAATATTATTATGTCCTGTATCAGGGGTCACCAACTAATTTCTTCGGGGGTCCGTTTTGAAACTTACCAAACTTTCCGCGGTCCAAACAGTTTCAATGACTTTTAAGAAAAAGATTGCACTAGGAATATTTAATTTTTTATGTGAAAAATTACATTTTTTAGTTTTCACGAGCTTCCTGATATTTAATGTGAAGTTGGTGCAACTGATTTGCATTAACTCGTTAAGATACATTTTTCCGTTAAACTCGATAAAATATACTAGGTGAGCGAATCGCTCTACGCGCGAGTAACGGTGTTCAAATTATACGTGCGAGTCATGACGGGTTAAATATTTTTATGTTATCATGTAATATACATTTTGTATGACACATTTATAGTTTCTATATAATACAAATTTAAAAGCTACAATGTGGATAAGGGTCCTTAAAAAAAGTGTTCGCGGTCCGCCAGTTGGTGACCCCTGTCCTATATTATGCATTATATTGTTACTTGTTAGCACGATTCTGTTTATTCTCACCATCCGATGCCCAACACCCTAAATTTAACTATGATACATTGGCGTCATGAAAATGCCTTTGCCACTGCGTACGTACATTAAGTATTTTTCTCCGTCGCGATAATTCCTTCGGCGTATTATCACGGCGTTCGCGTTCGTCGAAATGAGAGAGAGAGACGCGACGTGAAACAAGGATAAAGTTTATCGGCGATGTGATGTGTGATTCGCGACGGGAGCATAGTAAACATTGTTATGTCGTAATAATTTGTTGTACGGTCGCGTGGACGTCGAGTGACCACCTGCAGCTGACCCCATAGCTAACCGGCTAAGATTTAAGGTCTGAGCGTACGACCTGACCGGTTCGATTGTGTTTAGCGGCCGATAAATCCATGGGCGCTCATGAGTCAATTTTCAGCGGAGGGACCGACTGGAACCAAGTTTCCAAACACGCATTTAAACTTCAAAGACTTTCAAAGGTTTACCACTAGCAAAGAACAACGTTGTTGAAGTACAATAGATCCGTTGCGATAGGGTGAATCGAACGAGTGTCCAGATTATGTATTTATTTGATTTTGATGTATTGTTTTAATTAAATGAAGTACCTACGAACTGACCTGAAATTAAAAATTGTGAATTTCGTTTCTTTCCGAGACAATATTCCAATAACTTTTATTTATTTCGAGTAGAGAACAATCGTTGATTACACAAAGAACATCGTGATCTAACGTTTTCTCCTATCATTGTTATCACTAATTTGATTAGAAATTATTTTAAAAATTATGCAGTGGCACATGGATATGAAATTCGCAATGCTTTTTCGACTATTATTTTACCATGACGTTCAGTCCGTTGTCGGGGAAAATGTGCGTTTTACTCGTTTCTCTTTTCACTCGACGAGTGTGATATCCGTCGTGACGTTTCGACTAAAATGTAAGCATGACCCTCAGCGATAAGTCATAATATTATGTACATACCAACAATGGGAAATTCGTCGATGATATGAACCATAAGTCCGCGAATGGGATAATATGCTGCGAGTACGCGCAGACGAAGATGAAAACGATGAAGTATTCATGTTATGATCACGAGTGGCGAGCGATAAAATATGTCCGCTGATGTAGATGGTGAACTGTTGTACTGTATATTCCGTTCAGACATTTCGAATAATTGCTTGATATTGAAACTTCTACTTATATTGTAAACGGTGTTACTGGCCTCATCAAGTATTAGGTCGAACGAATAAAATCGAGAAAAATATATAAAACGCTACTTCACGAGGAACGAAAATATTTTAAGATCGATGGGCACGTAGATCATCAGGGATTTTATAGTTATAACCTCGGTTTTATTTAGTTAGGCGTAACCGAACGTATTGTACAAACGTATAATTATGTTTAGTAAAATAAATGAAATACATTTATTAACGAAACTAGTCGAATGAAAACGGATTGAACATTACATACAGTATTACCACAGCTTATATAAAAAAGAATAAATATTTTGTTTTTTTTTTTATAATCCGTGACCTGTATTATTAATTATTACATTAAACGATTGACGCAACCACGAAACATAAATGAAAATAGTTTTTTATAAATATTGTGAAAATGTGTTACACAATAATGTTACCCATGTATCGCTTTATATTTGAAAAAATTTCGCGTCATCCTTATTTTAAGATCGCGGCACCCTGGCCGGGAACCTCTGGCTCTGTATAATAAACGTTTATTTTTGTAGGACGGCCTGCAACGAACAGTATTTCGATGGTTTATCTGACTGTGCGCGCGAAATTTTCGCGACCCATGACAGTTTTGTTAGGCATAAGAACAAAAAAATCGATATTGCTTCACGTCTCAACACGCCGTAGTAGAAGTGCTCTTGTAAATAATGAATAAAAATGTATTTATGTAGTGTTTAATTTTTATTAAATGTCGTTTAAAATTATGCGACAAAAAAATTAGTGCTATATTTGACTCTCACTGTTTTCACATAATTAACTCCGTCTCGTCTGGATTTTCATTTGTTTCATTTTATTTTACTGTCAGCACAGGCCGAGGCGCCCAAGACGAGGAACTGAGTGACAATAGTAACAGGATAGCAATATTATGCAGGATTTTACAAAATGCAATCCGCAAACCGTGTTCGGTTTGAAGTTTATATTTTCTTTTCGACGATTTTCGCAAAGATAAATAATAAGATATTTATTCGCATAAACTAACGTTTCCAATGAAATTTCACTAGTTCGATTCTACGGTAAAATGTATCCATCGCGATTCCGCGACCCATTTTCAAAGTCTACGCGACCCGACACGGGGTCATACTCTACCCCCCAGACCACAGCTGTAACCGTGTAACTATTGCGCGCAACGTAAACCTTTGTAATAATAATGCACGGCCACCCGCCAGTACTTTTATTCAAAACGACATTATCGCGTAGTTACCGCCGCCGTGGAATTTACTTAATGTTTGATACTTTAATTGCCGCGGGTCTTGCGCACAACAAAATCGCACGCACTCTCCGTATAACGTATATAATTATCACGGGGTCCGTTCGGCTCGCGTTCAATACATAACGAACAATTTAATATTGATGTCCGACTTGAACCGGACGACTAAATCGTATTACGCGTATTAAACGTTTATAAATTACTGCAAAGTGAACTTCACGGTATCGCCCGGGTCGGCGCTGTTAAATCGTGTCGCGTTCTTGTTGTTATTCGTCGTCACCACGAAAAACCCTGACTTTTCCTGTAAGACGCTTCAACAACTTCGATTCTCGATCATCTCGGTTGAAGTTTTTTTTTTCACTGTTATTCTCAATTATACGTATACAATTCAAAAAATTACCCCCGCAAAAGAGAGATTTCAGTTTGGAAAAGTACCATATTTGTGTACATCGGATCAAACCATACACATCATGATAAAAGTAAGACCGCTAAGTTTCACTAAAATTCTAAAAATAATAACTGTACGTATTGAGAAACCGTTTTTGAACTGCGATGGTAATGACGGTGGCGTATTTATGCGTTAACGTTAACGTCTCCGCACTAAGGTCGAAACGCGACGTGTATAGCGTCCGTACGGTCAGTCCGAAAAATTAATAATGGAAATCCCCCGACGTTCAAGCCGCATAATTTAGTCGAAAATCAACCCTTGCCAGGACGCGATCACTCATGCGGAGGACCTATGCATTGTTATTATGTACTCACGTATTAATTTGTCGTAAACAAAATCCGCGAGCGGACGCGCGTGTAAACGAACTATTGTCTATTGTTCCACTCCGGAAAAACGATATGCTTATGTGAGCTTAATGCTTATGTATTAATGAATATTACCGGAATATTGGTCCTTGACACTGTACTCGTTAAAATGTATTTATACGTAATAGAAAATTATTTTTTTTTTTTTTTATTATTGGTTAAGCATCAACTACATAGGTTATTAGCTTACAGGTGTTAATTTCTACATTGAATAATTAAATAATTATATGTTATTGTACAATTCAATTTTTTTTAAGTATAGTATTATGTTATGGAAGTTTGAAAATGGACCAATTGCTTCGTACAGGTTGTCTGGGATGTTGAGATCTTTTCTTGCTTCGTTGAAGTTAGGGCAGTGGATAATGATATGCTTAATGGAGTAGTATGTATTGCATGTTGGGCATAGGGGTGGATCCGTATTTGCCATGAGATGTCCGTGTGTGAGTTTCGTGTGACCGATTCTGAGTCGATTAAGAATTACTTCATTTTTTCTGTTTAGATCAGTGTATTTCGGCCAGAGTTTGACAGAGTGCTTAATTTCTCTTAATTTATTTTCCGTGGTCGTGTGCCACTGTGAGTTCCACAAATCAATACAGTATTTGTTTATATTTCTTTTTATATCTATAAGTAAGGAAAAAGGAATAATTTCACTGTCTGGACTATTGACTGCATTTCTAGCCGCTTCGTCTGCCTTCTCGTTTCCCTTTATTTTACAGTGACCTGGGGTCCATATAAATCTGATTTCTTTGTAAGATTTAGAAAGACGGTTGCTAATTGAAAGAGCCAATGGTTCTGATAAGGTTTTGGATTGTAGATTTGCTAAGGCGCTAAGTGAGTCAGAACATATATCGATTTTTGTATTTTTGATATCTAGGGCTAATTGGACTCTTTTCAATAGAGCTAGGTATTCGGCTGAATAAATACTGCTTAACTTATTGAGTTTGTACTGTTTAGTTGCATTAAGGTGTACTACTGCAAGTCCTATGCCCATTTCGGTTTTAGACGCATCAGTATAGATCTGAGTACTGGTATTTGAAGTGTGTATTAGTTCATTAAATAAATAACTATAAATAGTATTTGGTGTTTCTTTTTTAAGGTGTTCTGAGAAAATTATTATACTACAATATAATATACAAGTATTGATGTTAAGAATACTTGCATACAATAGTTTTGTGATTGATATTTATTTGCTGAAATAACTATATTAAACCGGTGCCGAGACTTGGGTTTCCGGGGCCCCGGACGCTGAAAAGTGTTTTGTTTTCTAAACTCGTTTTAGTTATAATCCGTTATACGTGTGTTGGAATTCGTCATAACGTGTTGGATCGAATTGCCTATTTACTGCTCGTACTTATACTGAATGAATTGCGATAAAAACTGTCGTGTTTTTAAAAGGCATGAATTGAAACCACCACTATACACTCCGCGGTCCACAACACAAATCGGTAACTGTTTTAAAACTAATTTGTTCCGAATTTTTACCGAAACCGTCTTCATTTTCTATAATTTTTTTTCGCTGAACTGTAAGGGTCCTTGAACAAAATTTGAGTCTTATAAACGACTGAACCTCGCCCCCGGGAAACATGTAAGCAGCTGCAGCGCCTACTGCACATGCATATTGCACATGCAATACCGCGGGTCACACCCCATCAGATGACTGAGCAGGCGCCGTCGATCCTAATCCGAAAAACGTTTGAATATTATGTTGTTATCACTGGCAAATTGTGCATATATTAACCGATGGTCAGCTTTGCGTCCCACGTTCGTCACGCCGCGCTACCGGTTTCCTACGCCAAACGTCGTGAAAATAATGATAAAACACCGTCGACATAATACGCGCACGTACGGTGGCGCTTAGACCGGTATCGCGGTAACCACCTGTTGTCCGCAGGACGTTGCACGTGTTACAGACGTGGACGCGCGGTATCGCTGCTACATTGCACGGTCCGCGGTCGTGGGACCGTGCTTACCGACGGAAACGGCGGTCAGGTACACACGGTGACGGTAAAATATTATAAAGATGTACGTCACACAGCCGTCGAGTTTGATTTAGATGTCTGCGCGTGCAGATGGGCATATACAAAAGGCTCGCGGTTCGCCTGCGTAAACACAATTCGCCCCCGTCCGCCAGACGGTCGGTTTTAGTTTACTTTCTCGCACGACAACAATGCACACGACGGTTGTTTCCCGCGATAAATCATCACGTCCGTGCGCCGTTTCGCGGCGATTTAAGTCCGCCACCACGCGAGGGAACGAAGAAAAAATGAAAAAAAAAAAACACCCCCACATAAATCGCGTCGCATCGAGTTTCTAGGTTTTAATAACACGAAATCAGCAGCGTGTCGCGCACCGGATACTACCATGTGCACCGGATCCTTGCAGCGTATACAGGGTGGTGGTGGTGGGCCGCTATTACCAATATTATGCGCACGGATCGTTTAGGTCCGGGTCTCGATCGCTTTTGGTCGGTAACAGCAAAAGACGTGCGACCTCAGCAGCAGCACCGGACGTTGCGACGTGTAAAAACACTTCCGCTTCCCAAATCGTAGTTGTCTTCACGTGCGTACGTTCCGGTCGAAAACATGATCATCGTAAACACATTACATGGTTCACATCTACGTGAAACAATCATGGCGCTACGTAGCAAAGAGGTGAATTTAATTAAGTGTACGCGCCGTGAGGAAAAGGACCGGTTCGACGGCGTTGTTTCTTCGCTCAGACTTCCGAAGGATCGACGAAGGGATTTCATACGAGCTGTGTTCCATTTTTTTTAGGTGTTCACGTAGGTACTCGGTATTTGTGAACGTCGTATAAGCGACGCGGCCACGGTACAAATATACCCACTCAACGCATAAGTTGTACGAAATTGTTGAGAATAAGAAAAATACACGATCGTCTAAATCGTCCGGGGGAACGCCGTGTAGTTATACTTATTTATTTCGGCGGAAATCGCGACAACCGAAGGTATAGGGGAATGCTATAATTTTAAACATTGTATAATAATCGTGATGACTATAGGGGGGTGGGCAGCTTAACGGAAAGTATGGCACTCGTGTCGACTTAAGCGCAGCGTATAACAATATTATCGGCCAAACAACGACAACTGCGTCGTACGCGTTTATATGCGTTTTTATTTGCTCGATCATCTTCTTCTCACGACGACGACGACGATGATGATACTGCAGATAATACGCCGCCATCTACGCGTACTGAACGTTTGCTTGTAAACACGCGTGTGCACAATATTATTATTACGCATACGTGCCAGGAACCAGAAGGATTAGGATTTAACACACTCGGGAAAGACATAGAGCGTGCATGCGTGTGCGTAAGTGTGTGTGTGTGTGTGTGGTGTAAACGTGTATTTGTAATGTGTACATGGAGGGGAGGTGCTAACTGCTTCTCTCTTCCGCCCCGGCCTGTTAAGCGAATGCACTAAAACAGTTTGGACTTCAACAATAATAATTACCTTTAAGAGCGTCACATAGGCATTGCTGTTGTTTTTTTTTCTTTCTTCACAACGAGCCGCGCTTCAGATACACCGATATGTTCGTGAAACCGTTTCAATAAAATATAATTTCGGCGTTTGTCCAAAACACGGCTCATTAAGGCCATTGCGTCCGACATGGTGTTACAGATCTGCGTGTATTGTTTGTATGCACATTGTATACGTCATGATGTACGGCACGATGGTCGCCACCAATCAACGTTTTCTATTGTTCGTATGGAAAGAAAAGACCAAAGAAATTAGCTGATTTCAACGAAACGGTCAGGTCTGCGATGACGTGCTTACATTTTTATAGGTGATTTTCATTTTAAACCACAGCACGTCTCGTCTTCGAAAACGGTTCCGACCAACGACTACGACGATCCCGGTGATCACGTCCATGTAATATTTAACTTGCGAAGAAGTGAAAACATGAAAGACATGTCTTAAACTTGCACATACCGGAACAGGGTATCCCACCGGGATTTACGCAAGGTGAGATCTCCCGTGTTGATAGAGATAGTCATTGTGTTTTTTTTTTTTTATGAGCATCCCCGGGAAAGACGATTTTGTTGACAATAGTTTCGTAAATATAAGTGGATTATTAAATACACTGTATATTATTTTATAGTTTTTGTGAAATTCAAAAAAATTCTTCGAAGTTTAAAAAAGATAAAAAATAAAAAGTTAATTTTTTACTTCTTTAATAATATAATTATATTTACCGTACTATTGTCAACAAAATTGCCTTTGGCCAGGGATGCTCATAAAAAACCTAGTTTGATCATCTTTATTTACGCGGCAGATATCGTTCTGTGTAGGACACTTTGTATAGATTGAATAACCTCGGAAAGAGACGAGGCTACAGATAATATATGAATTAATTGAACAATAAGCAAAACAATGAACAAATTTAATCTTTTTGCAAATGTATCCTTGCCTCAATGGAGTATACCACGTTTCAGTATATATGCGGTCTAAAAAATATGGTTCTCATTGCACTTCAAAATGTTATAACTTTCGCGTGTAGGTATACCCATAATAATATTATTTTCTTCGATAGTTCTATTAAACAGTTGACATAATTTGTTGATTTTCTAAAATTATATAGACGGTTCGTGTTATAGTACGTCTTTTGAGAGATAAATAGCCTTACTCATAACTTATAACTTAAAACCCAATTATGACTTATGAGTCATAAGTCATAATTGGGTTTTAACTTTTAGAAGCATATTAATCTAAATAGTGACCCGCAAGGAAATTTCCACGTAAAAAACATTTGTCTGGAGTTGAAAAATAATTTTAGATAAATTACAAAATGGCAACTTAAGGGCTACTTTAAATTAAAAATAACTCGCACGCTCGTCGCGTTACCCGGTCGTACGATATTAATCAAATAATGAATATTTTTAGTTTGTATACTGCGTTGCGGGCCTACCTATTTATAATTATACCGTATTAAGATGCGTGATCTTATCTGCACGTAGCCGTTTAACACGTTAACAGCAATGAATATTAAATGGTAGTTTTATGTATTTCCGGGTACACATATAATATTATGCTTAGACATGAATCGGATGTTGTACTTGGAAATGTTTTTGGGACTCGAAAGTATTAAACTTGTATCTCACGTTGAAGTTTTTATCGTTTTAGTCGTTTATAGAACCAAAAATAACACTATGGTACGTATGTAACGTGGAAAATGATATTTTTTTTAAAAACTTAAAATACCTATACGTACAAGAAAATAAAAATGTCACCGTAATAAATTACCGTAACTATATCAATTTGTTCAGAATGACGAATCGTAGTTATTGTATTTTTTCTATTTTTTTTTTTTTTTGTCTACTGTTATGTCCATATTTTTGAGGTAGGTACCGTTCTATTATAACCAATACTCGCTTGGGTGAAACAAGTATCAATAATATATTATGTACGCAAATAAACAATACTAAAATATGTTTAATTACTTGGTTAGTTAAGAAGTTACGTAAACACGACGCATTAACGGGCATTTATACATTTGCACGTTTTAAATAATAATAATATGTCCACGAGAGTTATTTCAAATTTTACCAATTTTTCCGGAAGATCGTGTACAATAGTATATCCATCTGTTTCTACGTTTCTCCTAACATTTTCTCTGTACAAGTATATTATAACTGGTTTTTTGTGTTACAAAATGTACGTGAAAACACTGAAAATAATAATTTTAGATTATTCAGTTTCAAAAAAAATTCCGTTTTAGATTTTTTTTTTTTCTTTAAAGTTATTCCTACGAGAAAACCGGTGTACCGTGAAATTCTGATCACCCCGTACATAATATACACGCGTATTATACTTGTACTACATATGTGTGTGCACGTTCTTACTGTTCGCGTTGAATAAGTATATTCGCCGCAGCAACTAACCGCAGGATACACCAGGATACAACGTGCGCGGTTCGGTCGGGTAACGGATAATAAATATAGATCAAACAATCGGATATACAGCTAAATCGCACATTATATTACAATACGCGCGTACGACACTGCATAATACGATATTTCGTACAGCTATGCGAACGATTTGAATAGAACACGCGAGCCGTACCTGCGTGGTACTGTTACAATGCGCAACGTTATGTAGACCGGCGATTCTCATCCTGAAGGCCAATTCTCTTGGGGCCACAATGCATCGAGTACTCGAAAACACGTGCCTCATTTCACTCGTAATCTAATAGCTGTACAGTTAGAGTTTTTATTTTTCCAAACCGTCTTTTTTTCCGTGTCGTCGTTTGAAATCATCCGAAGAAGCTATATAAAAAGTTGATTCTTTTTCCGACCACGTACTTATGACTGAATAAAGAAATCGGCTGGACATCAACAACTATGAGAACGAGCTTAACCAAATCCGCTCAGTCATAAGGATTGAAATAATAGCTACCCACCAACTAATCGTAAGGCGTATCCGCACTCAAAAAAAAAAGGGTCGTATAAATATTGGAGGCGTTATAGAATATAGGGGGTCGTGGACTCGTATACTATAGTGGTACATGGCCGGAGTGCACTCGCGTGAGCAAGTGATCGATCGCACCTATTCAGTGCAGGTGGCTGTCGTATAACAACAATGGTGTATCGATATATATGTTTATTGAAGCCGGAAAAATGCAGGACAAGGACGAATCGCACACTGGTCAAAAACAAGTAATGATCAAGCTGTACTAGGTCCGAGAAAATAATGTTGGAACAAGTAAACTCGTTTCAAAATTATGAAATAATTTATATAATAGCCAATGTTTTTCGACCACTAACCGTTCGAATCAGTATATAATGTAAGCATTTTTATCCAAATTTTCATAGGAGTAGTCGTTCAAAAAACTATACCATTAGACAGATTTATTATATAAAGGTATGAATGTCACCTGTTTTGATCCCGGTGCAAGGTGGACCAATATAGCGGTATTTGAGACGAGTGCAACTTACCAACCCACTCGCTTCGTTACAAAATTTAAACTCCCACATAGTTTGCATGTTATTGTTGGTTCTTTACAAAAATCGTAAAAAAAAAAAAAAAAACGAAAATATGGACCAAAGGAATATTTTATCATCGCGTAGAAAGAAAACACAAATATTTAAATCGTTGCTCGTGGATACATCGATGAGTATACTGCACACTAAGATTTCAGCTCGCATTGCGTGGGCGCTACTATACCGAGAACGAGACGGAAAAAATTATAATATCAATTCAACACGCTCTCGGCTGGTGTATGGGGATGGACGACGGTCTCGCCGCGTTCGTCGACAGCTAAATATACGATTTTCGTCGTTACCGCACCCCCGGGACCCACGCATTTTTCTCCCCGCAGACCGCGGCCGTCGTCGACAATCGACCACACGATAACAACTCACAATTTTATGCAGTACACATGATTTTGAAATAATGTAAAATTATCGCTTCGCGCACCCCGCATACCACACCCGGTTACGGTAAAAGTAAACTAGTGGCGGTCTTACGCATAATACTTTGACGCAGTGGTTTTCAGCCTGGGGGTCGCCAATTTTCTATCGGTATAAATGAAATGGATTCTGAATTAAGTTTAATTATGAAAGAGGAACTAATCGAGTTATCTTCCGACGAAAATCTGCGTATAAAGTTTAATGGAATGACAAGTGATACATTTTGGATTTCTATAAAATCAGAATACCCAGAATTGTCAAAAATAGCTGTATCAACACTTCTACCATTTGCATTCACTTACTTGTGTGAAACGGCGTTTCCAGCTCTTACCGTAATAAAAAACAAATATAGGACAAAATTAAAAGTAGAATCAGATCTAAGAGTTGCAGTCTCTGATATAAAACCTGATATGGAATCAATAATATCAAAAGTTCAAGCTCAAGTATCCCATAAACAAAGTTAACGAACAAGTGAACAGATGAACAAACAGTTGAATAACAAGTTAAATTGTACATTTTTAAAATGTTATTTGTGTATTTTTTCATATTTTAAATTTATTGTATATGCTTGTACTGTTTTAAAAAAATGTTGTATTATAAATTGATTAAATTTTTAAGTGGAACTTAATCAAAATCGTATACCATATAAATGTTTTATCAGTAATTAAATCAAATTTTGACGAATAAAACAACATTTTTTTTTGAAGGGGGTCACACTACAAAAAAATAAAAAATGGGGGGTCGCGATCCGAAAAAGGTTGAAAACCACTGCAGTTTGACGTATGAAAAAACCGAACGACCGACGGGTAGCGGACGGCGATAATATAGTTGCGAGCGGAGGAGGACCGTCTATGTACGTAATTGAATTATCATTAAAACTGGTTTCGCTCACCGCGCGGGTTCGGTTCCCGACCGGGCTCTTTAGAAAACGGAATAATAATAATATTGCGTCTGCGCCGGATATGATTTACGAACGATTTATTGTCCATTTTTTTTTCCTCTCTACATACCGTCTGCACGTAATACTTTAGCGCACTATAAATAAAAATCCCCTAGGTTTAATCATTGTTATTACGGAGACGTCCGCGACGCGTTCATAATTATTATTATTTATTTAATTTTTTTTTTCTCTCTCTCTCATAAAGACCGCTCGGCGTATTTACGGACGAGACCGTTTTGCCGAAACAATAAAAACACGCGTTATAACCGTATAAAAATAATGCGTACGAACACGACGGAATAAAATCGTAATGGCCGCGACCGCTTACGTGCGCCCCGTCGACAATCGTAATTATGTCAAACACGTTGTTGACTTGTTGTACTACCTAGTCATTCGATTTTATGATGCCCTAAAATGTATCAATAATTTGCTCGTAAATCAACTTTGGTCGCGCGCATTACCGCGAACGTGCGCGCCACACATCAAAATTTAATACCGCGCTGCTGGTTATTTTTTCTTTCTTTTTCTCTTCTTTTTTTCCGTATCCGAAATCGAAAACTCGTTCTTCGGTCGGTCCGTTACGCAACGTTGTTCGACGTGCCGACACAACAATATCGTACTATGCGTGTCGTAGTATACGTATTTATTACGATCAATATAGATTGTAGATTATAATACATTTCAGGCATTGGCGTTGGGCAGTATCTATTAGATACCTACCTGTACTTAAGACATGTATCTTGGATAAATATTTGTTTCTTGTGTATCCCTCAGCATTTTTGATTTGTACGTTGATACTTTTCTGTTGGTGCGCATCTTGTATCTACTTTATTTCGCGAATGAACTACAGTTTTTTTTTCCTATGACAAAATAAAAGTCAATTTTTCATTTCCCTAAATGTCGTTTCCGCACAAACACAAAATTAATTGAAAACAAATTTCGTAAAACAAGTTAGAAAACAAACGGTTGAGATCAACTTTTGTTGAATAGAAATACATAGCAAAACAAAAAAATATCATTGAACGCAAATAGCGTGATGATGATTTTTGTTGAAAATAAATAATATTGAAATAAAATACATTTTAACGATTTCACTTTTAAAAGAAAACATATGGTATCTTGTATATAAAGTGGGAAAATTCTATAGTATCTTTTTGGAAATGTTAAGTGTATCTTGTATCTTCAGGTGAAAACGGATGTATCTAGATTCTAGATACTTTCTCCAAGTATCATAACCATCCCTGATATATTTATTGAGGGAAAATCACGTTAGACAAAACTGTTGCGATGATTTACTCGGCAAATCGTCTGAATGCATGTACACTTATTATGGGTTTCGTTCTAAACTGGTGTTGTTTTGAACCGTATACCAGTATACCACTACGCGCAATATTGCAGTATAAGCTGATCAATTGAAAACTGCTCGTCTTTTCGTCCACTAAGACCGGATAGGCAAAATAAAAAAAATTATACTTCCAGTCGTTCGACGTTTATTTTAAAAAAATATTCGTATTCGTTCCCATCGCTTGGCTGCGTGTTCCGTAAGAAATTAATTTGATTCCTACGCTAAACAAACAAAACAACCTATCGAAAATCCCTTTTCTAAAAAATCTAGAAGAGAGAGTGAGCTATAAGGAATTCAAATTTGGTTTCAAATTTAAAATCGGGCTTAAGTACCGTGGGTCACGTTTTGCAGTGCACGTTCGAATGACGTCAGTAATATTTCAAGCTTATGTTTCTTTGTATTTAATGTACGAGTACGATGTAGTTGTAAAATAATACGTAAGTTTGCTCTGAAGTAAATATAATATCCTAGTCAAAAGAGAATATTAGAACACATTGTGACGCAAAAATAAACCTTTTGTTTATGGTTACTAACTGTATTTCGTGTATAAATATATTCATATGTTAATTTCGTACATCACGACATACTGGTGTATAGCATAGCGTTGGTAATTCTTGAAATTCGTGAAAATCGAGACCAATTTCAAACCGAGAGTTGTAAAAGAGGACGATACAGTTTTAATAATTTAAAAACTTGTTTAACAGCGATCTTTCGGGTCAAAAAGGCGAAATTTGAATAATTCGACATACTCTCAGAAACGAATACAATATGGTCAAAGAAGCATATTTACATTTTTACACATTCCCCAGTAATGTCAAAATCATATTTGGAATCGTTATGCCTTTCGGAGACGAAATTGCTATTTCGCTTTCGGTGACTTTACATTTTATGGTTGTACCAAGGTACATTTATAAACAAGTTTACCCTTAACCGGTAATTGTATAAAGGTTTTCGGTTCGATGTTCTATTATACTATAGTCTATAGATCTATTCTGATTAAGGACATATTTTATGACCTATTGACCTGTACCGTATTGCTCGAGTTCGACACGTTGGCGAAACGAATAAAAATTGTATTTACAGTTTGAATTCAAAATAGATAAAACGAACAAATTGTCTGAAAAATATTTGATTAGGTATTGAAAATATGGCAAGGATAATATTGTACAACATTTGCAGTGGCTCGTATCGTTTGCTGTCATAGTTTTTATATATTAATAAAAGTACTATTAATAAATGAATGTTATACATGAGTACATGACAAATAAATAAAACTTGTTACTTTTAAACTGCAAACGTTATGCGGTCAGGAAGTATTGAAAATATACCAAGTAAAAGTTTTCACTCGAGCTGTACTCAAATATTAATTAATATCGTTGGTCATACGAATGTATGTATGTATAGTGATAATAACCTTAAATATGATAATGTTATTTTAAATGTTGTTTACGGTAAAAGCTAAAGGAGGGGAAAAAACGTATAAATTTTCAATAAATCGTGTACACGCTGCGTTTTTAACAATATTATTATAATACGATCGATAACCATAACGATTATCAGATACATATTATATATATACATCGACTCAAAGTATAAATGAGTTAACGCGTTAGTAATGTAAAACGAAATAAAACCAACTAGACCAAAAGTGTTGATAATCATAACGATCGAAGTGGGTCATTAAAAACTTTAAAATTGTTCACAACTCTTATACTGTCACGTTCGTGTTATAATATGTAGTTAAATTTTAACGTAACATTCGCGTTGTCCGCGTTAACGCGGCGGAAGTGATAACTCGGAGACCGTATACATATATAATAATAGCGTCGTGCACAGGAACGAATGATTAAAATGTACCGGCGATAATTTCATGTAACCAACAATATTTAAATTATTAAGTTGTATGTTCCGTGTACCGACGTGTAGACTTACAAAAGTGTTTAATACCAGGAGCAAAGAGTAAGGAACATGATTTATATCTTACATATTTTATGGTCCGCATAATATCATAATAATAATAATAAGTAAGAATATATAATATACATATATGTACTATGTAAAATGTGTTAAAATAGAATGATTTCAGCCGTGTTATTATTCAAATAACCACGAGTACCTACATATTAATTAGTTGTGTCCAACGCGGATGGATAATGTGTAGAGATCGAGATGCGATAGGGAAAAGCCCCGCAGATATACGCTTTTCGAAAATACGCCTCTATAAGTCGTCTACGCATCTTTTTACAAAACAATTTTGGTAATAATACGTAAACTACCTGCATATCGTGTAAAATCTTAACATCGTCTATTACGTGAACGCGATAATGTGATCTTGGTAATATTAAAATTAACGTGTTGCTGTAGGTACGAGCACTGAGCTTATTCGCACCCGGTATCCGTTATCGTGACCACATCTGCTTTCTGTCGTTGTGTTAGCTTTGCGCGGAAACATTTTATACATTATACATTGATTTCCCGATATTCTGAAATAAAATCGAAAGCTTTTAGTAACGAAATCGCTGTCCCAACGTACGATGGTTTAAGTCCATCGACCATTTGAATCATAAATAATTCCGAATTCCTGATAAAAAATACAATAACTCCCTCGGATATTGTTTACTTATTGTATACTTACAATTAATTATGAATATAAAATTCATAATCACTTGAGTATTATTCAAAATATGATGAATAGTGTTGATTACTGAGCCAAAAATAACGACAAAAGAACCGAGGACTAATATCCTTTTGTCGAATCTGCAAATATAATGAGGAATATATTATAATTATAATTAATTGATTATTGAACGGCCGCATGAAAGCTTTTAAAAGATTTTTTTTTCAAAAATACCTTATGAGAACGGCGAATGCCAAGCAGCTGAGCAGTATATAATAGGCTTTTGTCGTATTTTGATATTTACATGAAATCTTAATCGTTGTGATAGAAGAATATTTGAAATCAGTTTCTTAATAAAACATTTTTTATATCTTTTAAAAATATAGAAATTTGAAAAAATACTGAAACACTCATGAAAATCAAGATAGTTATTATACCTGCGATAAGTTGATGAGACCCTTTTTCGTGAATTATTTATATTTTGCAACTATAGTTTTGTGATGTCGAAAGTTTGCTCAACTCACCGAAAGTCAAAACTCCTCTGTATACTCTAAGATGTGCCAACTTAACGTATTATAGGATACACATAATGTACACACCATAGACACAACACAGTTACTCACTATATCGTTCCAATTATTGGCGATTGCTGAAACATTAAAAATAAAACAATAAAATAAATTACGAAACTCCTAGGTCGGATAAGACCCCAGGTGAGATACAGCAGGGATAGGTCTTTTAAGCTTGAAAGATGAAAGCAATGTGCCGTTGCTTTCGAAAACCGATTCTGAGTGAAATAGGTCGGGCGGATCAGTTTATATTTCTAAAGATGATCGGTACAGTGTAGTAGCGAACTACTATGCTACGAAGAATAAATAAATAAAAGTGATATTGTATCTGTAAAATATAAACAAGTGGATAGTGCGTGACGAGGTAAACTGGACGGATCGAATACTTCTAGTCGAAATCATGTACATAGACACAAAAAAAAACACAAATCAGGTTACAACCCATACATCCATCGTTACGTTCGGAATCTGAAAATGCAACATCGTTGTATAATCTACCCGTTAAGAGTACAAACGTGTCACATGGCCACATCTGTTGTTATACTGTTTTATTATTTTGTAGTCTAACTGAAGGTACTCCAGACTAGTCGTACGGAATAATACTTTAATGAAGTTAAAATTGTATAAACAGTGTAAACCTTTCAATTAAAAATAACCGGACGTGATATGAATTTATAATCTCTTTGATAAACTTATTACTGCGGGATACACGGTAAAAATGTTTGGACAGTAATAATTATTGCAACCCGTATAATTGAATGTTTTGCATTTGCTGATAATTTGTTTCTACTGTAAAAAAAGAAAACGGACGAAACTCCTGGGTTGGGTGAGATGAGGATGGGTCTTTTAAACATGAAAGTTGAAAACAATACTGTACCATGATTTCTCTCGAAAAAAACGATTGGAATTGAAAGAGGTCGGTTGAATCAGTTTTTACATCTTAAGATAGTCGATTTAACACTTGATTAAACTTTCTAAAAAAGGCGGGTTGAACTTTTGATTTTCTAACTTTTTCAAAAAAGACAAAAAATTGTCTCGAAAATTATGAGATTTCTAAAAAATCGATAATGTATCCCAAGTCGCAGTCTCTTGCGTAAAAGATAATCAAATAAGAACACCACGGTACAGATGCATCAAAAACCTCATCAGGCATAGGTCTGGCAGTTATACATAAAAGTTCTACGCAAATATTCCAATTACATTGTCATAGACATCAAATTCTCAAAAAAAATTGAAATGTACAACCTAATTTGACTAATTTATATTCATACTTATATTTATAGTATATCATAATAAAAACCCCCTAATGTTCATAACTATATAATCTAACTATAAGCTAACAACTGTGTAGTTGATGCTGAAACAATAATATAAAAAAAAAAAAAAACACCACGCCTTGAATGGTTCGATTCGGCACCAGTGACGGGGCTCGTTTCCAAACACTCTACTCGTACCCGACCGAACGGATCACGAAACGCTCGTCTTTTCCATGTTTTGCTTGCGTGCCTTTTATAGCGTCCCCGGCAAACGATTACGTCATAGTCAGCAGGCTATCGCTTGTGCACCTCAGCAGTGTCCTCAGGACGATTTTTTAATCGTACCCCCGTCGATCTGTGGGCACGTGTCGGATTATTACACCACACGTCGTACCGGGGGGTGGCCAAGCCGTAACAATGGGTCGTGTTGTCGGCACCGAATCGCGTTTTAGCGCTCACCGCAAGCTGCAGATTGTCCGCGCGATATCGTTTCGTCGTCTTGGTCGGCAACGTCGGTGTAATCGACGATAGCATTATACGAGTGAGACGCCCCGAAGTGAAAATAATTGTCAAAATAATAATAACATAGCACGTGTACACACACACGCGCGCGCGCGCGGAGAGAGAGAGAGAGTTCTTCTTTGACGACATTCACCGACTCGGCAATGTCTCTTACCTCGTGGGCTTACAAGCCGTTGCTGTGATCGCAGCTCAGATACGTATCGTACCCGCCGAGCAGATTTCTGTAACAGTTCACTCGTGACTCACGAGTGTCACGTGGGTACGCTGCGCTTTTGACAAACGAGGTACAGCGTAAGGTCGAACATTATGTCCTATCCGAGTACGGTTCATACACACGCGGTAGCAATAATAATTGGTCTCAGCAGTGTGCGCACAAATGACCTGAATCCTGGCAATATGATACCGCTCGTTCCGCAGGATCACGAGTGAGAATTTGTACAAATGTTCGACTCACCGTACGGTAGCTATACACGTAAGGCCTTGGTGCAGTATATTTTTTTCAAGTTTTTTCTCATTAGCGCGTTATCGACGACGTTTACGAAATGCCAAATTCGCTGTCCTGTGAATAGAGAAAATCCGGTATATCGGTACACGGGTACGAGACATAATACATGTTAAATCTATAAATACATTTATGATTTATTATTTTAATTGTTTTTTATTGCTTCGGAAACTATATACGGCCATCGTGGCTGTGGTTGTATGATGGGGATAGGTAATTTTGTGAGTTAAACTCATGTTTTTGCAACACTAGGTCTCGGGTGATGGTGGCTTCTTCCCTCCGGAAGTCACCAGGAGAGCGAAACCGCCGGCGACCATGCAATCAAGCACAGCCGTCTCGGCCATTCCATCCCGATCGACTTATAAATTAATTGTTTATTCATAATGTGTCCCGCGCCGAATGAATAGTGCTTTAAACGAACGGATATCATATATTAGCCGTGCAACATCGTGTTGCCGATTTTCTCCTTCTCGCGAAAAGTGCAAAAACGGACATCCGATGTCTACCCGAACAAAGGGGATGATTTCCTTTCATTTGTATTTGGTTTATTTTTTTAATTGAATACAACAACAAAAAGTGCATAATATAGGCTTTTCCATTTTTAATTAAGTGGTGTTTTTTTTTAGTTAAAAATAACATTTTGAACAACACGAAATATTAGTATAATAATAAAACTAAAATAGTTTAAATGATAAATACAATAATATATTAACTTACATTCGATGATGCGGCTATTTAAAAATGTGTTAACATCAGTAGGCATACCGCGATGCTTGTCAATAAAATCACACGTATATTTAGTTTACTTCTTCACACTACATACAAAAACATACGAAATGTATAACTTTAATTCCCATCGATTTTATTTGTTCTTAAAACTTCTATTTTTATATGCTATAAAACTATATTATTATATACATTATATACTTGAATGTAAACTAACCGCGGTTTGCTATGTGTAATCATGAAGTAGGTATACGACTATTATACCGTATGGTATAAAACGGCTAAATATGTTTTTCACAAATGTTATTGTACGCCGCAGCAGAAAAGTAATTGAACCTGCGATGATGTTCAAGATAGAATAGTTATTTCGGTATTTTACTGTCGAGCGCGAAGGCATTAATGTCCAATACGGTGAAAGATTCACCGGAAGGGACCGAAAGCACATGCACATGCAACGATCCCGAAACATTACAACGGAACTGTAGAAATGTTGACTTTTACGAATCATGAAACTGACTTGGGTTTGTGTTGACTTATAACACTTATAACCGCATAATATTTGAATGTCCGTCCAACGGAAGTGTACACATCTAGATCCGCTCAAACACTTTTACGGGTGTGCAGCAGCAGTATAAAATTGAGCGAAATTTAACGTGTTCCAATGTCGAAGATCCTAGGAAGAGATCGTAGATCGGACAAATGTTCGAGTAGGAAAACATATAATAGTTCAAATTGCGAAAAGAAAACTCGTGAAGTGGTACACACGAGCCTCGTATAAATGTCTTCAAATCGGATGCAATTACGGTCAGTCGACTAACATTATTATCAGTCATAACTAATTTACCATCACACCGATGTGTCGCTATAGTACCGTATAACATAGTATGCGTCGCGTACAGTGCAATGCAATAACCGCAAGGCGAAACTCACAGAGATCCTCAACCCAGAGCCCGACAACATCCGAAAAATCACAAAGTTTCTCGAAGACACACTACCTATTAATAATATATAATAAATATAAAATATGCGATAACGATAACTGTGTGAATACTGTAAATATTGTTAACGTCCTGTTGCCGCGGATTATTTATTTGTTTGATAAAAAAAAAAAAAAATACAATGACGGTGTGGAACAATGACGGACGGACGGAGAGTCGTTGATAATAATTATATACACTGTCGCGGCGTACATAGGAGCAGTACGTACACGCGTGCGTGCAACGAAAACAATCGCCCCGAGCGCTCGCCACACGACCGGTAATCGTCGGACTTCCAAAGGCGGATTTTCTACGGACGCGCACCGACGTTTAAACATCGTACAATTTATGCACCGTGTTTTTTTTTTTTCATTCGTTCTCTTTTTATTTTTTCCCCCGGTGTTTCGAGAACCGTCCGAAAAAAAAAAAAAAAAACTCCACTCTTCTCTGTTACATTTCCATCTCCGTGACGTATACAGAACGAGCCGAATAGCTCCGAAAGAGCAAAACAGCTTAGAGCAGACTAAGTCAGCTTTACTATGACTAATTACGAATAGAACCCGTGTAGTTCAGTGAAAATCTGCACATTGATAAGTCATAGTGAAAACAAAACATTTTTGCTCTTCAGTCAATTCTAGTCATGACTAATCGTGTTTTATCAAAATGGAACATGCTCCATTCCGTCAGTCGAAACAACAATTTTATCAGTCAAAACTAGTTGTTGCAAAACGGTCGTTCGTAATTATTATATTATAATTAATACTGTTTTCACTTTTTATATATTATACATTTTGTGTACCTATATGAAGGTAATTGTAAACGTGTTAAATAAATCTCCATTATGCGTACACATTACATTGTTTATGCGCATAATAATTATGAACAAATAATAAACATGTGTATTGTTTTTAATTTTTCTACTCGGACTTTTAATACGACCGGTGAAAATATTGACCTGGAAACGATAACTCCTTCTTCGTCGGAAGACATGTTGGTGACTAAATACGATAACACGGTTTTGCTCTTTTGTCGTGCGGTCGGCCTAAAAAAAATTGTTTTTAGTTGTCTTCAGTTGAGACTTAAACAAAAATGACCAACGATGACTAACACAGTTTTGCTTTTTCGGTGTGCGGCCGGCCTACGTATCGTAACGCGGCCGCCGCAGCCGAATCGACGAGTTTGGACTCTATTATTTATCGGATAATAATTGAACTGCTTGTTATACAAACTAGATTGGTACGGCCCGGTAATAAGTAGGTACAGTCGGTGAATGTATATTTAACGCACAGTGCATGCGAACGCAGAACGCGTATAAATGATTATACACTCACGCGCTCGCACGCACACGCGTACGCATACATTATGTGCACATTCAGTCGAGTATTTTTAGTTTGATTGTTCGCAACAATATTTTACTGTCATCGGTACACGTTAAGTCGGAGACTTAAAAATAACGGATTGAACGATCGATATATGTATATATATATATTTTATACATCACAATAATTCCATAAGTCCTTTTCGTTAATCAAACCAATTAATTAACAAGTAGCACGCAGCTGAATTTTCGAGTTTCGAAATCCAGATTACAAAATAATCCCGAGCGAAAATAAATAAAAGCAAAATTATACTTTATTCGTATCCGTCTGTAGGTACAGGGTGTCCCTTCGAGGATTTGCACGTTGTGGTATCTTCTGAGGTATTGAAGCTATTGAAATTCAATTTTTTTTTCATTAGTCTTACAGGGTCTAGGACTGCAAATATTTCATATTTTAATTTAATTTACCGTTTTGGTAAAACATTTACAACGATAGTTATTTTCATAATATTTCTAAATTTTCTGGAAATTATTAAAATGGCATGAGAATAACATGTTGAAACGTCAAAATTTTCAGAAAAATAAGCTCCTCTGTAAAATGGCTTTCTTTTCATTTTTCCAAAATGGTAGTATAAATAGTAATCCTTTGAATTTTTAACAAAACAAATTCAATTAAAATTGACAAATTCCTTGTCTCTGTGAGTGTCATGAAAAAAAAATATAATATATATAATTTGAACATCTGCATTATCTCAGAAGATATCGCAATGGGTA
This sequence comes from Periphyllus acericola, assembly GCA_949715065.1. Classification (NCBI taxonomy): domain Eukaryota; kingdom Metazoa; phylum Arthropoda; class Insecta; order Hemiptera; family Aphididae; genus Periphyllus; species Periphyllus acericola. The sequence continues at coordinate 27,907,826 of OX454266.1, read as the reverse complement.
AATCCTCGGTCGGACATCCAGTACATGCATTAAGTTGTCGGTGGGTTGTCATTTGATTTCGTTACAGGGTTATACTTGACTCTCTGTATAATTACACGAACCCGATTGCGGATTACCGACCAAAAACCTGTAAAGCTCTTACAACCATTCGTTGTGCACTTGGCTCATCTCGAATCGTTTCTCAACTCGATGTATTATATTTTCTATCGTAGCACGCTGTATATCATATAGGTACTGTACGCGGTTATACATTACAGCTTTAGTGGTTTGCACGGATTTTCTACCGGAACTACGAGTAAGTAATAGAGCGATGGGATTTGAATTTTTCAGCTGGTGAGAATGTATACGCACTTACGTCAAGTCAAAGTCATGTGTAAGTGTGTCATCAAAGTCGAACATTCCGAACCGATTTATTATTATATTATTATTATATTTTAGTAGTGAATAAAATAACAAAATCGAGAAATCGAGAAAATGTAATAAGAAAAATAGCGCGAACGGTTGCCCTTCGGCCTTCGTTATACTATGGTCTACCGCGTGGGAATGCTTTCGTTTAAATTCCGGAGCAGTAATCGAATATATTTTTAGAAAAACAAGGGGGAAAAAAGGATATTACACGGTGAAAACGTCTTCGGGGACTTAATGCTCGAACATAAAATGCACTTGAATTTTCTTCCCGATGGAAAACCTATATTCAAAGTCTACGCGTTATCCAATATTATCCCATTTAACTTGATATTGCTGTTGAAGTTCACTGATGTCGTGCAACTTAATAACCTTAACACGTTTATTATGATCGAGTTATTTCTTACTCGTTTCCGTATTAACGTGAAAGTATAAACGTGAAGTGCGACGTTCATTGCGAACGATACGAATACGGTTCGTCGATTATTTTTACATAAGCTCATCGTATCATACAGTGTTATTGGTGCCCGGAGGAGTAAACATAATGATTGATCATGTATAGGTACAAGAATAGAAATATTTACCCGCCAAAACGGATGAAACACAAAACTAACAGCGTACAGCCGAACTCGGGCAAACCGCTCATCGGTAGTCTTACATAATACACCAGTCATGCGTGCGTGCGACGATATGTGTTTGAACGCGTTCTTATTATTACGTTTACTTCTTAGCCGGAGTCCCGACGAAAAACTTATCAACATATTGTCCTAAAATAGATTATAAAAATTATATTGACAGTATGGGTGAAAAATATCATTTTCGTTATGAAAAGGTGAGACACCTGGTATGTGTTGCAGTTCTGGAAAGCTACTAAGTATCTAGTACCGTAGATATCGGGTACTAGATACTCTACATAATTGTTGACAAACTGTGCCATTACAAAATGAGCTATTTTCACATAAATGTAGTGTAAGTTCATCAAAATTATCTTTAACATTATTTGTCGTAAAGTTCATAAAAACAGTTTTTTTTTAAATTGATAGATAGCATTCTACGTTTTAAAAATTCCACAACAGTTTTAGATTCTCGAGTTGCTTTGGTACTAACATCGCGCCAATAGTCTCCACAATAGAGTAAACAGGCATCCTCTGCATATGTTACTATTTGTCCGTCAATATCCAAATTACAAATATGATTTATGTACGAAATGAATAAAAGCGGACCTAAACCACTTCCTTGAGGAACACCGCAGCTTATAGAAAAATCATCACCAGTAATACCATTAATCCGAACAGTTTCTATCTTTCTATTTTCCAAGTAGCTTATGAACCAACTTAGGCTTGTTACAGTAGTTCCAAAATTCGGTAACATATCAAATAATTGTAATATAATAAACGGTATCAAATTCTTACAGTTGTCTAAAGCGTTTTTTATAAAATGTGTTGCGTTATATAAAGCATCCTCCGTTCCCAAACCGGATCTAAAACTATATATGCTCATAGAACTCATAATCGTTACTTTATAGTGACAAACATGCTATGGTGAATATGATTTTCCTCTCCTCGAATAAATATTGACTCTTATAAAAAAAACGTGCCCCCACATGCGTACACCATGAAGGCGTATAGGTATTTAGTTGCATTCTGGTGCACTTGTGTGATGCGTCTAAAACCATTATTTAGTTGTATTCCACGCGTGAAGTGACTGTAGAATGTTTCTCCGTCTCGAACGACTCGCACGTCCAGGACTTGTTATTGCGGTACAACCAAAGTTCCGAAAATCCTGAAGCGTAAAACTTAATGTTCTAATAATACACTTTATGCACATATTAACGACTGATATTCCGACAAGAGTCTTTTTTAGAAAGTAATAAAAAACAGTTATTACCCGTTTCAATCGTGAAGTAAAAAACACGACGATTTGTCTAAGAATCTGGTCGCCAGAGGAACATCCGTCAGTGGCATTAACATATAAGATATAAACGGATATATCTATATCTATATATGTATGTACATAGTATGTAGTATATGATTATAAAACACTATACACATTAAATAACGTTTAAAAACTGGCGTAGCCGCTTGTGTATACATACACAGAGTAATATACATGCCGGTGAAGAATAACTATGAATTAATTATCGTACAGTAGACACGCGTGCTGCGGTAAGGATATTTTTCGAATATAAAAAATAACATTTATTACACTACCGATAGGTAATAAAAAAAAAAACAATAAAATTTGGTCTTTATCCGCGCACGGACAATAATAAATAAGATGTTGCCCAAACCGCTCCAGAACATATACTATATACATAATCATAATATTTTATGTAAATATATACGCTTTTACGGTATAGTTTACTCGTAAAGGACGAGTCCGTGCGCGCGCGTTTTATGAATTTTTCGAATTTGCCTCGACGCGCGTGTTACATAGGTGCCTATATTACGATTCAGCTGTAAACGAAAACAAGCACTTCATGATGTAATCGCTAGAAATTTATTTCGAACAGACGACGACGCGACGGACATTTCAGTATTATATTAGCAAAGGGCTGGTTACACGCGGTTTCTTCAAGGTTATACTTTGTTTCGAAGCTCCTTCGTTGCGTTGACCTGCGCGCACAAAACGAGATTAGCCCTGCAGCCATTGCATATCCTGGTTATCCTCAGACCACGTGTATAATAATGGTATTTCTTTTATAATCCGTTTGTTCATTAAATTAAATGTTTCAACAAATTTTTATTTTTACAACGATTTCAACAAATAGTCACCAGCTTATTTGACCAGAACAGGTTAAAATAAATTGTGTACGATAATATATTGGAAGTGGTCACGAAGATTCAGATGATGATGATGATGTTTGTAAATATAAAAATACATCCTTCTATAATAGTCTAAGCTACTCCTCGCGATAGTCCAAAGATCCTGTACATTATGAAAAATGTACACTATGACGGGCATTTTGGGTGTATGTAAATGTATAATACGCGAGTATATGGACAGCGGCGCTCTGGTAAAAAGGAATAAGTCCATATTTTAATGATTTTTTTTTTGTAGATTATTATTTACCCTATCGATTGACATTTAAAATCGAAAACAAAATGTGGGTTGAATATGTGTGTATTATAAAACCTATGGGAAAATATTGATAAGTCATCTGCCAGTGCACAAATATACAGAAATAACTCGACAAATTACTTTAAAGTTTTACAGTTAACAATCACAGAAAAATGTTGCTCAGAGGAATAAGTTAGTAATGTGTTATAGACAATAGGGATCAAGTCAAATTGAATACTGCCCAAGAGTATTATAATCTGTGCAAAAGGGAATAACTTAAAAGTAAATACTGGCGAAAAAGAATAAGTCACTTACAGGACTTATTAAAAGTTGAAGTTATAAAATATCATAAGTTTTAAGAAAATCCATGTTTGTAGAACCAATCGAAGAAAGAATATCGAAAGTAATAATAAGTAATTTTAACTTTTGGATATTGTGAACGGTTTTTTTTAAAGTTTTCTCAAAGTTTTTTTCGTACGATTTCCTTTTTAAAACCCGGACACCGTCCATATTATCATAATAACTAATTGAATACGTTCTGAAGCCGTATAATGCACTCTTTGTGCACCGCGTGCAGTGATAGTATTAGTTGCGCAGCAGCCCTTTTTTTCCGCAATAATCGCCTATGACTTATCGATTTAAACTTTTTTTCCGTATTTTTTTCAGACGGCCGCGGTTTTTGCCCGTTGACATTTCAAGGAACGTACCGAGAACCCGTCGACGCGAGCTGATACGGTAAGTTCCACCTGCTATCATTGTCATTATCACCGTGCGGACCGGAGTTTTTGTTGGCACTTCGAAACAAACGCGCCGGTACGCGTGTAGGTTACGTTGGCGGGTAGGCACGCGTGTCTATGTTATTCAAACCGATCGTCGTATGCACACGCGGACCTCGATGTACATACCGTCTAACGTGTTACGCCGTGTCCTACGTGAATACGGCGAGTCCGGCGAACGCACTGCGGTGCGTGCGATGCGGCGACAACAATAAACAAACCTGTGGTGACATGTCTGCGTTTCCAATGTTATCAGCCGTCGCCGCTCGTACGAACGATCGAATTCGTTCGGACGCACCGGATGATTTGAAAAAACAAAACAGTTTGTTTTCGTCACCGCACGTTGCTGCGTTTGTACGATTAGATATTATATTATATTAGACATTATATTATATATAATAGTATTTTCGTCGTTTAAAGCATCGTCTGCCCTTAATTGAGGATACAATTAGTGGTAAAATTCACCGAAAACCAAACGATCATCGTAAATAAATGAATTTTCCCTTGACCTTTTATTTTTTATGTAATTTTTGTACAATAAGTATTTCAATGTAGTACTCTCACTCAGTAACTTTTTTTTTGGTTAATTTAGATTCACAGTGAATATTGTATATTTTTGTTATTAAAGTGTAAATTTACTAAAATTAAAAATGAAAACGCACTACCGTCTACAACAAAGTTACACTCATATTTGCCATGAGTGCGACCGACGAATTCGTTCGCACCGCAACGCATCGCCGGACTCGCCGGATTCACGTAGGACACGGCCTTATACGTGGTTCGACGTTTTCGTGTCTCAGAAGCCCTAAGTAAACGGTGTTTCGAATGCAAATCTTAATGTTGCAATACACGACGCGTGTGCATAATTAAAAACGATTATGGGATCGTTGGCGGCGGTTCGTATACAACAATGAAGGTCGCGGTCACACACGCACGCACACAATTACACAATCACGCACACGCACGCACACTGCCCACACGCACATGTACAAGCGCATGTGCATAAAACACACGCACACAACTACCGTTTTAACGAACCGAAGTCTTTGAGCGCCTTAGCTCCGCAATTGTGCACCGCGTGTACCGTATGTAATGTATAATGCGATATCACGCGACATCACCCGCCGACGGCCAAACGCGTTGTGAACCAGCCCGGTGCGTTATTATTGTAATGGGCCGCTATCCGAACTAGCACGGTTTCCGGAAAACGAGCCGGAAAAATAACGCATACAATAATAATGTTAATAATGTCACGTCGATAAACTCACCGTAATACGTTGTTATTAAAACCATATAGTCTAAAAAAACCGCAACGAAGCGAATGATTATTGCGACAACCATCCGGTTTACTCGTCAAAACACGTATACGTGTAAAACGCTCCAAATACAATTTCTATTTCGATCAAACATTTCCGGAAATGTCCTGAAATACCATGCAATGTTCAGAAATTGACGAGAAAATAAACTTTCCTATTCTCATTCAAAATTACACGAAACGAATTTGTGATGGTGATTAGTGCAATTTGCATTGATTTCCCAGCAATTGGGTAAAAAAATTTTTGTTTTTGAAAAACGATAATGATATTATATTAATTTAATTTATATAATAAATTAGTTCTGTGATCATTTCAAGTTTTTCATACATTTGATAGTGTATTTTTTTTCATTTTAGAACTACAAAAACTATATTTCTACTTCTGAAGTAAAAAATGTTACTGAAACGTTCGTTTGTAAACATTTAATCTCGAAACAGAGTTGTTAATTGTTCCATATATTGCAATTCAGACGTGTGCATGGTGGATATAGAGGCAGCGTGTTAGTGTACTATACTCGTCCTCACCCTGTTTACTATGATACCTATATGTTTATCAGATGCTACGCTTTATTTTCACGTTGGTTCATCCGATATAGTACCTATATACAAAGTGATCAGAAACAGAAGCAGTTTTCTCGTAAAAACATGTAAATTACATAAAAATGTATGAAGGTGAAGTTATATAAAATCTTACGATATAAAAATATAATTATTCCGTACTTTCGCATGAACGTTGTCACACAAAGATCACTCTGTATATACCTATACATAATATGAGCACCGACAACGGCCAGAAGACCAAATGGTTACAGTTTCTTCACGACATAGACTATCGTATTATAATTAAAAAAAAAGTTTTCGTAGAGAATAAAAGAAAATACTATCCTGTTCTATTCCGTACCGCTGTAACACTGTTCGGTACACGACTTGCCACTGGAATCGTCTTGCAATTTTTTCCTCCACGTCAGATGACCACGTACATTTTGATCTGTCGAAATAACATTATTGTAATATTGAACTATACGCATAGTAGGTGTACGTAATGCGTTCATTATCCTTTCGGCGATCTAACGAAATTAAATGGATCTCGTTATAGTATGCTTACCACGCGCGCAGACGTAAAAATAAATAAGAAGTGTACGCGAACTGTAATTTCGCAATGAGCGCAACGATGATTCCGTCTCGATTGAATCGAATACAAAAGTCGAATACAGTCTAGCCGAAAATACGTACACGAAACGATGTTTCTTCGATCTCACATCGATGTACACGCGTAATTGAAGTATTGAGTATTGTAAAGATATATTCTTTTGAACTTTTGCGATTCACTGAAAGTCGTAAAACGCTCACGAGATCTCAAAAGACATATTTAAAACCATGCAAATTTCGCACTCGACTATATAGCTGACTGGTGGAAAACGTACATAAAACAATGTTCCTGCTGCAAATGTATAAACTACACTTATACACAGAGAAACCTCTAAATACCGGTCACAATATTGATCGCTGAAAATGCGTCCGCTATTCAGAGGGAGAAATCAGTGGCGAAACGAGCGTGGTCTTTGAGAAGCAGTCGCTTCTCGATTTTTTAGGTCTAGGGGTGGGTGGGTCACTGGATCGTGGGTGAAAATATAAAAGTGACAAACCATAACTAAGTATTAGTATAAGTATTTATTACAATTTATAGAGATATTCAGATATAAGTACTATGGGTATAACTGTATAAGTGTATTGGGTAAATAGCACTAGTGGATAAATTCGTTATTCGTATACGTGTATTATAATAGGTACTTATAGATGGTGGGTGGGTGGGTATGTACATTTTAGGTTGCTTATGAGTAATTTTAGGTTCGTTTCGCCACTGGGAGAAATAATGTGCTTTCTGTAGTTTGATTTATCAACTATGTACGTTTGACATACAATTTTATTCGTTTGTAATAATAGGATAGTTTATTTGTACTATTATTTGAAACTATTCATTTATGTACGAACAGCGAACATATTATATTTATTATTTAAAAATGTATTAATGTATGGGTCGACCATCGTCTTCAGAACCAAACATAACTTATTGTATAGGTGTTATAAGATACTTAATGATATCACATGTGTACGAAATCGTGATCAGTTTTTAATATTTCGTGTAAGCCGCTATACGTATTTCAATAGCATTTCGCCTGTTTAATAATAATTCGGGCCCGAGTGTTGAACAAATTTACATATTTTTTAATCTTCCTCAACGGTATTTGCCCGGCTAAAAATACGTTTGTATTTGCATTTGTCATTTCCACGCCGTTTTTGATATTATCCTCTCACTGCTACACACGTACTGATGTATTCCGCCCAAAATGTGTACACCATCCAAACGTACTGTTATTCGTTCCAGATTCTGATTAACGTGATGTAAACATATAACTATTATATTGCGACATGATCATTTTCAGATAAACGAAAAATATAAGGAAGCTCCGCCTCAAACATTTTATAATTTAACAGTTTGAACCTACGACTTTCTCTCAATTCGTTCAAAAATATGAGCGATAAAAATATTCTATTGTTCCTAGTATAGACGATAGTAATAGAAGTACGTTGCACAACAAAAATAAACTCATAATTAATAAGGTCTGCGTGTTTTTCTAACGCGATAGGGCGTTCTGAACTGTTTCGAAGTTTCCGTAAAAATCGCTCGACTTGAAGTATACACGTAAACGAACACATTCCTATCATAGCCATACAATACGCGCTACGGTGCGAATATGTTATCGGACTTTAGTGCGCACATAATGTACGGCTCGTCCGCGGATCGTTTAGGAGTATAATACAATCGGCAGAACGTTGATTGTTCGACTGCCATTTACGCGTTAAGCTTTTACAGTTAGTAACGTCTGACGTCTCGTAGCATTACCGTTGTACACAACACACAATATGCATATTTGATCGGATTACAATGCTCCGACGACAAATACATACGTATACGAGACTAAGAAATGCTCGGCGTACGTACATGTATAACGTGTACACTCGGTACATCGACGACGACGACGACGACGACGACGACGGTTTTGCTAAAAGCTTTTGGCGCTTATTATGATTTCGAGCGTCCCCGAACCGTGCGACTTAAAAATCGTTTGAAAAACATAAACTCCCATTATTATTCAAACAACACCATTATTGAACCTATCCCGCCGTTACCACTTTCAAAAGCGTTTAGCACATTAAGGGTGTTGCCCGGCCGTACGCTCACCCTCGACACCCGTCGTGTATATTAATAATAATAATAATAATAATAAAAATAATATGATGTTATAATGTGCGTGATGATCAACGCTCGACGTCCTGATTCGTTTTAACAGACCGCGAAACCTATGTTGTACACAGACAGTAACTATCCCGTACGGCAAACGTACACTGTACAGCAGCGCATAGCGATTGTACGAATCTCGACGGCAACCGGAAAATTGACGATTTTAACAAAATATGTCGTTGGACGTGCAAAAGTGTTCGTGCGTTTTAACGGGATAATTTTGTGAAAACAATTTTTTTAACGGTCCGTGTTCGGCATAACCTTTTCGCAAACAAACTGATGCATTAACTCTTGAAAACCCGACGGGAAAAAAACTCCCGGTACCTGTACAAGAATTTAATTAAACCACTTATTGGGATGAACCTTCGGGCCCTTGTTATGTGTATAAGACCACCCGCATAACTCGATGTAGACTGACCATTTGTAAATTCGGTTACGAGATTAATAAACCCTCGATGCCATTATAATTTGGAATGCTAACATTTTCGTTTTGTTTTTTATAATCTTTCGTCCCTCGACATTATGGCAGGGCCGCGCAATTGCAGCATTAAGATATTAAGATACGTTTATGTTACTATGAAACGGCAGCGTACGGGAGAAGTTGATTTTTACGCGAATAACTGATGTAGAACAGAAATCCCGATTTATGATTACTTATTATTGGCATAGAAGTAAAAATAATAGCATACAATTACTATTACCCGTGTATTTAGTTATGGTTTTAAATAATCAGGTACAATATATTACAATATGCATGATAAATTGTTTTTTTTATAGTTATGTGTTCGTTTTCGATCAGACTGTTAGAAATTTGTTAATCATTTTATCATGATAAAATATGTGTTCAATTATTTTTTTAATCGTTTTAAACTTTGGATGTACCAGTGTTATCGATACAAAACCTAGAGTAGATTTGTGTTCAAATGCGACGGACCGTAAAATTAGACGACTGACAAATGCAAATTTTCGTATACCGTTCAGATTTATTTTTTTTTTTTCATTTTCAGTCGAAGAAATCGCGAAAGAAAGTAAATGCAGATACAATCAAACCAGCCGTATAACAAATCGAACAGCATTCGGAATCGTTTTAGGAATACGATGATTAATCGTTTTCCAATCGTAAATGAGAATAAACCTCTATAATGTACCCAGCCGCATGTAACCAATCCTAAAATCAATTCTCACGAGACTTAAACCTAGCCATTGTCGATAGATAAGCGAAGCAAGGTTAGCGTAGTCCCACGCCAAAATTGCTGTCTCAGGAGTTTTTTTTTTCACTTCCTTCGAACTCTATATCATTAATCTATCAATTGCATTATTTATTATTTATCTAATCGGTTCTTCGTAAACTGTGTACAAATTAAAGTCGAGTCTGGTATAGTTTATATAGTTACCAAAAGAGATGGATGAAAAGAAAGAACCAGTATAATACAATTTTAAAATAAGAAATAAAACAGCGGGAAATGTCGGAGAGTCGAACCAATAAATTCCAATAAAAGTAAACATTATTAAAAAGCAACTAAATCTACGCAACGTTTTGTCTAAAAAATTGCCTCGATACGGCACTCATCGTGTTTTTATTCGTTAAAATTCATTCACTCCTAAATAATAAACAATATATAAAAAAAAACCACTTTATTAACATAAAGTTATTAAGTTATTAAGTTTATTATAAGTTCATTGTAAATTGATTGGTAACAATCGTTTTCTTATTTATTTAAAAATAAGAAATAAATCTCTATAAAGTCTAGATAGAAGGAATATTATCAGTTCTTACTATGCTAGATGAAACATTTCGTTTTTCATTTTCATGCCAGTCGATAAAGTACATACTCGTAACATAAAATAACAAACATAAAATTAAACACGAAAACTATATGGGGTGATTTTTTTAACCATTCACACCCCCTTTTTTGGCCACCAAAATGTTTAAATTTGGTTCCATTGTGTGTAAGTGCAAGTTACCTTTAACCCATTAAAATGTTTCCTATAACTTTTTTTCATGTCAACATAAAGGTGACCTGTAGCTATACAGAATTTGTTTTTTTCAAATGGAACCCCCAAATATTTTACCCAAAATATATATTCAGTAAATTTCTTTTGAATTTTTGATGTGACGTAACCTATATTTTCGGATTAATACAAATTTAAAATTGAATATGTCCTCGCGTTAATTTCGCGTTGCCTCGAATCAGTAGCAATCAGCGATAACATGTAATTACAAATGTTAACATAAGACTATTTTCTATTTGAATTAGAATAATTCAAAAACTGTTCGTTTGAATTTTGATTTTAATACGTCAAATTTCACAGACGTAAGAATATCACATCAGTGAAAAAAGTCTTTCAATTTGAAAAAAAAAAATTGTTCAAGCCTTAGGGTGAAATGAAAAAAAATAACGGAAAACATAGCTTTTATGGCAACTTGAGCATTAACAAAAAATATTCAAACTCGAGCAATTATACGGCGAAAAAAGGGGATGAGCATGGTTAAAAAATCACCATGTTTAATATAATAGTATTAAAAAACAAAAACCATCTCATCAAAATGCTGTTGATGAGATGATAAAAGGATTTAACTACGATTTAAAACGACGGAACTCTATATTGTATATAATACATTTGATACCTACGTCTAATCTCGTATAATATTATGTAACAGTTATGCCATAACGTTTTGGGTCCAAAGCGGATGATGAAAAAAATGTATTAGATCGTGTATATTACGTTGTGTACGCTTTACGCGCGGTTTTTTCTTTTACACGTAGCAGTATTTACTTGTAAATTTCTGTTGACACTTCGAAGTGCATAGGTGTTTACGAATTATTCAAAATAGGTGTTCTGAATCAAGTCGAACGACAAAATCGATGTGTAGCAGCCACGCGACGGGTACACAATGATATGCAAAGCTCCTATCGCGCCCCACGTAGACACGGACGTCTTACGAGAAGAAAGCAACCTTGAAAGTATAAGTAATATGATTATTTGCATATCATAAGAAATCGGTATGGGTTCGGGCGTGAAACGTTTACACCAGCGGTTCTCAAACTGTGCTCCGCGGAGCCCTAGGGCTCTGCAAGGTTAGTCTAGGCCCTCGGGGGTCCGTGGCTCCCCAGGCCCTGGGCATATCTGTATTGATTAAATTCAAATTATTATTTTATTTCTTAGCTACATTTTTATATATAAGATTCAATATTATTTGTACCGTACCAATGTATTATTTCAAACATTTAAAACCTTTAACTATTTATAAATCCGCATAATATTTTGTGTCATAGTCAAAATGAGATTGGATAAATGTCTGGTTTTTCGTTCTTTTTACATGTATGATAATTTTGTTTACTCATCTACAATCTTCGAAATTCTAATAATATAATAATTTCTTCAGTCATAATGCATTCTTGTTTCAAGTAGACATTTCTGAATTTTGGGGCTCTGTAATTTATTTATGAACATACATATGGGCTCCGCGAACAAAAAAGCTTGAGAACCGCTGGTTTACACCATACTTATGTCTGTAATACTTATAATTGTAGTATTGTAGTAATTCGTACGCGCTTCTATCATATGGTATCCATGGTGGACTCGTAGGGAGCTCTGTGACCTCACAGATCACGAACACTGTCTCGGGAACATGGGAAACTCACCGTTAGTACTACGAAAAATAAATAGGGGTGCATGCGTGAAAACGGTAAGAAATAACACTATTAAATGTAGGTATACAAAACTATAACACATATAATTCGTTTTTAAAAATAACTTGAAAATCACTGACTACATCGTATAAATGCTATCGGATAATTGACTATTTTCTAAGTATTATACTGCCTACCGGCATCGCCGGCATTAATGGATAAAAATACACATTTAATTTCCAATTTCGGTTCCCCGAAAATGAATTAAAGATAAACAATTTTCATATTTATATATATCAAATTAGTTGACAGTCTGTGATGTTAAACATTATAAATTTAATTATAATATTAATTTGAACCTCGGTTTTTTGAGTTTAAACCGGGCTTAAATTTTCTCCGGGTTTCGGTTTCGGGTAAAAACCGGGTTCATATATTCGTCGGGTTTCGGTTTACGGTTTTTACCCGGTTTCAAATTTTTCCCGGGTACCCCGGGTTTCAAAACCTGGTTGTAACCCGTTTTGACTCCCTGGATTATAGAGTGTAGCCGTGTGGGTACATTTATATTTTATACGGTCTAATTTATATTTTGTACCAAATTAAAAATTACCTGTACACAAACGGGAACCAATTCGGCCTAACTTAATAAAGTACATTTTTCACACGGGAACCAATTCGGCCAAACGGGAACCAATTCGGTTACTCCCGCATGCGTACCTGCACCCGGCCACCCCGCAAACTGCACCTCTGACCCGACGAGATTCCTTCGATCTCGACTGGTGTATCGCAGAGTGCTACAGCGACGAGGATTCGAAAAAAAAAAAACGAAAAAAAGCGTAAAAAAAAAGAAATAAACAACATGTCGCCGATTGAAAATCTCGCGCGTTACAATATTACACGTCCGCCCGCCGCCGTTCTCGCGGGGTTCTCCCGCGTTATGTCGCCATCGACTAATTGATGGCGCACCGCACGACGACGGGGGATGTGGCACACACACCGGGGGGGGGGTGTATATGTATACGCGCGTGATACACGTAAGGGTAAACTTTTGACGGGCGCGCGGATCGTTGTTACGTGTGCCTGCGCGTTCGCGGCGCGATGACTGACGGTTTTCCCGAGAGGAAGAAAAAAAAAAAAAAACAACCCGAACAATAATAACAATAAATCACATGCGCCCTGTGTATCCGCGACCGAGCGTGCCCCGTGCACGACGACGCACGTGAGCGTGTGGGTCCATGCGTATACGCACAAGAGTACGCGCACGTTGTCCTTTTGCCGTATCTCGGTTGACCACACGTCCGGGACAAAACGCGAAAATCGTTAAAAATCGACAAAAGAGGCGTGAACGAGCTGCGTTTAAAAAAAAAAAAAACGGAAAACAATGTACGCAACGCCGAGCTGTACAGTACGCGACTGCAGTCGAACTTGTTTAGCTCGAAAGTTGAAAGGACCGGCGAAAAGGTTCTGGTTGTCCAAGAATTCGAGTTTTTTTTTTTATTTATTTATTTAAAATCGAAAAGACACAAATACACACGTTATTATTGAGTAACGTTTTCGATTATCTTTCTCCTTTAAGCGAAGCTTGTGTTGGAGAAAGAGAGTTATTATATATATGGTACAATTATAGATTATAGAACTTACATGATACGGAGTATAAGTTCTAAGTACGAGTACATATAAAACTAAATACACAAATATAGATTTAAAATATTATCAAAAAAAAAAAATAATATAAAATGGTAAAGAAAGAAATATAAAATAAACATATTAGTCTAAGAAACACAAAAAAAAGAAAAAAAAAAACCTCACAGATTAATATTTAAAAGCTTAAAATATAAAAATTAAATTAAAATTACAGCAATTCATTATTTAACTCTAGAAATAAACATTAATATACCAAGCCTTTAATGTTAAAAATACCCTTTCATCATCAAGTATTTTTTTTTAAATTCAAAAGGCATAGAATTGAAAAACGTTGGTCCAAACCGAATTATCCAAATATGTATTATTTTAATACAGTACAGTATATGTTTATTTCCACGTATTTATTATAATATGTTATAAAAAATATTTACCATTCACATAATATTATGTGTAATTTGAAAAAAAAGGTATACGTATGAGCAAAAATTGGTTTAGTAAGTTATTTGAAAACGGTATTCGATTTTGTTTGCGTTTTGATTGCAGCATTTTCGTTTGTTTTCGATAGATCGCCTCGATTCATTATAACGCATCTGAGCACGTGTAATCGTGGGAATACGGGGTTCGTTGCATTCTTGATCCTTCATCTTCATCCGATGATTGAGTACATCGAAACTTCGAGTTGAACGAGATTCGTTTGCATTGTTTAAATAGGAAATTCTAGAGACCGGGGAAAAGTTCGATGTACCGATGATTTCAAGTTAAAGAAGTTCGAGTTAACCAAGTTCGATCGACTGAAATCGACTGACCGACTCGCCCTGGACCTAGAACCCTTTGCACCGATACGTTACACTGGGGCCGCCCACGCGTACCGCATATTTCGCGTACTCGGGGTTCGAGCAATCGAAAACGTTTCGTCGACAAATCGGCACGTCGCTGCGCGCAGTGTTCGTTTTATGCACCTCATATCCCGGGGGAGGATCGTACACTTTTAAGGGTGGACGGGGATGTTAAAATAAAAACTATTTATCTAGGGCGGCGGTGGGGTATAACCCCCCAGTTAACCCATGAACGTAATCGCATGCGAGCACTAGTGATAGGGAAAGGCGAGGGGTGAGAGAAAAGATAACGGCAAACAGGATTCGCACCCCCCAAAGGATATGCGCCCGAATACGATGTAGCATCTATTTGCGGTGCCGGAACGACGCGTCCTCTCTACCCTTTACCGGCGCACACCGCTATTGCCCAATCGTTTTCTAGCGGGAAACGGCACCACCATATCCTCGGCCGTGGTGGTACGATGATGATGATGATGATGATGGTGATGATGATAATAACAATGATAGGATAGTCACAAAGACAAAGACTGCAGCACCGCAAGAGACGTTGCGATAATCGCGGATAAAGTTCGAAAACGCTGTGCAGTAAAACGGAAGGGTTTCGTGCGTGGAGCTTAAATTGAAACGGTCTCCTCGAACCGTTTTATACTCGCGCGAAACGTGCGTACTATAGTTTCATGTCGTCGTTAATGAGTCCCAAGGCCAACCGCATAAATATACAATAATGCAATGTAATACAATAATTACATAATTAGCGTACAGGCTGGCTCAGCATTGGGTTTCCCAATGGAAACGCCTCCGTATAGACGTATTGCTCTAATTCAAGTCTAATCTCGTAGAAGGATGTAAATTAAAAACGTGATATCAAATTCGTATTCTCATCCCTTGACCGACTTTGAAAAATAACTTTTGAATTTTTTCTTATAACTTATAACTTATACGTCTTCTACTTTCCCGTGTGTATTGCGCGATAGCCGTTTTGTGAAAGTAGTATGGTCGTGAAAATGATTATGAATAGCCGCAATTGGAATCTCCAATAATCCGTTTCACATGGACGTATAGTTGTAGGTAATGTAAGTTTCGAAAAGAAAGAAAACGTTTACGGTACCGGGTAAAATACCAAAATGCCTATTGCAATAGGTTATAGTATGCATATTAGATGATTTCTTTACGTTTCCGGTCACATTTCTGAGAGCTTGTTCAGTGATTTTGTGCGACTTCAGCAATGCCCACGTCAAACGTGACGCATGTATGCCCGTTGCCCAAAGTAGTTTCTGTGCTTGAAAAGATTGTCACGTTTATACTATTTTCATTTTGTTGCAATCGTAATATTATACCAAACCTCTGTACACGTGTTCCATCTTTTCAAGACATACATAAGCTCATGACTATGACCCGAGACACTATATTGGATTTTCAATTGCGATGCTTCAAAACGCTCATAACTTAGGTATTTTGCAGTTTTATAGAGGTTTAAAATGAAGAATGTATTTTTCTAAGCAACCAGCGAGGGAAGAAAATACGAATTTCATACTATACTCGTATGTCCTGCTGCTACAAAATAACGCCATAACAAAAAAAATTGGGAAGTAAAATGAATAATTACGGCATGTGTGAGCGTGTGTGTGTGTATTTGTGTGTTTGTGTGCTATACGTTGGGGAATAGGGACGTTGCCGATGTACGAAGAATCGCAATGAGTTGTTCGTCGACAAAGGAGAGAGGCTTATGTGCAACTGTAACAAATAGGACGATTTTACGTATAAGTACATTGGTTATTATTAAAGTTTTGTTACGACTGTTACCCACGTGAGCAGAATCGAAGGATCACAGTGGCTTTGTTTCGATATCGATAACATTCTATACGCTTTATACGCCGTTTACGACACCACTAAATTAAATAAATGTATTTCATAACTTTTATTTAACACTATGCCCGTGCTCTCCAATGGGGATGACCAAAATAAACCTATGAGAAATGTGCATCCCGTTGCTATATCTTGCGTAATAATATATTATTATTATTATTATTATTATTATTATTATTATTACAATTGTTATTATTATATTTTATCGATTCCCCGGACATCGCATGTTTCTGCAATACCATATATTTTTCAACGCGAAACGAGGCAGGATTAAAATGTGCGTAATGCGATAAACTATACAAAATATAAAATATTTATCACATCAGCAAGCACAAAAAATAACTTACGTCCACACCGTGTTTATAATTTTACACTTTGATGAAAGTATTTAAGTATAATATTAATGACATTAAGACAAATCAATTTTTTTTCTTTTCACGTTTCGATACGCAGTCATTATTAATTATTTTAATATAATATGACGTTACTTACAGACGACCAGCTGTAATGAATTTATATTTCTTCTTGTCTGAAATCCAATAAAATGTACTTTGTAAAGTAATAACAACCGATAGTGAATTAATTATAAATCTAAACAAATTATGTTAAATTTATGGACTTTATCTTTATGAAATTAAAATAACAACAAATGATTCGATTAATTTGAATAACTAAATTATTTGTAAGACTAAACGAAATTGATTATTGTTATTTTTGAAATTTTATTGTCTTATACGCTAGAGAAAAATAATCAAATGCTAAGGTAGATTTACTATTTGTTATTAAAAACGAAAAAGACATTTTTAAAACTACTTTTATGCAGTAGATTCGAGTATGTGAAGCACAAAATATTTTAGTTTAATTTAAGGAACAATATTGTTTCGTGATAAAAACAGTAGGTGGTCGTCTTTCAAAAAATGGTGCGGTTGTGGCTGCGACAAGTTTACGTTTAAAAAATTGCAAGATAATATGTATCCCGCATACCGTGGACAAATCTTTACTAAAGTATGTAATTTAGTATTCTCTTATGAATACATTTTTTTATTTATTTAAACATCCCGGGACTTAATAATTCAAACGACCCAAAGGTCTTGGTAAATGTTTTTAAAAATTGTTTATATTTTACATAGTACATATTAATTTATTATACTTTACCCGTTACGAAGTCGCATTTCCGATGAATATAGTAGCCTACTTCCTTTAATACAAATTCGTGAAGAAAATCGTATGTATTCAGACGTTTAAGATGTCTATTATGCGTTCGGTGCTGTCTATTCGTTGGGCGGCCGTTGAATTGATTCGGTGATCGTCTGATATTTAAGATCCGAAATACTAAGTTTTATCTTGCATGGTTTGCCATTTTTCTACATGTACTGCATATTTTTGTAAATTACGATTTTTACTGTGTAATATCGCTATTATTTTGGTTATATTTATAGGTATACTAATCTTATAGTCTACGGAGTACCTACGAGTGTTTCATACCCATATGTTTCACCCGTACATACCTATGCGTCATTATAGTGGTGATTACATTATTTATTTATTTATTTATTTGGACAGGAAAGTGCCCAATAATGAATATATGATGACAGTCGTACAATTTTCTAAATTAAAACTAGTGGTTATTACATATTTTAATAAATAGGTGTTACATTTTTAAATAGCATAAACATCGAGTTAGTACACAAAATAACAAAATAATATTTATACTTATACGAGTATAACTGATTATAGGTTCTAACATAATATCACAAAAAATTATTTAAATAGGTATTAAAATTATCTACTTTAGTACATGCAAATAAATCAATATGAAGTATAATAACTAAATCCATAACTCTATTAATAGGAGAATTTCGACCATAATTGGTAGACTGGAATGGTACATAAAAAATATTTAGTTGCCTGGTGTTAAGATTAGGGACCAGAAAGCTTAAATTAGAAAGTAATTCTAGACAATGAACTTGTCCATTAAGTAGTTTAAAGATAAAACATAGATCTAACCTTTTCCTTCGAATCTCTAATGATTCTATGTTCAAAAGAGATAATATCGGTTGGTAAGAGGAATGAGGTTGACGCATAATGCCACAGTTAATTGACAAAAGTCTCAAAAAATGATTTTGTATTGATTCAATTGCTTGTATCGGACCTTTATAGTACAGTTATACTTTATTGTAGTACAGTTAACGAATGAAATCGTTCAGTGCATCTCAAATGCGTGGCCGCGGTGTGCACTTTTACCGAAAGAAAAGTACAAGATGTGACGAGATGGGTTCCGTCGTGGAAAATACACATTACGAGGAATAATGCGTGGATATTAAATTTCAAAAATTGTCTCTATCATGATAATGTACTCGTGTACCCTAATACTGCGTAATGCGTTGTACATGTTTTAATATCGTAATAAAGTGCACCCAAAACCGTATTAAAGCAGACATTATAAGTATCGTAATTTGTTCTTTTTTTTTAGGTCACGTTCGACGTATATAAATAGTTAGCATCGCAAATGGTACAGAGTGCACTTTTAATTACACATTTGACGTAGGAACGAAATAAATCGACCGTGTCCTCTGAATAATATTATTTTAATTCGTTTTAATATCGTTCACTGTATGCATAGTAGATATATCGTTGAAGCGGATTGGATAAATAACGCCAAATAACAATTTGTACTTATTTTTATTCACGATTTATATTCGTTCTTAACTTTGCCCATTTTTTTTTTCAATTATAACACAACGCGATGTGTTGAACATAAATTGAACTTTCGCAGCAATTACATTTTGAATTACATTGACCAAGTACGTTTAAACATTATTTACCGCAGTGTACAAAGTAGACATGAAGTTATACATGCCGTACATTACGACCAACGCCAAAACTCATCATTAAAATTTTTTTATAATCGTCATGGGTGCCCATTGGGGGGTGCGAATCGGCAAGACGAAGCACTTATGCCCTCCCCCCCCACCCAGTCTTGGAAAAATTGTGTAGCTTAATAATTATCTTTATTACCATCACTATTATAGTGTACGAAACAAAGAAGCGTACAGCTCTTTTGATTATATTTATTATTTGTTATTATATTCTCTTTTGTCATTAAAATTCATGAAATAACTGTAAACCTTAATATGAAATTTACATTTTAGATTTTTTTTCACGCCCTCCCCCTAAAACTTTTCCAATGGGCGTCCATGAATCCGGCGGTCGGTTGATGTATTTTGATACAAGAAAATATTTAACATAATCCTAGTTTGTATGCAAATACAATGTGCGGTGGAAACTATTTTGTGTGATAATTTTTGTCTCTTCGAGAGTAGAATAATGAACTCGGGGTCGACCGCGTTCGTTGTCTCGTATGAAATACTGACGTTAACCTACTAATCGGTTGTCAATTTTAATGAAAACGGTTTCGCGAATAAAACAGCACTCGAGCACTTCCGTTAACTCGCGAGTCGCGAACGTCTCCGCGCGTTATTATATCCGGATGGTGAAATGGCGTAATAACGTTGCATTACTATCGAGCTGCGAGAAAATCCAATTCGTGTTCCGTATATTACGTGCTACTTTATCGAATATTAATTCATCTGTTCGGTTTTTAAACAACGTTATCGTGCACCGTCATGTGTTTCGGCGGTAAAACGAATTCTTTGTTCTTCGCCGCACGCCTGTACGCGATGTGTTGACACAATTTTTTTTTAAAACCCGAGTGATTCGTAACTCAAATGTGCACCGACGCAGCTGATCCTAAAGTATAATATTGTAAAGGAACAGGGTGAATTTCGCTAGAACGAGAACCTCCCCCGCTCTCCAACCCCGAAAAATCCTGTAGACGAACATTTTTCTGCGGTTCTCAGTAAGTCACACAACTTTGAGGCAATGAATGCGTTCAATGATAATTGAATATCGCGTATAAAATTGTATCTAAGTAAACCTGCAGAAAAACCGACTTATACATTTTAAAGATATTTATTTTCATTTATCCATATCAGGCATGTCATACACGCGGCCCTCGGCAGTAAAACAATTTAGAACAGTTTTAAAAAAAAATTAAACGATTTTCATTTCGTGTCACAAATATATTAGAGTATACATTACGTTACTTTTCTATCTTATCATCTGATAAATTGTAATTGAATACGGATTATATATTGTTTTGAATTTATGGATTAGTAATCGTTACCGTCGGCACGCCGTACGAGTGCTTCTTCGATTTCCAACGTCTTTCAAAAGTCGTTCGATAACCACCGTGTGTTCACGAATTGTGTTGAATAACGAAATGTGTTCGATATTGTCACGTGAGTACCGTGTACGCGATTTACCAAAAAGTTAAAACACGCGCAATCGTGCTCCGCCGGTACCCGTTGTGTTTGTAATGAAAAATATTAAATATCAATACGGATTTTCTTTTTCGATAAATATTTTATGTGCGGCTTGCATAGGAAACTGTTTAATACGTTTGGCCCGGATAATACTTATTGAGTTTGAAATGTCTTATCTATATGGTATAAAGTTATTTCTGTATACTTCAATCGGCTATTATTATAAAAATATTTCTCGGGTTACCGGAAAATGAAAAAATTGACAGTACCAGTTCACAGCCCGAAACCGTTTCCACCCTTAGAAATATATATCCACTCTTTTTGCACGTCTAGATTATACAACAGGAACCAATGTTAAATTTAAACGTCATACGCTTTGCCGTGACCAGTGAGCGAGTTAGTGAGTGGTATTTGAGAATAACATAATATACAGCGTGTTATAGAAGATTATGTCACACGGTCGTGCGATCGCTGCGAGTTTATTTTTCCATTTTCTCGCACGTCGTAGACGTTATCACGTTCGTTGTCCAATATATTATAGTTTCCAATATGTAGCGGTCGGGTCACACTACACTAACGGCTAACTATGGTAATATATACAGTACGGAACCGTGTGTAGCGCGCGTGTAATATATCAAATTACAATCGAGTAAGGGAAAAAAATAAAACGAAACGCGTCGTCGTAGATGCTAAAAAAAATGTTTCGTTACTGTCAACGACAAGACGTGAAATATTTCGACGGATCCCTCCGGCGCGCCGGGGTTGTCTTACGCGTATTATTATTACACGCAATGAGTGAGGATAAAGCCTCGTGGCTTATTGCGTTTTACCGCATCGTCGTTCTAACACGACGTGATACTAAATGCTTCGCGCGCCGCGTTCGTAAGATTTAGCTCGGGGTCGTCCAAAACCAAAATTTGTCGAGGGCCGCAAACATTTCTAAGATTACGAAACACTCGTCTTTCAATTATTGCAGCGGTGATCACACTCGCGTTTTCAGTTTCATAATAAAACTTTTCATATATTTTCAATGGAAAAAATACATTTATTGATAACTATAAATGTAGAGGGGGAAAAAAATGTTTGGACGCAAAACAAAAAAAACGGACGAAACTCCTAGGTCGGGCGAGATACAGAGATGGGTGTGTTAAACTTGAAACTAATGTACCGTTGCTCTCGAAAAGACGGTTCTGAGTGAATGACTTCGGGTGGATCAGTTTATATTTCTAAATATGTATAGTGTTCATATTTTCATATTTTTGCATAAAAAAAGTTTCGAAAATTATGAAGTGTATATTAAATGTTAATTTAAGTACTCGGTAAATGTTTCCGTCGCAACGATCAATATTTATAGAATAGTAACCAAATTATTTAAATCGCAGGATCAATATTGGTTAGAATACTTGATTTTCAAAATTTAATTTTCTAACGCTTATAAATTTGTTTGCTACTTTCCGATAAAATTTCTTTTTATTAATTATAAAAACAATTTGAAGTTAAATCTTGTGTCCATGAAACATGAACAAGTTTAAATCGCGTGACAAAATATACTAAAGTCTTGTGCGCTATCCGATTCTCGATCTCGGTTGAATTTTTCCGCAATTTTTCTCAGTGTTTCTTCTCAATTATTCGGATAACTTTTAA
This sequence comes from Periphyllus acericola, assembly GCA_949715065.1. NCBI lineage: Eukaryota > Metazoa > Arthropoda > Insecta > Hemiptera > Aphididae > Periphyllus > Periphyllus acericola. The sequence continues at coordinate 27,885,019 of OX454266.1, read as the reverse complement.
GAAAAGACCCCCTTCGTAATATTAACAAGACAACGTTTCCTATCGGAAAAGTACCAAGTTTACGTACTTTCTGGTTGAAATCGAATGAACAGACGCATAAAAAAAAACTCATACTCACATCGTGATAAAACCAATGTATTCCTAGTTTCACTCAGAATCTGAAAGCAAAACATATGGTGGTGATAAGACCGGTACATTACTCGTTTCGCTTTTTTTTTTCAATTTAACATTTCCAGGCAAATCAAAGCATCCACGTGACGCAATGTACGATCTGTTTAGTTACATTTTCGCTATACATCAGATTGTAAACAGGTAAGCAGCGACTGACCCGGACGTTGTAAACAATATTAAATCGAGCATTAGTCATTGTAATTGAAATATTCGTGATGCGCAATGGTAAAGCACAGCGATAACGAAAATACTACACGTATAATATGATATAAATAATTCTCGAACGGGCCAACCGCCTACAAGGTCTACAGCAACGATCGGCGCCACTCGCGCTACCACGCAGTGTCTCGAACACGGAAATCGAAATTTTCTTCTTTTCAAAAGTGACGAAAGTACGATGTTGACGCGGGGGACGCATTGGAACTTACCGCGGGCATTTACTGGTATTTATTCAATTCGGTCCCCCCCTCCCCCCCGCGGGTATTTCCGTTGAAACGGCGCCGCGGGTAAAGTCGTCACGGCATAATCTGCACGGTAATCTGCGTAACCGTTTACCATATTATTTTTTCGCCCCCGGTACAATACCGATCACGTGTGATATACGCGGTGGTCGCGCGAACATAGCAATAACGACAGAGCGTAACACGTATCCGAATCGTACTGGAAACCGTCCGAGAGCCGTACGCGATTCGTGTGCATTATATTATTATTATTATTTTTTTTATTCGCCCAATGATTTATGGTACGGCGGAACTGGAATGATAAATAACGCGATGTTGTACGGTACAACGACCGCGACGACGACGACGACGACGACCGACCGCGACGGGCCGGAGATGAAAGATCCCGCGAACGCGATACCGCACGAGCGAGCGTACGCAGAGTGGCGACCGGGCGAGATACATCGTATTTTGAAACGATCATCACAAAACACTAATAACAATATGCCCGCCGTTGCTACGGATCGGCTTTAAATGGCCTAAAAATATCGAAAAATTTCCTTTCGAAAATTAATTTACGACCTAAAAACTCTAAAAAAAATGTACACGCACACAACGGTTTCTCTTACAACGTATATTATAATGACATCATTTTTGTGATACATATTTTGTAAATCTTTTTATTTTTAAGAACCAGATTATCCAATGTTGCTTAGTACAAAAGGTGTGATTGTATTAACGATTTTCATTTTTTTTTTTTCGTAACTTCACTAGAAATAGGTTAAAAAAGACCTAAAAAAATGAATAATATAATGCACTTGAACGTCAAAAAACTCGAAAACTTCCTAAAAAATTTGGTGATTACTGAATATAGGGTATACTTAAAACACATTCATATCTTGAAAAGTATTCGTGTCAAGCATTCTGGAAATAAGGATGCAAATTAATCGAAATCCGAGATCTTCTGTCTTGTACCGATCTTATAATGGTATACGTCGGTCCGAACTCTAGTATTTAAAAACAATAAATTAACCGGTTTCAGTTGTATATCAACATTAGTCGATAGGACTATTTACTTATTTAAACTTCATCCTCAAAGACCATGAATTATTCCGCTCACTGATGTTGGATTTGTTTAAACACTAAAGTACTGCAAGTCTGTGACCACTCAAGTAAAACAAATTATTTACGCGAACAAAAACTTCCTTACATTACGATTTAGAACACAAAACTCAGTGAGTCGCTCGAGTCTCCTACACACTCTCCCGGTTCTCGATTAAAAGAGGCTAAAATATTTCAAATTTTACTTCATCTTCTCGTCGTTTTTTTTTTTAGTTTTCTGTAGCGTCTTTTTCTGAATCCTCAATACATCCATATTGTTTTCTTGATCTTTTCGTGAACAATCACTATAGTTAGACACTCAACTATCGACCAGAAACGAGTAAGTCCGTTCGGTGTGTAACTCAGTCCGGTCGTCAAAAATAATAATTCTCGAATTTATCGCCTCGCGGACCGTTCGCTTCATCGGCCTATTCTACGTTTAAACACTGACTAGTTGACAGGGTTCATCAAGTTTAAATGTTGACATACAATGCACAACGCACAAACCGAAAACGGTAATTACCAGGGCTCGGGTGTTGTTCTATTTGCAACTTTTTTCCATTGCTTGGATTTATTGTTAAGTATGTTTTAAATTCATCTCATGCAAGTACGAATTTATACCTAAAAGTTTTTAGTGCAACTTTTTGCAATTTTGGCCATTTTTTTCTATTTGACTGTAATTTTGTTGATTTTTCTCATTTGTTGTACAATTTTATATACCTGTAACTTGTGAATAACATAATTTAATTTCTTTTAAAAGGTAAGATGTATGTTAAAATATATAGTACGCGTATTGATTGTTATTCCGGGATTTAGGTAGACCGTCGCGGCCGATCGGAAATGCGAAAAGACAATACCGCGGTTATTATTAATACATTATTTTCCAGAAACTAAATATGACGATATATCGAGACTTGCAGATTGTACCATTGTAGTTTTAAGTTTATGAATATAATTTTAGTTCAGTCTTCACTTATTCACTGTTCAGTCGTTTAGTGTCGTCGCGTGTTTCGTCGTATTATACGTTTGTGTCTTATTATTTCGTATTGACGTCAAAAATGCCGAAAATTGAGCAATCAGTATCTATTTTTTTGTGCAATTTTTAAGTGCAATTTTGGCTATTTTTTACTGCAACAGTGCAATCAATTTTCAACGTTTTATAGTGCAATAACTTCCGAGCCCTAGTAATTACCAATCGTTACAATATTATTATTTCAATTAACCGCGGCGTAATGTAACGCGGTGTGTTCGGGCAACGTGAACCCGAACAATTCCGTTCGCCCGCTCGTAGGTAAGCGTAGGCACTTTCCCCTCCCCCCCCGGTCATCAAATCCTCATCTCTCATTGTCTGCATCGGCGCTCGCGACTGTTATACAGTCGATCATTGTTTTTTTTTTCATTTTTTTTTTATTATTTATTTATTCCCCCGGCGGTGCATTATAATATTATCTGCAGCGCACATCTCGACGAGTTCTCCGGCGCGCGCAGCCCAATTAAACGGTAATAAATCGCACTACGCCCTCGGCCGGTCGTCGTTTTTATACACACCGTGGTATGTACACCCCGCAACGAGCAGTTATAGTAATAATACAAGCGTAAGGTATCGAAAAATTACACGGCGTGCGTGCGTGCAATATACATTAATAATCTTCTCTTTGGGTTTCGCCAAATCGCCGCTGCCGCCGCGCCCGACCGGTTTTCGACTAATTGTTAAGCTACAATAAAATATATATAATACGACGACGCGTGAAGGATCGCCGACGCCGCCGCCGTCGCCGCCAAACGGATTCAAAAGGAACGTCCTTTTCCCTCGTTCTCTCTCTCGTGTCTCGAACCAATTTGCGGTATTGTGTCGGAGATTTGTCTCCCTCTCTCTCTCTCTCTCTGTCTATATATATATATATCGAAAACCGTCCGTTTGTCTTCTCTCTCCGTCCGCATTACATAGGTTTCTTTCTCGTCATTAAACGTTTAAAGAGGAGAGACGGATTGGAGCTGACTAATATCGTATAAATCACATCGGACGCCGCGACGTAGTTGCTTTTTTTCTTTTTGTCGCATACTTTTTATCCACGATTTATACGCCACCGCCACTGACGGATGACCGCCTGTGATGAACAGAGGAGGTCTCCGCATTGATTGCGCTCCCTCCCAGCCGATTTTTCTATCGGTCTTTGCGCGCGTTCCCAAATATTTACAAAGGGAGAGAGAGGAAAAAACCGTAGTTTTATTTTTATTCTTTCGTCGTCCATATCGATTTTCAACGATGTCGTTCTTCTCTCTTCACCGTATATATAAATAATATGTAGGTATTGAGTTTGAATCACTGGACAACCCGGGGCCAATGGCGGGGTACTGGGTGTCTGGATCATCCCTTTTTAACGGCTGTTTTAATGGAAATTTCATTCAAAGGCCATAGGCGAAAAATAATTGCCTACGTATTTGTAACGTTCAGATGATGCTTATTCATTGTTCTATCATGGCATAAAGAGCGTTGTATACAATTATGTAATAATGTCTGAAATATCTAGTAACTTTGTAATGTACCTTTACATTTGAAAACATAAGCTAAAATTGTGTGTGTGTGTGATTTGCATCTAAATTGAGTGGTGTGTTTTTCATACTATCAAACAACGGACATCTGCAGTGGCGTGCTCAGAAATAAATTCTTGGGAACGGGATGGCTAAACCTTTTCACTGCTAAGTTAGAATAAGAGTAGAATAAGATAATACAATTAGTATTATAATATATTCTATATGTTATTTTTTAAAAAAAAATGCAGGCATATCTACTATAGGTGTTAGACAACCAGAAACGTACGAGTATTTAAGTATATTTCACCCACAGTAAGATACAAAAATTAGTCTCTGTAGACATCAATTTTGAAAAAATCCTGTTTGCGCTATCGCGCTAAAGTACCAGAATATTAATTTAAGGGGACAAAATTATTTATTCAAACAATAATTTGTTGTAGGCATACTTTTTTGGATACTTTGGTAGATTATGAATTAATTTATACTGTGCATTCATAAAATCTTTAAATCAATTTCAGAGTACCAAAAATTTGGACAATTAAGTATAAATTTAAAAAAGAGTGAAACTCCTAGGTCGGGCATACAGGCGAGATATAGGGTTAGTGGTTAGTTGCTGTATTTTTCATTTAAACTTGAAATCAATACAAAAAAAAAATGATTCAGAGTATAAGAGGTCGGATGCATCAGTTTAAAATTACCTCTTCTAAGTACCAACCAAACGAAATTTTCTTTCACAAAAGTACCAGGTTTGTATACATCGGAGTAATCTTTCAGGTCGAAATCGTTTAAATAGACACAAAAAAAAACACATTGTGATAAAACCAATACGTTCCTCGTTCACTCAGAATCTAAAATTTAAAAAATATAATGTTTTGATCTTAAATAAAATATTAGAATCTATAACAACGAAAAATATATTATATGTTTTGATTAAAGTAAGTAAAATATTGTTTGTCCAAGTTATAAACAACTATATTGTATGTATATTTATAATCATAAAAGGTTCTAAGATGAATAACCGAAATTTAATACAACTAAGCTACCTATAGGTATATTATATCGTATAGAGGTCAAGTGATGCTTAAAAAAAAACAAAAATTTCAAATCCTTACTTATCCCAACTTTTTTCGTGTCCTTTAATATTAAAAAAAAAAACTTATTTTTATATGTTTATGTATACACATATATATGTATAATAAATTCATTAGATAATAATAAAAAATACCTACACGTATTCCATTGTACTGCAGTATTCAAGTTTTTGGCAAAAATGATAGGCACGAATGTACGATACAAGTTTATTCAACGGACAACGTGAACCATGTATATAATCGAAGCTATACACTCGAACAATAATTATTTAGCTTGCTACTAAAATCCTTATGATCATTATTTACACCGTTACGGTTTTCCCTATTCTAATATGACTACACGGAGCGGCTTAAAATATCGTATTATCTAATCAGCCGTTATAACTTTATCAGTCAACTGTGATTGCCGTTTCATATCAAATCTCGAGTGACTCCGAAAAATCGAATTTCGCCTCCCTAAATCAGTTCGTTCGGGAACACTGTGCACCGGGCTCGAGCCGCTATAGGGGTTGTGTACCCGTGCGTTGTAACACGCGGAATGTGCACATCCGTACGCAGGGCCGTCCTTAGGATTTGCGAGGTCCAGGGCGAAAACATTTTAAACACCTTGTAGGTATTGAATCATCTATCTACAAACATATTATTATTATGACACTAATGATTCTTATCACAAAAAAATTTGGTAGGCACCTCAGACACCACGACGAAAACAAAACCAATTTTAGTACTTTTTTCAAACGCGAGGTCCCAAATTCAAGCAAAAAGCGCGAGGCCCAGGGCCTGGGCCCTGCTCGCCCCTCCTCCCCCCCCCCGCCTGCCCTAAGGACGGCCCTGTCCGTACGTCGCGGGTGCTTTGCGTGCTACGGAAACGCCGGGAGTCGCGCGAATAATAACACAAGCGTGGATCGCGGCGAGCGGAAATCCTCGAAAACGCCGAAACCGCGTCGAGCACAAGCCGTTGCCGTGTACACAAGTGTCAACTCGAACCCGCCCGCCAACATTACGATATCTGTGTGTCGTGCGCACCCGTGCAGGTACAATATTCGTATGCACCTACCGCGCTCACGAATGTTTGGGCGAGCCAAGACGACGCGGCGTACGCACTCGAGACAGAACGTTGTAGGTTTTTAATTGTCGCCGTACACGACAACGTGCACGCACATGTATTCACAGGCAGGGCTGGGCAGTATCTTAGATACTAGTAATTAAGATACGTATCTTAGATACAATTGTATCCTGTATCTTGTATCTAGATACATAATTTGAATGTATCTTGTATCGAGTATTTAAATACTTTATTGACTTGTATCTAGTATCTTTTTATGATTAAGATACTAGATACATTCAAAAAATTCCTATTAATATAAGTATTTCAGAAATTGAATCCCATTCAGGTGCGGAGTCGTCAGAGTCAGGATCTTTTATTATTTTTTCTTCTGAACCAGACCAGTTCAAACAACAGTCAAGTAACGAACTTGAATTTATATGTTTTTTAAATGATAAAAATAAATCACTTGTTGTTTAGAAAACTATCCAAAAATAAAAAAATTATTTATAAAATATAATACAAGCCTAACCTCATTAGCAGCTGCTGAACGACTTTTTTCTTTTGCTGGGCTTATTCATTCCCCGTGTAGATCTAGTATGTCAGATGATACTTTCAAAAAATTAGTCTCTTTAAAAGGCAACCAAGAATTTATTTCAAAACATGGGATATAAATAATATAATTAAATATTTATATAAATCACCTACATTTAAACATTTAATAAATAATAAGTAAACATTGCTAATTTACAAATTTATATATATTTTTTTAAACGTTTTCTTATTGTGTACGTAATTTTTTTACAGACTGTAAATCTTTTTACCCATTATTTCGATTGTCTATTATTAGTATTATTATTTTATGCGTATCTAATGTTATTTGAAATTATATTGTTAATGATCAATACATACCGCATTATTAACACTTATAAGCTATAATATAATATAAATTATGTATGATAAAATTGTATCCAAAGTAAATGAAGAAATTAATAAAAATAAATAAATAATTAAGTATCTTGTATCTTAAACGTATCTCAGATACATGTATCTTGTATCTAGTATCTTTAAAAATATTATAGTATCTTGTATCTTGTATTTAGATACTAGTTATAAATGTATCTTGTATCTTGTATTTAGATACTTTTTTTGAGGTATCTTGCCCAGCCCTGTTCACAGGTACGTTCCCGGCGTGTGCGCACCGTCCAATTAATTTACACCCCCGGGCGATAATCAACGTGCACGAGCACAGTGTCTGGTGATTTGAAAATAATACTGTCTCACGCACGCGCTACGCAATACCCGCGGACAATGACCACGATCGAATTTATCGGTAACACATCGCCCGATAGTACAATAGTATATTCGTCGTACACAATACACGAGCAATACGCAATAGGCGACTGCTAGTCGACTGCGATTTCGAGTCAAGTGAAGTCGATCTAAAGAACTGTGAGTTTCTTTTGAAAACCTTCTGTTTTTAATTAGCTCGTAAATATGAACTTTATTTTTTTTGCCGAATAATATTATTTGCGATATACGTAAAAAAAACTAGATTTATGTGCACGATGTTTGATTCGTTTTTTATTGGTCTATTTTTTAAGTAGAGTCCGGAAATTATGACCATTAGCCATGTGGGTTTTTGGTTTGTAGGTTTAAGTTAAAGTTTAATGGGGACTGTGGGTGTTTTAGCACGTGTCTAGTGTAGAAATGGACAACGCCGCTATAGAGTCGTGTGGTCACCCATCCGACTGCTAGCAGTGCTAGGCGGTGATTAACCGCAGCATTAAGAGTGACTGAGGCTATCTATAATGCCACACTACCATACCACGATCCCTATTTAATTTCAGGAATGATGCATTTACAATCATAAATTCTATTTTTGTATTACAGATATTAATTTGTAAAAAAAAAAAAAATATATTTTTATTTTTGATCTCCGGAATTCGAATGTTGTAAAAAATTAACACGACGTGACCGTTAAATCAATAAACTGATCAGTTTATCATGGAAAAATGTAACTATAGCTTAGTTGGAAGTTATTTAAAAAAAGAATTTGCTTGTTAAGTAAATCTGTAACATTTTAACTCGTCAACGCTCAGTTTCGAATTAACAGTGTCGCACCGGGAACCACGCAAAGCGATTTCTCCCGTGTTAATTGAGATAATTAAATTCTTTTTTTTTTTCTTATGAGTATCCTTGGGCAAATGCAATTTTGTTGATAATAATTTGGTAAATACATGTGTAAAATTAAGAAGTTAAAAAATGAAATTTTTTATTTTATACATTTCGAAGATAGCCATTTTATGGAACTTCTTTTTCTGAAAATGTTGACGGTTCATCTTTCAATTTTCATTAACTTCTTGATTTTTAATAATTTTTCTAGTTTACAAGATAATAGCGTAATGTTTACACAATTTGAAATAATAATAATATCGGCAAACAAAATTATTAAAAATCAATCAATCCCTATAAAATGGCCGTCTTCGAATTTCGCAACTGTTATAAAAAAAAAAAGTTAATTTTTGAACTTTTTTAACAATAGGCACATGTATTGTATCCAAACCGTTGTCAACAAAACCGCCGGGAAAAGAACACAATTCGGTCCTTTCCATGTTAACGCGGGAGATATGGGTGCGCGTGAATCCCGGCGGGACACCCTGTACAAACCCTGTCAAATCGTACCGGATGATCGTGTGTAACGGACACATGATATAAATATAATCTACACGACGTTCTACGGTTCAACCGTACAACACAATATTGCGGTTATTCTTCAATCTCCGAAAATGGAACAATATCGTTGTTGTCGTTAATTCCCGCACACTCATCGTCGAGCACGCCCCGTGCGCCTATACTCGCGTGTTCGATTCACCCCCAACCCCCCCCCCCCCCGAGATTTTATTATTATTCCGGCACACCGAGTCGACGTGTACATATGCCGACGATAAACGTACCCGTGTACCGAGCCCGGGGTCCGGTACAAAACGACCCGAATTGATCACCACCGCTCGCCGGGTCCGCGTTTTATTGTGGTACGAGAGTAATAATTAGGGCTAGGATTTTAATGACCCAAAAAACCTAAAAAAATTACATTAAAATAACCTAAAAATTACCTAAAAAATGATTTTAAAATATTATAAAAATGCATTATAATTATTAATTATTATTTATTAACTAATATTTCGGTACAAAATGACAGCTTGGATTTTTCTGAAATAAGTAAAATAATACGATTAAGATAACTCGCGGTATCAAAAATTATTTTTGTAAAATATACGTGGTTTTATTATCGATAGCGAGTATTAACACACTATCTCTATAATTGAAATATTGAATATGATATTATTTCTGTTACAAATTTAAAACTTTTATCGAGAACATCTAAGAGTAAATTAAAATGTATAAAATATTACCTAGATTTTAAAAAAGTATAAAAAATGCCCGTAAAATTGAAAAAGTGACCTAAAAATGATAAAAATGACCCTAAATCTATAAAAGTACAAAAATAGCAAAAAATAGCAAAATAAAAACTATATATTTGGGCTCGTATATGACCAAATCACATTTTGTGCTTGAAAAGCTATGTCCTGTAAATCCTAAAAAAAAAAAAATGCAAAATCCTATACTGTCCTAGCCCTAGTAATAATATACATCGAAGCCCGACGAGCTATCTCCAAGATGCATCGTAAACACGCTATTTATTATGCAATATCATTAATAATCAATACGCTGCGCTCCGTCGTCGACGTAAAATCAATCGGTCGTCGCTGTTTTTAATCATCATCATATTTATTATTATTATTACTCGTATGGATAAGCATCTAAAATTGAAATATTTTACACTGTACACAACGACCACGTGACGGCTCTGGGTAAAAGAAAATAGTAATTATTACATAATTAAAACCAAAAATCACGTATCATCCAACTATACGAGTTTCGGTGTCGAACTCGGGTACCCTTATAATATACGTATCGAAAAGGAATATATCAAGACCAACCGCGTTTGTAAAACATAATATTATATTCTAGCATAATGTCGTGGCCTAGGAACCGAATTATGGCCAATCTCGAATACGTTACGTTTTATATGGATTCAATGGATACGTGCTTCCAAGACGCATACTACCTTGGTTAAAGTTAGGCCGGTTGGTGATGGATTTGCCATGAAAACTAACTGAAATCTTACAGTATAAATTTTATAATGTCTAGCAAAGAAACAGTTTCCTGAACTGTGGCAACGATTATAGCGATTTTTGTCACCTATTCACCTTAACAGTCCACGTCTCTCATCCAACATACTTCATCTAAACAGACCATTTTCCTCGATTGGTATCAATTTTTCCTACCTAGAGTCCTTAAAAATATACCACTAGTTAACACTCATCCTTAATTGTATCCTTTTTACCCGTTTAAAAATATGAAGAGTTTGTTAAAAAAAAAATTGGCTTTACAAAACATTAGTGATAATTCTTTTTAACTTGTTTCACTTTTCGTTTTTGTTTTTCTACTCCTCCCGCCGTAATGGTCGTGGTATAAAAGTTTTTGTTAATATGTCTTCAATAAAAAAAAAAAAATTTATAAACAGTGTTCCTGAAAACCTGATAAAACCAAAATTGGCCGTGATGGTTGTCAAGTCCACGAGGCGACGCGAATAATATTTTGTTTACATAATTTTTTTTTTCTTTACAACGCCATTTCTTGCGAAAATAAGCGAGCGAATAGGTACGGACGTTTTACACGCATTACGTATGCGCGTGTTTCGTCGAGTCAAAGTCGTTTTACAAGCCACGAAAATGTTTTCGAATTCCGTTTACATCAAAAAGACACGGCGAATTTACTCCGAATATTAGGTACGTATACGTTTCCGGAGAATCCGATTCCCGTCGAAATCGATTTCCGCTTCAACAGCTCGTGGTGCGCGAAGACCCCATGACGTTACATGTCAAATCGTGTACGTTCGTCGTCCGCGCCCGACGAATATCGTGACTGTTCCGACGGATACGATTGACAAATTATTTGTCATCCTTTTACGCACGCGCGCGAATTATATAATATTTATATGTAATGGTCGTCTGCACTTGTACAAACATGTTTTCGGAAATGCTTTGTGAATACTATTGAGTAAACACAACGGCGGCAGAGTCGACAAAGCCTTAGCTGCGCTTTAGCAAAAATCGACGTTTTCTACATCGTAAGGTACAATCACGGATAAACGTCTAGGTACAACGACATCCAAACAATATTATTAAGTACTACGGTGCATCCACAATGAACGTTATCCAATATATTTCTGCATTTTTTTTTTTTACTAAACCACGATGAAAAACATTTAGTAGGTCTCTTGCGTGGAATCCTTCACGGACTGGTGGATCTCTTGTATCCCGTAGAAACTGTTTTGATTGTAACACAACATTATAACAATATTACGTGCTGCCAGGACGAAACGGCGGCGGGAATTTGAATAAACGAAAAGCGCGTATAGGTAGAGGTGTACGTGTAAACACAATATTATTATTAAAACGGTTGGTTTTGATGTGAAATGATTAAGCTGCAAAGTTTTGTTTTCCGATCGTTTTGAGACTTGCAAAGTAACTATACTTGGACAGACAAATGTGTAACACGTTAACGATTCAGTTGTTTGACCTAATTTTTCTAGTCTGGCAACGTGCTTAATGTTGCGCCAACTATAACTTGAACGTCTAGCGGCCAATGTAAATCATCTCAAATCTTTTTGTTTCAAAGCGAATAAAATATATTCGCAACGTTTATAAATCGTCGTATTATTTACGCTCTCAGGTATTTAATAATAACATAACAGCATAACGTCACGTTATCGCGTGTTATGTCACCGGAATTCAACGTTATCTCGAAAAACGATATGGTACAATATCAAAAGGGAGGGTACAGAGGTCTACAGAACTCAGAACGGGGCGGAGGGGAGGTTTTATATATTAATGAATAAGATAAATCAATAGGAATAGGAATAGAGGCTTAGGAATTGTTTTATTATTAAATCGACATAATTGGTTGTGCACAGAAATCTGACAAAAGTACTGGGGTTGGGTATTATCGTCTTAGAACGCGCCAAGTTTTGATTTTTAACGTCAAACTTAGTCAAAACTGAAATCAATACCTACCGAGCCATATAAAAAATAGCATTTTGATCAACTATCGAATCACTTTTTTTTGTGAACGGACGGACGGACCCCCCACCCCTTGTACGCGTCAATGCGATGTTATAATGTTATGTTGGTCGTTATAATACAACGACGCGTGTGACGTTTAGCCGCGTGCCTAACCTACGTACAGTATATAATATACACATTATGGTACAACGTGCAGGTACGCTGTACCGCGTGCGGCCGACTCGTTTAAACGACGGTGCCCGTAAACAGTGCTCGAAATGGACCGGAACGCACCGAAACGGCGCTCCGATTCGTAATATTAGCTTTAGCGTCCGTTCCGGTTGGATAAATTGGCTACGTTAACGTTCCGGATCGTAAAAATATTTAGTAAATATTGAGAAATTACAAAATTTGCTACTTGTTAAGACGTTTCCGACACTCGACTGTATCAAAAGACACAATCAAGGGCATTACAATTATTAATAATTCTTTTTATAGAAAATCTTATTTCTGATTACGCGCGTGGCCGAAATCACTATCGACAACATACTCTAAGAACTCTTTTTATCGACATTCGACTGTCTGTATCTGCTATAGTAACATAATGTGTAATAACGCTCATAGTTAGTTAAAGGTAGGCATTCTGTCGATGATACAGCAAGTCGCAAACACGAAAAACAAAAGCCCTGTGGAAATTATTATAAAATGTATAAACTCTTAATTAAATGATTCCCTTTTTTTATAATAATTTGTAAAATATGTATTCATATTTTATTGTAATGAATAAAAGTTGTCTATACTATAATATGTAATATTGGCATATCCGCATTTGCTTATTCATTTTATGAGCGTTCCAGCTCGTACATTTTTCAATTAAATAATAATACGCGCTGTGCCGATAGGATAACCTAACCGTTGTGATCGAATAATAACATTGTAATCTCCGTCGGCATCGTTGTTATACACTCTCGATCTAGATACTTGCGGATGTTTGACAACGGCGGGTGCACGTATGACAATGACAAAGCTGCTGCGGGTAGGCACACATTAAACCGTATGATCGTGTATCATATTATATTATTATGTACGTTCTCGGACGGACTGTGGATTATGATATTATCTTGGTTTCGATTCAACTCGCAAACGTGTATCGTACGTACTGCAGGTACCGTTTATACCAGCGTTTCCCAACCTGGGGGGCGTGTAAACATTTCTTGGGAGGCGTAAGCAGTCATTACAAAGTACAGTTTTTATTTATTAAATTATTTTTATTTTAAAATATAGGGAAAATATGAAAAATTAATAACGACCTGTTATTGAGTATTGATAAAGAGACATAAATATAATCAATAAAGATATTGATAAAGTATCGATAAACAAACATTGAGCCAAACATAAAAAAATTATCTAAAGAAAAGTGTTGCCAGCCTTCACATAAATTGTAAATTTCATTATATTATATTACTCACTATTTTACTATGATTTATATTTTATAGTTATTATCATCAATAAAATTGAATTCATCTCGGATATTTTATAATTTCTTTGTAAAGTACACAAAAAAGTGATATATTTTTCATGTTATAGAAGGGGGGGGGGCGAGAGTTTCGAAAATATACAAAGGGGGCGTAGAATAAAAAAAAGGTTGGGAACCACTGGTTTATATGAACGAGTTAAAAGAAATAAAAAAAAAAGAACGGATAAGTACGGCAATAAAATTGCGTAATAATGCGCATACATCGGGCACTTTTGTAAAAGCGTTTAAGAGTAATTCCGAAAAACATATAATGTAGGCTTGTTCGTCCACTGCAGGATAATAATAGTATGCAGATCATTTGATTTTTATCTTCGCGTTATTATGTACGCGTGCGGTAAAGGGTCACGCGTTTTACCCGTACGGCAAAGATTTTTTATGTTTCGCTAATGTACCTAATATAATACGCGACTAATTCAATATTAACATTAAAATTTAACCCTCGTGTTCTGCCGAAAGCTGGTGCAAAAAAAAATTAAATATTTATAGTTACACGTATCACGATCATTAAATTCTTGATTTGTATACGCAACGACCATGTGTACACCTATTACAATGTAAAACATGCGTAGCGTAATATAACAATGAAATCTATAAAAGTGTTATTACTAGGGAACGGATTTGAATGCAAATTGCATTTTTTTCTGAATGTCCGAAAACATTGGTTTCCAAGCAAAAAGTTCATTTCATACATCAAGGAATTTAAAAATGTAACTTTTATTTTGCATTTTTTTGCATTTTTTGCATTTTTAAGACTTTATTACATTTTTTAGAGCATTTTTTGACATTTTTAGTGCATTTTTATGGTTTTTAAGTCATTTTTTCAACATCTTTTCAACATTCATACTAAAAAAAATAAAAATACCTAAATAGTAAATATGTTTTATGTTACGAAATTACCAAATTATTGTTGACACGTGTAGACACAAAATATATACATACAAGTTACAACAGATTATTACCCGCATTAAGGTAAAGATAAGATAAGCTATTTATCTAAATTGTACAGAAGATAATTGAGAGTTAATTTATTAAAGTTTTATTGTATTTAAATAATTTTTATCAGATTTTTCATAGTAATGTGTTTTTTTTATAAGTTTTAAATTCAAAATTGTGTTTTTATTGAATATAAATACATTTTTAAAGTTTTTTTAGGGCATTTTTTTAGTGCATTTTTTTGATGTTAAAGCATTTTTTTAAGACATTAAATCGTATTTTTTTAAGGCATTTTTCTTGTTTTTTAGAGCATTTAAATCCGTTCCCTAGTTATTACATATTATATGTTTTAATACAAACTGAAGAAACATTTACGATAATGATTGTTAATTAGTAAAAATCTCCAACTAAGCATAAACTGTTGTCCGTTATTAAATATTATAATAAATATTATTATTTTACTTAAAATAAAACTACGTTTACCTCTAAAACGAATATGTTAAATAGTTGAATAAAAATATGTTAAAGATAAACTTTCCATTACCTCTCCGTCGTCGCATAAAATGAATTGTTAATAAGACAATAATGTTTATAGTTTATTATTATTATTATTTGTTAGTTTGTTCGGAAAACAGAATTAGCAATTTAATTGCAACGCTCAATGTATTAATAAAACAAAGTTAATACACAAACAGTGTAATTATTTCCTTAAAATACGTTCATTTAGACTTAAACAAACTTGAAATTTTAACACAATTATTCTAATTTCTAACAAGATAAAATTGTATTTTTATATTTATTTAAACAACATGATAAAATAGCAAAAACGATACTCTCTCAGTAATTCTCCACAGTATATATATATATATATATATATATATATATATATATATATATATATATATATATATATATATATATGTATTTATAGTTATACATAATATTATTTATATACAATTTATCCTTTTGACAGTCAGTTTTAGAATAATTCCAAAGTGATATATACATTTAAAAATTGTTTTGAGCTTATTTTAATTGAAAATGTAATCAATGATTTAATTAATTCATTTTGAATCATTTCAAATGTCAAGACAACTTAACTAACAGTTTTAAATATTTATTTTTTTTAACGTTTAATGCAATTATATAATTTTAGATTCTTGGCGAGACGAAGAATATTTTTACGTCTGTTTCAACTTTCGGGGTGGTTAGTCAAATTATCTCTAGACAAAACTTAATTGAAAATAAAAATATCTCCAAACGAAATAATCCCTCGATGTGTTATTATTTGCATAATAAGTCTAAAGTAATTAAAAAGACAAATCAATTTTATTTTTCTATTTTATTTTCTGATCTTCTATGCAATTCGAAAACAATAAAACAAGTGTGTTCAAGTTTTAAATCTTTAAGTTAAATATATTTTCAAACATTTCGTTAAAATAATTTCACGAGGAAGATCGAATTTAAGCATTATGGTTTAAAAACCGTCCAAACGCAATATACAATATTTGTCTGTCTTATACTCGTATTTATATCTATTCAGAATTGTGTACGATTTTACTATAGTATACTCGTACAAGTCATTAAAAACGCATGATTCCGAGAAATTTATAGTATCGGAAAAAAAAAAAAAAAACGCGAAATGTATAAATTACAATAGTAGTACATATTACTATTGAAGTATTGAAGACGATAAAAGTCGGTACCGATTAATTATTTGCAAACGTATTCCGGAAAGTCGTTTTAATAATCGCGACCGCGACTTATAACGATTACTGTTGTGCACGTACATTTAGAAACTTCTTAGGGCGATACAATAACTGAATACGCGTACACTATGTACCGAAGGTTTTATCGATAAATAACTTAATCTTTCGGGCGTACCATATACCGTATTGAGTGTTATTCGTTGAGAACATTTCAAGTGTACGCGCATTTAATGGACGCCGTGCTATTGCGCTTGTTCGCATAAAACTATTGTGAAAAACGGTTAGATCGATACGGGGGGGGGGGGGAACGTAAAACCACCGGTGTCGCGTAATTTATGCGTACAATTTTTTTTCTCGCTCATATCAACATTCCGGAAACACGTTGCGCAGTGACGGGCGTCCGACCGGATGAAAAAACCGAACGTGTAACACTTGCACGATTTTGAATTCGACTCGCGCCACGTCCAGGGGCGTAGCCAGTAGGTAGGCCTGGTGGGCCCGGGCCTACCCAGATTTTCTCTAAAAAGCAAAAGAAGTATTTCAACAATGAGAAGAATGAAAACATATACCTCAGGTCGACTATAAAAATGCCTAGGCTAAAAGACGTTAATTTCCATAGAAAGGGAAATAAGTGAGCAATTTATTGATAATCAATTGTTGGTGAGCTTGCCATCATAAAGAAAAGAGGGTAGAATTTTGACTTTGAAAATATGTTATAAATGGACAATACGTATATGTAGTAAGTTACGAGTATAGTAATTAATAATTATAAAAAAGTTATCTTGTAAGACACTATCTTGTATTGAGATAAATAAGAATTGCAAACTTTGCCTTAAGTCATACACTGATTAATAAAAATAATCGTTGATAACTTTCCCCTCTTCCGTCTAACAGTGGAAGGTTTATGTGGGCCTACCCGAAGACAAATTATGTAATATTAAAATTGTATTTACTAAAAGAAGTTTTGGTCAAAAATTCATTAACTATCTGGGTCCTATCATTTTTAACTCTTTGCCAAATTATATGAAAAAAAGTATAATATGTAATGATAAAATCAACATCAAAAAATGTATAAAAAAGGTTTTATTTAGTAAATTAAGTCAGTGTTTATTATAAGTCATATTTTTATTTTCATTTTTATTTTTTTTTCTCTTTCTCTATTTTTTTTGTTTTGTTTTGTTTTCTCTCTTTATTTTAATATACTGTGTTTATTATTATTTGTTAAAATAAGTAATCAAATTTAATTAAATGAGTGAATTGTTTCTCTCTACACCACCACAAGCTATGCTTAAAGGTGTAGGTACTTTTTATTATTTCTTAAATACTTTGTATTGTACTGCGTTATTTCAAAAAATAATAAAAATCAATTAAATTCAATTCAAATTCAGTAATATGATACGAAATCGCATACGCGTTTCCCATCGAACTGCGTGAAATTAGTTTCAGCGCTAGCGAGTTGGACTGCGGAGGGGTGGGGTTGGTATCGAATTTTAAAACTTTATTCTCCTGAGGGTTGGGGTCACGGGGAGGAGGAGTGCTACACGTTCGGCGGTGGCGCAAGACCGCGGCCAATATGTCACCGATCGCGTGGTGAAAATATTTTGACGAAGACGTCCGAAACGAAGCCGTTATACGCACGTGTGTGCACGAGGGCGCGCGCGTGCGCAGCTCGAGTACAAACGTCGAATCGTTCTCCGTCGTTGAGCTCTTCAATTTTCCACTCGTCCGACCGCCGCGGAAGCCGTCGGTCACGTAGAAGACGTGCGTCGTTTCGGTAAAAAAGTTTCACCAAACTTCCGACGGACGCACGTGCGTGAGGTTTACTCGGACGCGCGCCGCCGCCCGCGACCTACGCCAATGGAGAAATACACACGCGTACACGAACAATCGGACGCATAACACTGTTGCCGCACGTGTACGCTGCGAATTATCATCTGCATACCATTATATTATTGTTACGTTAAAGCATTGATTGTAGAAGTACAGTAAAACCTCTCTATAATGGACCATCTATTAGACGGAATCCTCCTTGTAACGGAAAATGTCAATAGTCCCAGTGCAAATAATATATAAAATTGACCTCTCCAAGACGGAATCTCTACTAAAGTGCTAGGGTTGCCATTCGTCCCGATTTCGCCGGCACACTACCGGTTTTCACTATACAGTCCCGATATTTTTCAACTCCCGGCCGGGACATGGAAATGTACCGGTTTCTTAAAATTAATCCCGAATTATTGTTGTCATGCGTTAATAACTAAAAATAAACAACTGTCGGAAATTTCGGAGATGGCCGAGGACCGACAATTTAATATTTCATCGCGTGTACAATTTATAGAATTGACGATTAACAGTCTTCGCTCTTTAATCTTACGTCAAACGTTCTATGTACTGTGCATTTGTGTTGTTTCCCCATTTTAATTTAATAACTTATTGTGACTATTGTGTTGTAATTACGAATTTCTATATATATATATATATATATATATATATACCTATATACATTATGGCTCCAAAACGATTATGCAGCTTCACTAACAAACTCCATAACGAATTTCATTCGAAAAACTTGTTAGTAAATAAGTAAGATTTCGGTGAATATTGATATAAATTTCAAATACCTTTTTAATTTAAGAATTATAAATAATTTTAAATTGTATACATATATAAGAAAACTAGCTGACCCAGCAAACGTTGTTTTGCCTAAATTTTTTTTTTTTTATTTATATTGCTAATTAAAAAATAAAATAATGCATATTATAATTTCAATATAAAAAAAAAAAGGTTATTCAATATGATGTCCCGGTTTGGTGATTTTAAAATCTGGCAACCCTATACTAAACGGAAACGGACAATTTTCGTAATCAAATTAGTAAAAATACTCTCTGTTAAACGGAAAATAAAATTATCTAAAGAAAAATTACAGGTTTTCCTGAAAAATCATTTGACAGTATCGCTTCACGATTGTTATATTGGTTTGTTAATTACATACCTTCTAATGAGCGCGTAGAAAATATTCGATGACCTATGTACGTAATTTTGTAAATATGAACAGCACAGTTGTCTTTTTAAGTAAAATGTTTTTTTTTAGTTCTTAGTTTTAGTTCTTTAGTATTATACACAATAAAATTCTGTACACGGGTACGTGATTTAATGAATCTGAATTTGACTATCTAGCCGCAGCGGTTCTCAAGCTTTTTTGTTCGCGGAACCCATATGTATGTTCATAAAAAAATTACAGAGCCCCAAAATTAAAAAAGTCTATTTGAAACAAGAATGCATCATGACTGAAGAAATTATTATATTATTAGAACTTCGAAGATTGTAGATGAGTAAACAAAATTATCGTACATGTAAAAATAACGAAAAACAAGACTTTTATCAAATCTCATTTTGACTATGACACAAAATATTATGCCGATTTATATCTAGTTAGGGGGTTGTAAATGTTTAAAATAATACATTGGTACGGTATAAATAATATTGAATCTTATATATAAAAATGTAGCTCAGAAATATAATAATAATTTGAATTTAATCAATACAGATATGCCCAGGGCCTGGGGAGCCACGGACCCCCTAGACTAACCTTGCGGAGCACAGTTTGAGAACCGCTGACTTCTAGCGTATACGTGTAGAGACGGTGTGTTCAAATTATCACCTATTTATACCGACGGGAATTCGGTTTAATCGATTTAATTCGTAAACTCAACAAAGCCCGTGTAGGAGTTAGCACTATACATCTCGCGTAGGAGTTAACGCACCGGCTCGTATACACCAGTTTACACCGTGTCTATTATATGTAGGAGATTGCCTACTTTTGTGGGAGCTTACCCGACTCGCCATTCCCCGAATTATAATATGCGTATTGTAACACGCGTAAACAAACGTGGGGACGTGCAGCTGCGTCTTTGACGTCGTCTACTTTTGTGTACGTTTACCGTATTTTATTCGTTTTCGACCGCTACGACGACTCTCTACCGCCGTCGCTCCTTCATCGCGAGCGAACTCGTCGTGCTTCGAATCCGATGGGAAATTGATGCGACCGAGTTATGCCGAGAGAATAAAATAAATATAAATGCGGACCGGAGAAAAAAAAAAAAAAACTTTAACCCAATAAAAACCTACGCTAATACGGCTGCATTATATTATTATCGGTTCCGAATAAATCTGTTCCCTCCGTCCGCATCGTCCGTTCCATATGAATACGTGGGTGCGAATAATGCGCCGTGTAAATTTACAAATCCGTACAATAATATCGGCGGAAAACGTTAACTCGTCGACGGTTTTTTTTTTTTTCAATAAACGTTATAGCTCGCCGCTCGCGGGGCTTGGCGTCGCACCAACAAACATCGGGGAGATAACGAGAAATCGTCCGGATTACCGATTTCCTACCGAAAAGTCGTATATATTATTTAAAACGTTTACGCGTTCCACTCCTCGCCTCTCCCACACGCGCGCGCGCGCACAAACTCATCGCTCCGTTCCGCGGATAATCTTGATATATTATTCTACCCCAACGTTTTTAACCATATGCAAACATTATTGTAATATTCTGTTCTATCGGTAAAATATCGTCTTTGGCGATTTGTACGTGCGCACTAAATTATTCACGCGCTCACGAAAAGAGTACGTCTCACCGTTTTTTCGACATGGCTTGTTATGTCTTATGCGCCGTGCTCACACTTTGTCCGAAACGTCATGCCGGATGTCACGCTCGCATTGGCGGCATTCCGCTTCTAAGGGTTGAGGGTGCAGTTGCACTCGCGACGATTTTTCTATGGGGAGGGCCAAAGTAGAATTTTGCATCCACAGATAAAGATTATATTAAATTTCATAGCTGTTGATATCGGAGCAATCTTTTCGGTCGAGTTCACGGATACATACAATTTATTTTTCAGCGCGCGTGAAACTTTTTTGCGACTTTCAGGTAATATTTTTTTTTTCTTTTCTTAAACGGCTGATCGTAACATGTCAACAATTTCAGTGCTTAAAATAGAAATATGCTACGCGTGGAGGGCGGTGAGAGATATTTAATTATCCAAAGGGGGCGTTGAGTAATCAAAGGTTGCGAAACACCGGTCTAATGTATATTTTTATTCTTCGCGTACCTAACGTACAGTCGTTTATAGGTTAATGCATATGGACCGCGTGTGTTATAGTTGTTAATTGATCACGAGCATTTTCCAAACGGTTTCTGTGATTCAAACACGTACACTTATTGACTTATATATATATTGGATACATGATGTGAAACGAACCTATTGCGTCCACGATTTAAACATTCTTATAATTACATATTCGTGTGCTGCTCGCATACATTACACCGTGCGGTCGTACATAGTTCGCGTTTCTTTTTAAATTAAAATAATGTCCACGTGCATTTTCGCCGACGCAGAATTGATCCGCGTCAACTGTTTTTTATCAACAAAATAAATAAAAAAGCAGTACACACACCACGGGCACCGCCATGAGAAAATCTCGCGCACGACTGTGTACGTACGGCAACATTACCTATCTACGTGTTGTAATATACGGTGCGTACTAGTTTAGACGTGTGTGTGTGTGTGTGTGTACATTACACGAGTAGGTGTATTTTAATTAAACGTAATTCTTTTTTTCTTTTCTTCTCCTCTAGAACGATCGCAAACCATCACGAGCGACAACAACGCGCACTGAAAACACATTACAGGTAAATAATACACGCGGCATAATATACGCGTGCGTGCATACACGTATAAGATGTACGTCGTACACGTGCACTACCATTATATTGCGCACGCGGTGTGGCGTACTTTATTGGGAGTCGAGCCCCGCGGTCTCCGAAGACAATAAACGTTAATTAAATCAAACGGCTCGTCGCGGGTCGACGCCTTTATACCACGTAGGTATATCCGTACAACATAATATAATACTACCATCTGTATACATACAGGAGACCGCCCCTATTCACTCATCAACGCCCAGAGCAAACCTCTGGGTCTAGAGACTTGACATTTTGTACAGAGGTTCCTTGAGCAATGTAGGGGCGCACTAAGAAAGGATTTTTAAAAATTCGAAACCTAAGGGGGTAAAAGGGAGTTTTTTAAAAGTTTGTATACATTTTATATAGTTATATATAAAATTACAAATTATAAATTAGTTATAAATGTGTATTGATAGTGCTAATAGGTACCTGGTACCCTATACACGAGAGGATTTTATGACGGATTTGGTCTCTGGCGGATTAAATCCCCTAAAATGTCCTATCGTGTGTGGTGTTCTAGGATTAAGTCTGTCTAGTATAAAAATCCGGCAGATTTAAACCGACGGATCAAGTCTCTCGCTTCTCCACACACTAAGAGCCCGGATCCGACGGACCTTTATAAGAATTTTTCATAATGATCAATATCATTATTATCATAGAATAGCTGTAATCGGTCGTATAAATCCGCAGTTCTTTCAGAACGTCTTGAAAGACCAGAGGACTAGGTCATCAGTACAAAAATCAACGGATTTCCTCCACTAACTAGCGGACTTAGCCCACTGCTGGATTCGCTCCGCGAAAACTAGTGGACTTTTATTTTCACGTTAGTGGACACACCTTAGGATCTAGTCCGACGGACCAAATCCATCGAGGACCCAAGGATTTAGTCCGTTAGACCAAATCCGTCATAAAATCCTCTCGTGTATGGGTACCTATAAGTACGTGGAATTCACAATAATAATAAATTATATAACTGGTGGTAATAAAACCAGTCGCAGGTAATCGGTGACCCGCGATTGCAACACACCGATTGAGTTTGGTTAGTTATTTTCGTGCGGTACACGAATAACAAACCGCGTAGAATATTGTTAAGTGCTGTTTGTCGACCTACATTTCTTGGTGCTTCAATAACTCCTTCTAACATAGATTCTTCTGTATTAAAAAATATTTGTTAAAACTCATCGTCGGCCTTTTCTCGAATTTCTTTAAATATTTCACATGCATCTATCTGTTTCTCGCTCATAACAATATGACAAATCAATATTAACTTTTTGTAGTGCTATATATAGTGGTAAAGTTAAAGAAAAACAATTCTCAATCGCATGTAAAGCTTTGATAAAAATTGAATTATTAATGGAATTTGAAAGCTGAAAAGCTGTATGTGACGTGTCTATACTTGAACACTCTCCTTAAGCACTCTGATTTATAATTATACGCGGGCCACGCCATGTCGGGACAGCTTGTAATACATACGAGTATATGCGTCGTTATCGTATAAGGTACACGTTCGGATCGTTTGGCCGTAACATGGAACGTCGTCACTTGTCATCGCGTGATTATGCTGGACGCGTTGTGCACTGTTGTAGCCGCTATAACGCGTTTAACACGTCACGCACGTTTTCGCGCGACCCGCTCGGCGAGCTTACGAATTTTATTCAACTCGGTGAGCCGGGTTAATCCAAAGATATGCGAGTAAAGTTCAGAGTTAAAAGCCACTGCTTTTTTTCTCATCAAGTTGTTAAAGCTACGAGCGGTAAGTACAGAAAACGGGCGAGACTGCACCTAGGTTACTGCTGCTGCTGCAGGGATGCGGGTGTCTTCTAAACTTTAAAGTCGAAACCGATGTGCCACTGTCAATTGCACTCGAAAAAACGATTTTTAATGATATAGGTCGCGGCCGGTGGATCATTTTATATAAGTATGTTTCTAAACTTCTAAAGATTGTTTAGTAGTAGAAACCAACTTTTTTTAAAACGTAGGTTGAACTTTTTATGTTCTAACTTTTGGCTGAGAAAAAAAATATTTTTGAAAACTATGAAATGTCACTTAAATGTTAATATATGCTAGTATTCGATAAAGGTTTCAAGACGTTACGATTGATATTTATGGAATAACATCTAAATAACTGATATTGTGTAATCGAAATTCGAAATAAAATACCCAATTTTGTCGAGGTTAAATTTTCTACCAGTGGCCTTATAACATATTTTGTTTGCTACTTTCCAGCAATTTTTTTTTTTTATCGATTATTATACGAGAAATGAACCTCCCACCTCCCACCAAAAAAGCACCAATTAGACGTAGACACTAATTCTTATAAAAAACATCTTACAATTGTGCAGTTGGAGCAATCCTTATTTCGGTCAAAATCGCATACACAGAAGGACAAAAAAAATATACGTTATTTTGATCCGTGATCTGTATGGAAATCCAGGAACAGTGCATTCAACGTTTCCCCACTGTTACAATTCCGATTAATATTGTTAGAAACAATAATTTGTCCAAAAAGTAAATTTCTCTATTAACTAAAATATTATCTGTGACTTAAATTGGGAATCCGAGTTATAATATAAACGAACCGATCAGTACCTTTGAAGAAATAAATGAAATTTTTATAAATAAAAACAAATACGAGTTCAACTAAATGTTTAAACTTAACTTTCGCTCAATAAACATTATACAACTGTTACACGTATAAACGGTACAGCGGTATGCACACGTCGTAAGCACACATGCTCTCGTCGTTTTCACGTCCGGTTCGACTGTGAAGTAACTCGACGCGAAATCGTATCGACTGGAAACGAATATTCGACCGTTATTGCGTGGTTATTACTGTTTGCGGTTCGGAACCTAGGTTGGTTTTCTTGGAACATCACGACACCATCCGCCCCCGGTGAAAATATGGTGCGCGAGGTCTGCGCGGTCGATCGCGTTTTAATTTGATGACCGATTTGCATCGTCGCGAACGCGCAGTAGCTTACGCGTCGGTGACGTTTTCGGAATTAATGTGTGCAAAAAAAAAAAAAAACCTAGAACCACACGTCGACGTCGCGTCATAATATATTACACCACATCGTAATATATTATACGCGCACCCGGGGAACACGCGTCCTGCATTACGTTGTATATCCTCTCCGGAGAAATAAATGCGAACTGAATATTATGTACATGTTTATAATAATGATATGCGTACGTACGCGGACCGTTTTTCGAGGGCGGCAGTGTTCGCGAACGCGATGGAAAACATTCAGATTGCACATCGTAAATAACATAAATGTCGATAAGTATACCTACTGCGGCACTCGTCGCGTATTTTTACGTGCCGACGACGTTTCGCCTCCGGACGCGGTGTGACCGCGGGCTCTGATCCGGAAGAGAGAGAGAGAGAGAGAGAGAGAGAGGGAAAAAAATCGTACTATAATTAGCAAACTCTATAGTTTCAAGTCTTCGCGCGCGCTCGCGTATAATGTTGTATAAATAATAATATAATGATACGAGCAGTGAGTTTTATCTGAAACGTACTATAATGTTATAGTATGTACCACACGTCAAATAAATTAGGTAGGTACCTGCCCATAAACAAGTGCGTGGTAAGAATATTATAATATAGTCCCTTCGACGCGTTAACACATAACTATTTTTGTCGAATAAATGAAAAACAAATACAGTAAGTTCCCGTTATAACGAAAGTCATAGAGGTCCCCTACCGAAAAGCTATAAAAACAATGTTAAATGAATCTCAACATGACGAAATGATTGATTTTCAAAAATTCCGATACAACGAACTATTTGTCCATGTTGGAACATGCAACCACTACCGAAGACGCCAATACGGTTTCAGAAATGGCCGAAAATGATGAATCAAATACGCGCGACACCCAACAATCTGAGTTAGAGCAAATTTGGAACACTGCGAAAAAAGAAAACGTCGCTTCCTGACGTGAATTTAGAAGATTATCTCAGTGTAGATGACAACGTGTAGACCTCATCCAATCCATTTAAGACGGCAAAGATGAGGACACCGATGAAAGTAGTGAAGATGAAGAAGCTTTGATGGGAGATGATGGGCGCAATGTCACTTCATCAGAAGCCTTATCAAGTTTGGAAGATATACGAACATTAATTACAGCACAAAGTGATGTACCAGACTCCATATTTAAAAACATTCACCAACTACAAAATTATTTACTTTCTATTAAAACAGAAAACCTTGGTTCAAAAGAAAATTTTCGATTATCTGTAATAAAGTTATTTTTTTTTCGCAAATTATTTACATTTTAATTTACATTTTTATTTTTTATTTGTATTTATTTATAGATAATATGTATTATAATAAAAGCTAAATTAATATTTGAATTACATAATGTTTTTAAATTTTTTTTTGTTCGAATTTTTGAAATTTCGTTATAACGAAAAAAAAATTCGGTCCCTTGGAGTTCGTTGTAACGGGAACTTACTGTATTTATAATATTATTATTATTACTATATTGCAGTTATTTCAGGGCGCTACGATTTACGAATAGTTCTGCATTTTTATTTTTCCAGTTTTAATCCGGTAACTCAACACGCGTACAACGTAAACAGGCGCATTATTCATAACGGTACAATAAATATTTTGTGGCGGCGGCCTTCGTCTATCGAAGAAGAGAAAAAAAACAGTATAATTTATGTTTATTTAAAATGCTCAATTAACTAAAGGGATTTGAAATTATTTAAATATTATTGGTATTGTTTCGGGAGTTGGCATAAATACTGCGATTTGACATTTCCAAAACTTTATTAACGAGTTATGTTTTGAAATGAATAACAAATAAATATTTGTTGTGCGTCGACTATCTCTCTCTCTCTCTCTCTCTCTCCTAAGCCTACTTACACACTGCACCGACGTTGGTGACAAAGTTTCGAAATTCAAACGGTTTTCGGAACCATAAAACGTTTTTAGATCTACAAATATGATCGCATCGCGGCGGTCAGCATATATAGGTGCACATTTTTTCGGACATCGTCGCGTTGGCATAGGCGCCCGCGGAAATTTTCTAGGGTGGGCAAGGTTCGTGAAATATTAAATAATGACCTGAAAAAAATGTACAAGTCGACGACTTTAATCTAACATATTGTCGTATTAGGTCGTATGTTTGATCTAAGAAAAATGCTAGGTTGAGGGGCGAATGCACCGTCTTGCACCCCTTCCCTCCGGGCGTCTATGGGTGCAGAGGTGTGCGTTACCTACCGGATCGTTGCGAGTGCGCAGTGTCGACGGCGCGCGCTGTGGTGTAACGTAGTTATAGTGATGAACGTCTATCGCGTTGGAAATAATTTGCAATCATACGGTTGGTTTTACACGATCGCATATATTACTTACCACTATGCGTGTGTACACGCGCAGGAGCCGGTACGTGATGTGAATTATAAACGAAAACGAGCACATCAATACGTGCATCGGATACGCCGAGATGATGCACATTATTTCAATTATTGCACGACGCGTGTGCATCGTTCCGATTATCGCGGTCCACCCTCGGTGTTATCGCCGTGTTACCGCCACCGGGGGACTTCGCTGCAAATCTCACGTGGTGCAATATTGAACCCGCGACGATTTATGCATTACGTTACCGTGCAACTGCATAATAACGCGCGACCGCGTTCGCGATCCAATTATCGGGGAGTTCCTTCGAACGTACGGTTAGGTGCACTTACGCGGTGGTCGTACGCCGTCATCGCGTTGTTGGTCGAGAGGGACATTTCGGCTTGAAGACTTAAGTTATTACCGAACGAGCGGTGGCGACTTGGCGACCGCACCGCTGCGGTGCTTCGTAAACGGCAATATTTCATGCGAGATTTATACGCATGTATAGTCGTGCAATAAATCATAAAAAGTATGAAGCAGTAATTGAAAAAATAAACGAACGTAGGTACATTATGTACGTTATGTTTACAACGTTATGTACGCCGTATCGCGATGTTAAAAAATCTGGTTTTGCTTTTTTTCTCAAGAGATGGTGAATTTATAATTTGTATCCCCTTTAATCGCTGTGTCCAATTTCTTACGAATCCATCAGGTTTCATGTCCGACTTTGCATACCGGTATCCTATACCGTATATGTGGTATATACGGTATATATGTATACATGATTTCGCACTCCGCATACGCAACACGATAAGATTACAACCCGTCGTTCAAAACACTCGTAAGCAGCACGAGTCTTGCAAAAAAATTATGTTCAAAGCTCAACTTCTTTCAAAAGTCTTAAACAAAACAATCGTAACAACAGTATTTCGTTATAGTAAAAGTGGCAAAATAAAGTTAATAATCAATTAAGATTATTGCTTGATTTCTTCCCTCTTTCACCTATGATATTCATTCGGTTACTATGCTTGTGCTGGTCCCAATGGGCGTGTCTTATAAGCGGCGTCTGCTACGTCAATGATTATGTTACTTCGATCGGTATGAAACTTGAATATATACGAATTAACGATATTATTCAGCGGTTTGAAGGCTTTCGAGCTGACTCGATTTTCATAACTAGATATAAGTGACATTTTTTTTTCAGTTATGAAACTAAAAACTATTTATAGTATTTATTATAATCTCCGTATTTTTATCTTAACACATTCTCACATTTTGCACTTCTTTGAGTTGCAGTAAGACTTGTGAGGTAATTATTTTTAATCGTGGTACACGAATTCCTCCGATTATAAAGAAAAAAAAAATTAAGACGATCAGTCGGTTTTACTCGCAATACAAAGGGCTTAGTTGTTTTTAAAAATAACAACACTCTTCAAACTAAAAAAAAAATACTATTGACTTCAATCGAATAACTTCAAACTTAATAATCACAAACTATGTATTCAGAAAGGTATAATTAAAAATATAATGCGTATTTTTTTTATACTTTTAGGGTAGGCGTATTTTATTCAAACTGTTATGGTATTTTTTTTAAAAAAAATTGCCGGCGCATTATAATCCATTATTAAGGGTATTTTTCTTAAATAACAATTATTGTTCCGGCCTCATTTATTATTTGTTATATTTTAATTTATTTAAATCTCCATTTTTATACTTGTAAACCTTTTTTGTTTTACCTACCCAAAGAACATAGCGGCGTATGGCATACCTGTAATTATTATGCCCCGTCCGGGTGATGCGTCGACTGCCGGCGGGCGGCGGCGGTATTATACATAGCTTACATAAATATAGATCCGTTGTGGGTAAAGCGAACCGATTTCACCGAAAACGCAAGTTATTCGCCTCATAGCGCGTAACTAATGCGATTTTATCATTGTCCGAAAAGGTACGTCACGTATTATATGTCATTTTAGGTTCGTACCGAAATCCAGAGAAGATGTATAATATAATAAATACGAAAATAGCCCGAACGCGTGGATATCATCGGAATGTCTTTTTGACGTACTACGAATTATGACGTTAACGTCCTCGGGGGGAGGGGGGGGAATGTAATAACAATATTTTGAACGTCAAAACTAATAAATCATAACGGAACCTGGGAGGTGCATGATGTTTTCACTTTCCGAAATTGCATTACAAATTCTGATTCAGACAATGAAACATCGCACCATCAATACGTTGCGTTGGTTTAAAGGACGTTTTCGGATTATTTTCCATCGGTAGAGCAGTTTTAACAGGTTTTCAGAAGTCCGTGGCTCGTTTTAATCGAAATGTACTTACCGTACACACGTGCAATCCCGATTGTTACTACTGGCCAGCTGCTCACCTAGCCCCGAGCATATTCTTGTTACCTTTTCCTGTACGGTCATACGCCTGTCGCGTAACTCTGTGATTGCAAATTGTATAATTTTCTAACAAATAAAAAAAAAAAAAAAGTCTTCACGGGAACAAAATGTATCATTGATTGACCGATATTTTTGCTTTCCGTTCGATATAGTATTATTAGAGGCAAATATTATAGTCTCATAAACTATGTACGAGTAAAAGAAAACCAAAAAACGTAACATGACGATAACGCGTTAAGAATCACTCGTCAGGTATCTATATTTTTTAACCGTGTTAACATGTGTTAAACGATAAATATATCGTATTTTTGTCGTTCGCGTGGTAAACGAATGGTCGGTAAATGCTCATAATTAAACGGTACATTGAAATAACATAAAAAGCAGTTTTGTTCAAGTTTTACCGAAACGTTGATGGTGTTAACAATAGAAAATCTATAGTTCTTGAGATGAAAAATAAATAGTTACGAATGAAAAAAAAAAATTCTTTATTTAATACAGGAGATACATCACGTGTTCTCGGTGAATCCTATCCCCGCCGGACAACGTGAGTATAGTCGCATATAATCATCTTATAATAATAATAATAATAATAATCATACGCTCATATTATTAATTTGTTACACGATTTCGCGGTTCATGTAATATAGTCGGATTGACGCTGTTGCGGACCCGTCACGTTTGCGCGATCGGGATCGGGACTATCGCAGCCATACATCGCGCCGGCATATTATAGTAATTATTTTTATCATTTTATTATACACAGCTGCGTTACAAGTGCTAACCTCTTGTGTATTATTATAATTATTATCAAATTACCGGTACAATACACGTGTGCGCCGATTCGACCTTATCCCCGGCAACATATCGTATAGGTACGCGCGCATTTTAAATCCTGGTTTGGCGCGGTCTCGCGATTTCGTTTGATATGTCGTTGTGGCCGATCACCACTCGATTTTTAACAACACTTATTATATTACAATCGAACTTCTATTTCAATGAAATTTCTATTCGATCAAACAACATTATGATTTCCGTTACATAAAATTATTATGATTATTTTTGTTGTCTTATATTTTTTTCCGAGTAGATATTATTAATTCTACTTATTTTAGATTCCGGGTAAAACGAGGAGTGTATTGGTTTTATCACGGTTTGTGTGCTTTTTTGTGTCTGTGTACACGATTTCGACCGGAAGTATTGTTCCGATATACATATGTACAAATCTGGCATTTTTCTGAAATGTTGTCTAGTTGGTACATTGGGAAGGAACATTTTTGAATTCATCAACAGTTAGTTTCGTCCGTTTTTCATTGTATATCTTAGATTAATTTTTCGTTTGTATTGTAGATAACCCTGTGCTTCCACACACGAATTCAGTCTCAGTGAGGCCTGGTAATCTTTTGATTTTTAAATGAATTTTAACGAAAATACAAATTAAATAAACTCTGTGCAGCGTGACCAATTTGTTTAATGGAACCATGCAATTTTTCAGTAAAAAACGTTTTTTCGAACAAAAAAATATCTCTGTTAAACGAACACATTGTTATTTATTATTTTAAAGTTATAGACATATAAAATAATATTCGTGTTTCGGAGCTTTCAAACGTATGGCGCACTAAAGTTTCGGAAAAAACAAGTAGCTTTCGTCGTTGATTATAACGTACCTATGATGTACGAACACAATATTATCCATGTATTATTGTATTACTCATCTATCTATATATGTACAAATGTATTACATATAGTAATAGCATACATAATAGTTATTATTCGTACGGTAAAACCGTGTTTTAAAGTGAAAAAATTATATTTCTTTTCGTCGAAATTTTTTTCAAAGAACCGTCAATCTCGTTAGATATAGATGTTCTCTACCGTACTTGTTTTACATTATGCAGCGGTGTCTCGAAGTTCCCTTTAACTAGGTACGAACACCTACTGGGTTTACGGACCTTTTCGTAGTTACGCAGTAAACGAAGTGACATAAGTGAGTGGAACAATAGTGGTTTTGCCAAACGATCGTTTTCAAGGAGGACGCGCGCGTAGGTACGTTCCCGAAAAGTTACTGTTTATCCTTCGGCTTTCGTTCGAGTACAATAATAGAAGAGCATCTCAATAATGATACTATCTCTAGAGAACGTTGATAAGGTGTTCAGAAAATATTTCCAGTCTGTACAGTTTATTATTATAATTTTGAGTTACGAATGGAAAAAAAGAATTCGACCCCGTCGAAAATCGCGGGTTGACTGTACAGCAGTTGCTCGTAATTTTCGTCATCCCTAATGAAAATCCAAATTTCAGCTGTGACACTTGGATTATAGTATAGTACGTGAATAATTATATTGCTTAAATTATTGCTCCGTGTCGAGCAGTATCGTCGAAAACGATCTGGTGAGGACAACAATGCGACGCGTGTAGTTGTAATATTAGTTGTAATATTAAGTTGTAATATTGTAATACGTACAATATGGAACGCAAGTAATTTATCTAGTAATTTTCTCAAAAGTACCTATACAGGGTGCCCCGCCTAGGATTTACCGATTGCGATATCTTCTGAGATAACGGATACATTCGAATTCTGGTTTTTAGGTAAAATACTCGTGTTTAAAAAACAATTTTTTATTTTTATATGTTCGATAAATGTTCTAAATTTTCTGGAAAGTAAAAAAATTATTAAAAATCATTAGGTCATTAGGGTAAATAAAATGTTGAAACGTCAAAATTTTCAGAAAAATTATCTCTATAAAATGGCAACCTAAATATTTTCGAAAATACTAAAATAAAAAATGTATTTTATTTTTACCAATACGTACAATTCAATTAAAATATGGAGTATTTGTAGTCCTCGTGAGCCTGTGGGCCGTGAAAACAAAACATAATTTGAATATGTTCATTAGCTCTGCAGGAGATATCACAATGGGAAAATCCTCGGTGGGATACCCTGCAGTAAATACATGTATATATATATGTGCTGTCTACGTAATATAATATGAAAAGAAACAACAGAACGCACAATATGTTATTATAGTCGTGTAAAATATGTCTAAAACGGAATGTGATGGGCTCCGACCGAGACAGACTTCCGTTTTATTTAACGTCTATACGAATGCGCATATTTTCTCTCCGGAACCGTATTATAAAATATTTCCGTTTTGTACACGGTCCGTTGTTCAGACACATTTCATTTCGTCCGTCCTTTATGCAACCGTATAATATATTTATACACGTAGCACTTGTGTGCAAAGGAGACACGTCCAGTGCACATACAGCCGTGCATACATCCGTATATAAATAATTGAACTCGCGTAAAAAAATAAATAAAACTAACAATAAAGACTCTGTCGCCGCGGCGTAGATCCGAAAAGAACGTCGTATTGTGCGGCGTGTTTAGGACGCGTCGATGAAAACACAGAACGTGTCCAGTGTACACGCGTATGAGCGGTAATACCTACAATGTCCGTAGAGAAGTGGCACAATGGAAGATCGCACGCGGTCGTCTTTGGCACAAATTTTTTTTTTTGAGTTTATATCGCGTTGAGTTGTAATTAAAGACCGGATTTAATTGATATTACAACTTTTTTTTGCATTTAAGATAAACCAAATTTGATCAAATAAGTACACGATCTGTATAAATTGCAGTCTTTCTATTTAATTTTATGTTGAAATTTTTGCAATTTCCAATGTTGTTGCAATTGCAATTTTGTATATTTTACTTTATTAAATGTACAAATCAATATTTCTTAACTATTTTTTTAATATAAAAATAATAAATGTGGTTTGGAATTTTTTAAGTTACATTTATCCGACTTAACCACAAAACTCACAAATTTAGAAGAATCAAACAGCCAATTACTCAATAGTTTAAATACATTTTGTGAAATTGAAAATATATTAATAAATATTCCCGGTCCTCGTGGAATAATAGTCAAAGATAAATTTACATATGTATTAGACGAAAATGATGGATTTAAAACAATTAAAACTTACTCTGAGGTGATAGCAATTAATTTAAATGTTAATTTAGATACAAACATAACGCCATATTTTTTGAATTGTTTTAAATATGCGCCTACAACCAGTGTGGATGTTGAAAGATCATTTTCTTTATATAAATATATCTTAAGTAACCGACGGTATAATTTTAAGGAACACAATTTATAAATGTACATAATTATAAATTTTAATTCAGAAACTTATTAAATACTTTCGAAAACTTTTTTATTTTATTATTTGTAAATGTCTATCATGTTTGTAAGAAAATAAATAATAGTTACACATTTTGTAAGATTTTAAGAATACATTTTATAGTGCAATTTGTACTTTTTTTGAAGCAATTATATGATTTCGTTATGTAATTTTGAAATATTTTTAGTGCAACTAAATCCGGTCTTCAGTTATAATAATACGCACGTCTGGCGCACGGCGCATTAAATCGTACGGACGGGCATAAAAAAAAATCGCTCGGTCCCGCGGAAAAGTCACCGTCGTGCACAAACATTGAAAATAGATGGTCGGTCGGTCGATGTTTATCGAGCGCGGGGGAAAAAAAAAACACACCAAACCCGCAGACCTCTCGCCGTACGCGCCACCGTTTTCGGACGTTAAATAATGCATTATTATTATGTGTAAATATCTCTGGCGGGCGTTAACATAACTCGCACGTCGCGGGTCCACGACGTAACGATAATAATATCGTCTTCCCGGTCGTGCGCACGACCAATAATGTGCGAAATTGGTGTTCAAATACGTATGCGAGAAAACGTGTTTTGTTGTTGAAACAATATTTCTTTGCTCATAAGCTCGCGGGCCCAAAGATTATTTTCAAAAACGTCACAGTGCCACTATAGGAGGCATACTGCGCAGGTAAATGTCTCTCTCCTGCAGTGGCATGTTTTGAGCGATTTTCGGGGACGTCCAACATTTTAAGAACCTCACGAATCCGTTTTTAAAACTGCCGACGAAATAACAAAATTAATCGTGAATTCAAATAACTATTAATAAACTTTCTTCCGTGGGGGCCGGGGACACGACAAAACGGTTTTTGCGGTGGAGAGATCATGACGTATCAATATTATGAAAATGGTCATACAAGTCGTAAAAATAGGGTACCATAGATCACTCTAAAAAAATATTTGATTTGTTTAGGTCTTAAAGAAGCTGAGGGGCTGGGGACATTTGTCTTCAGCCCCTTAATGATTTTTATGTTTTTCTAAGAATACAAATGTCGTACAAATTCTGAAACCTGTGAAAAAAAGCTCATGCAAATGACGCATTAAATGTCGACGAAAAAAAAAAATTCTTGAAAATCTTACGATGGGGACTTATGACATGGACTTTGCGGTAATGGGCTATCAAGTGTTTTGAAATCCGCGTTCGGTAATGGGCTATTAAGTATGTATTTTAAAATGTGTGTGCCTTATTGTCCTATGAGTTTTTTTTAGAATTTGCGCGGTAATGGACGATGCCCTAATAGCATTACATAATGTCACAAATAATATTAATAATTATAATTGACGATAAAATATAGTGACGGATCCAGCTGGATTTTGTTTAAATGAAATTCGAATTCGTCTTACTTTCAACAGCTCCGGAATCTGAACACTATTAGATAATTATAAAATAATAGTGCGTATACGCAATTTTAAACAATAATAACAGCAAACCTTGTAGGATAAATTACAAGGCGATAATGATTTACATTATATCTTTGTAAACTTAAGAATATTATTAAAAACCGTTGATCCGATGAAAGCTGGAACTTGAACCGTCGGAACGTTCAAAGAAGAAGCCCTGTAAATAATTCCACGACTGTTATAAAAAATAAAAAGTTAATTTTTCGACTTTTCTAACGACACACTCGTGCTGACCAAACCATTGTCGCGATTGAACTGCCTCTTCACAGGGATGCCCGGGAAAGAAACGGAATTCGGCAATCTCTATTCAATACCGGAGACGTCGGTCCGTGCGGATGCCGGGTGGGACTCGTTGGACTGTGTGCAATAAATTATGCGCGCGTAACGTCTCCGGGGTAGGGCTGTGCGATTATTTTTATTAATCGATTATTTTAATCGATTATTCGATTAATCGATTATTTTTAATGAAGGATGAATAATCGAATAACCGATTAACCGATTATTCGATTAAT
The DNA here is from genome assembly GCA_949715065.1 of Periphyllus acericola. Classification (NCBI taxonomy): domain Eukaryota; kingdom Metazoa; phylum Arthropoda; class Insecta; order Hemiptera; family Aphididae; genus Periphyllus; species Periphyllus acericola. The sequence continues at coordinate 27,848,689 of OX454266.1, read as the reverse complement.
ATTCGAATGAAATCGAATAATCGAATATAATCGAATATAATCGAATATAATCGAATATAATCGAATATAATCGAATATAATCGAATATAATCGAATATAATCGAATATAATCGAATAACCAAGCGCATAATATTTCAAAACAAAAAAAATCAATAGTTATTCAATAATTATAATTTAAATATTATTTTATTTTAATATATCTTCAAGATTAAGACTGACCCTTAGGTAAACGGCAGTTCATATTTGTTGTATTAGTTTATTTTATGTTTTTATGAATAAATCGTTTAAACCAGACTATTTATTTGATTACTAAAATGAGTATATTATTATTATTAGAACACTATAATTTATTGTGTAGTATAACTGTATAAGTATGATTATTCGATTAATCGACTATTTGTGTATTCGATTATTCGATTAATCGATTAATCGATTATTCGTCAATAACTATTCAATTATTCGTCATTACGGTTAAAAATCGTAATACTCTCAGATTATTCGATTAATCGATTATAATCGAACATTTAACTAATATTCGATTATTGTGGGGAAAAAAATAATCGCGCAGTCCTACTCCGGGGGCATGCTCATTACGGTAACAAGTGTATAATATGCGTTTAACGTGTAACGTTTACAGCGCAAAGTGTGACTACGCACGCGTATTACACGTATTGTAGGTATATACCCGCGGACGGGATCTCACGACAACGTCTGGGGGCTAGTGCGCGAGTTCAGTTCACCGGCCGCGGCGTCGGAGTAGTTGCACAGGTTGTCCGTCAAAAGTTTGGAAAAAGAGCAGAGAGAAAAAAAACGGAGAAAAATATTTACACAAACGAAACGCGCGCCCGCGGTCAACGGGGGCTGGTTCGCGGGACTTCGCCGGCGCTCTATGTAATTATTACCGCCGGTCGCCGACGACTACGACGTGCACGCACCACGAGCGCCAAAGTAGGTGTAAATTTATAATGTATGCCCGGCACTGCGGGCGGGCGGACGGACGTCGTATAACGTATAGGTTGAAAACACCCGGGGGAGAGGAGAGAGACAAGACCTCGACGGCGGTGGTCACGTTCTCGGCCGGATAAAACACCTCTGGGGGCCGAACGGGATGTGTTGTATTCAATTTACCTACATATCGTGCTAACGACGAGTTTTACCGGCCGCGGATCGAACAATGTTCTCGTGAAAAAACAATAGAAAAACAATTGTAGCCCGACAATGACGACGTACCGGATTAATATTATGTGTTTCGTTGTAACGGGGGCGCGCGCGTACCCGGCTGCAGGATCCGTCCTTCCCTCCTCGACCCGCGCGCCCTACCCGCGGCGTAAATATAGTTCTATGACGTTTTCCTTTGCTATATTATAGTCGAATCAATTCGCACACGCATCGCACCACGTGCAGCCTCATCGTCGCCACCTCTATTTTCGCACGCGCTTACCGCCCGTTTGATTTCCCGTTTCGAAAGTGATATTTACCAAGGGTTCGGATTTGATTCCGAATCGTATACTATCTCAACGAATCCGATTTTCGAGTACAGCCACTTACAAATAATTGATTGAAAAAAAATGTCATAAAGGTACTTGCCGTATCCGGTTACCAGAAGATACCGTGTTTAGTGTTTACGCACCAATAATTACTTGCACAGCCTATTTTACATTTTATTCGACGACCCTTTGAAAATTATTGAAAAAACTTGACTGATAATGACTAAGAAAAATCACTTTTATGGATAATTCAATTGTTTTAATATTAAATTAGTAAATATAATTTTTTCAAGGTGAGAATCTTGGACACGGGAATGACATCCGTTTCTTGGCCATATTTAAGATATGTTGGCCTCAAGACTAGTCTATGGTGAGAGCCCTACCATAGGTACAGGAATATATTCAATATATTGGTGGCCGGGTGCAAATTTTTTTTGCAACTCTGTGGCCCTGTCCATTCAGAGGTTGCTCCAGAAATAAATTGCTTAAAATAAAAATCATAAATTATTAACAAAAGTATTAATGATTTATAATCTAAAAATCTTTTATAATTACTTCATATTAAAGTTGAACTAGAATGTCATTTTCAATGTTCTTCAAATCAAAGTGTTTTTAGCTTTTTATCCGGCATAGAAGTCTGGAGCTGATTTTTATCGATTTAATCTTTGAGAGTGGCCTCTTTCCACTGGTGTTAGTCATCATTAAAATAAGAAGTACATTCACCATGCGACCTCAGTATTGGGAAAACAATCGCTGACGTTTTTTTCCAAAAATACATCCTTCTTTTCATGTTATATATTTGTATATTAGTTAGTTTTTATCATATAAATATCCTTACATGATTTTAATAACATTTTTTCTTTATACAGCGCACAAATATTTTAATGCAAACTACATTTTTTGGTTAAAATAAGTTCGGTGTAAAGACAACAACCTTTTCGTGGCAGAGGTCTAGATGAGCCTGTTATAAATGCGGTCACGATGCGTTCTGCCTTTCGCAGCATCGTGTTATATGCGTATTGCTGTGGTGCATTTGAACATTGAATTATGTAATAGAGGTAATAATAATCGCTTACTCGGAACCTCATCAATGCTTCAAATCCGAATAAAGGCTTACTACTTCGCCCCCCGTTTTCGGAGAAACCGCGTTCTCACTGCAAGTACCCAAACCGTTCCGTAATGAATTGGGAACACATGGAATTATATTGTCATCAATTATTCATAATAGACGGTGCGGCAACGTTTTGAGATTTCGAGTTTGCCGAGTGCAGTTGCACTGCATCGAAAGCGCTATAAACACTTATAATAATATTATAATTGATTTCAATTTACCGCTCGCACATCCATTGAATTCAAAACGACACCTCTGCAGCGGAGCGACGCCGTCCAGCCTGAAATTCGATGACGTTCTCCTCGACCCTTTGCAGTATTTTCGGTATGATTTCGCAGTAACGTAATATTTAAAATGTTAAAAGCTTTCATCACGATTTTGTTTTATGATGGTTTTTTTCGACCGATTTCGCGTTACCACCTGGTAAAGTAAATAAAACTTGGTTTAGAATCGCTACAAGTAACCACCATCTATATACAATACACGTGTACAATAGTACACTGTACATAGTAACAGGAAAAAACATAGTGTTCGTGATTCGATGTTTCTCTCCTCCGCGAAGCGGCGGTTCCTTTTTTTAGTTTTTTTGTGAAACGAAGTGGACATGATTTCTTTTGTTTTAACGTTTCATAATTTTCGCGTCGGTGAAAAGAACCCATGTATATCAAGATCGCACCGACGATGGATGGCGATTATAATTCATATACATATAAAGCTTGCCAGATTCGTTAATTGCAGCGCGCGCTAAGACCGTTAACGAGCGTGTAGGCACCAACAAGGTACGCTTGGCCTTCGCAAAATTGGTATTCGCAGACGAGTAGATAACGATATTATAATAGGACCTAATCGGATCCCCCACCCCCCCCCCCATCGTCCCGTCCAGAATAATGTTTCCGATCGAGATCTCGGATCGCGCTAAACCCTCAATCGCACGCATACAATACACATTAAATGTTTTTCCGCAGCCCGCGTGCCTGTAATTTTTCGGTAAACGTTTCCCCAAGCCGTGTTTTGCCGTAACACCATACGTATTATAGCATACCGCGTCGACGAACGGTCCAAGGATAAACGTTGCCGATAGCGGGGGTCGACCCGTGCGACACGTGCTCCTTAGTCACGAACGGGCGGTGTAATATTACTATAATATGTACGTACCGCGCAGGAAGGTGTACGAGTTGCACGTTCATAGATGATTACGGTATTGTACACATTTTCTCGTCAGAACCGTGTTATAATATCATGATGTTCTCTCCGGTACAGTGCACGCAGTTCAGCGATTCCGAAAGTTGTGTTCCGCGAGATGTGCGAAAATATTAAGAAATTTCTCCCGCACTATTTCGTTCGGAAAACCTTTCTTTTGTTTTAAATACGAGTGTATTATCACCGTAAGTGTACTACGATGTCGTCGTGCGACGTGAGGAAATGCTGTGGATGAGAAAACGCCATGTTTTCCATTTTGAACAAAGACAGTCTGGCGGCACTGACTGTATCGAATTCAAAGGCACAGTGTACACACCCTGAAACCAAATTAATTTTAGGCCCTGGCCACCGGGGTTCCTCGAACGCAAAAGATTTTCCAAGGGTGCCGTTGTCGTAAGATTTTGGATGAATGCAAATGTCTGTGGATTTGCTTTTAACATGCATATTTATCACGATGTTACTGTACAAGTGGTGAGTAGTAAGTAAGCGGCGGCGTGCACTCACGGTGCCGTGTAATTTTTTTTTATCCAAAACGAGTACAAGTCGTAACAACAAAAATAGTACAACATTGTTACTAGGTAGGTTTTATAATATGTTACTTAAATATGTACGCTTAGTGCTGTCGCAATTAATGTGTTATTGTACGTAAATGGAGAATTGTGTTACGCACAATAATAGTCAACTTTGGACACTATAATTGCAGTGATGGAGAGAAAACAAATGACAAACATACGTAGGGTCTTTTTATTTTTCCATTAGTCGAAAATTGCTCATCGTAGTGCGTTTATTTAACGTTAAATATTTTAACAAGTATTAAAGGTTCGTTATTCGAAACGTATAATTGTTCGTATTAAATATTCAAAAACTCATGAAATGTTGTATTTTTGTGTTGTCACCTCCCTCCCCCAACGCTAGTCCAACATTACACAATATTATGTTGTTCTACATGCGACTATAATATAGTTACCGTACGTGTTCAGTGAAATACCGCGCACGTTCGATAGTATAATATAAGTACTCGTATGCACTTGATGCAACTGACTGCACTATTGTCATCAACGGCAGCGTTTCTCAACTACGGTGTACTCTTGGTGGTACGCGGGAAGATATTAGGGGGTACGCGAAAAAAAAAATGGATAACGTCGTGGTAAGTAAAATGTGATGTATTTGAAACAGTTTGTTAATAACGAAATATTTAATTACTTTTGTCACTCAAATGAAAGTCGGGTTTTCGCAAGAATGTTAAACGAGTGTTAAATACTATAATGGTAACATAATGTATAATAACAATTGTAAGCAAGAATGGAAAAATTAACGGTTAAGGGTACGTAAATCAGTGGTGAGTGGTCAATTGGTACGTGAATAAAAAACGTGAATCACTAAAATTACACACTTGTTTTTATAAAGTTGATCATTATTATCATAACTTTCATTGTCATTATGTGTTACCGGTGTTCGCCATCTGTTTATTGGTGTAATTATTAATTTGCTCTATTCTTTCGTGCTTTTAGTAGTTAAAGTAAGTATACAATTTCACCACATTAAATACAAATAAGAACGGTACTATCGTATCCATTTCGTTTTTGTTTTTCGAGCTTTTACCGAAAACTGTTGTACACCCTAAGATTTCCCACAGTGTCTCGTTTGCATCAGCCCGAACCACGATTACCGTTGGGACTTTAACAGCACGTGATTTTGTATAACGTCGTAGAATCGAACCGAGATTAATTGGTAAAAGTTCGAAATGTGGCCTTTTACCTAGACCAGTGATGGGCAAAGTACGGCCCGCGAAAGTATTTAATCCGGCCCGCCGAGGGTCTATCGACATGGATAGTAAATGGCCTGTATAGTATAAAAAATTCCCGAAATATTCTGAAAATGATCGGAGAAAATAGTTTTAAACATATAAATGAATTGGCGCGGATTGTGCACGGTCGTACCCTCACAGCGTGGTTTAGGTAGATACTATATAGATAGTAGATACTATGATAATAGGTATATAATTTATATTTTTGTTCATATTAATATAATTCCCGGTGCGTATCCCTTATCGTAGTTTTCGTATAATAATATGTATGATGTACTTATGTGTATAAGTTTAATTATAGTTATTAAATTAATTTGTGTGTAATGCTGTAATGTTTTCATAATATTATGATTCAAAGCTTTAACACAAAATTCATTTTTTCTATAGTTCTGGCCCTCCTCTAGAATCTCTTAAACATGGTACCCCCCCCCCATCAAAAAGTTTGCCCACCACTGACCTAGACCTAGGTTCGACCGCTATTCGTACTCTTACCGCAACGCGTACATTATTACAGGCACCATCGGTACCGCGGCAGCCCCGGGGGTTGTGGACATTGCGGTGAATGCGTTTAATAACGAGTATACAACGCGTTGTCTGGACGAGAAAACACGATCGATTTAAAAATTAACCGAATTTAGTGCGGCGAACGCGGTCGTCTGCACCCGTAGCCTTATGTGATTCGATAAAGTGCAACGCTAATGGTGCTTTTCATTAGCTCGTGTGTGCGCGTGTAAGTGCACGCGTGTGTGCGAGCGTATTTGTACAGTCTCGAGCGGCGACCAGGGTAACCGCGACCCATGGCGAATCGTTTGTACCGCACGCAAAGACCGACCAAAAAAATAAAAACCTTTTAACTACCACGGTCACCGCGCTGCACACACACACACACACACACATTATGTGTACGTACCTATACCGCGCGGAGCAAGTTTATAAGTTAGACGTACATCAGATACGATCTGCCCGTCCGGTCGTTTTATCGGAGTCGTGTCAAACGGATTGCGTCCGTCCGCCCATCGCGCACCAAAGTGTACACACGCTATACGCAGAAGCGCGTGTATTATATTATAACGGTCGAACAGTAATAAAATAATGCTTTAGAGATTTTATCGATGGTAGTAACGTCATTATAGGCACCAGGTCTTTCGAAGTGACGATTGACGTATGAATCACACCGTATAGTAATAACATAATATAGGTACGCATCGATTTAATGCATTTTAAGGTTATCGTATAGCCACGGCTAGGGACTTGTAGGAGTTTGCATGTTTTTCAAAGTACACAGCCAAGTCGTATTGAAATCAATTGTACACTTCATCAGGAGTTCAAGGTTATTATATTTATCTCGATAATTTGGCTCGCAGGACAATTTATCACACGTAATATTATTTCATATGAATTCCCTAGAAATTGAAAATAAAAACCGATGACAATACGATTATAAAATTAATTATAAAATATATGATTGATTTATCATTAAAAACAATATGTGTATGCATTATTGACTTTTTTTTTCGTTTAAGGCAAGCTTAAGCTTAAGAAGAAAAAAGATGAAAGATTAAGGAAGAACAATAAATCCGTGTTATTTTAGTTTATAAATGTTTATTTTCTAATGAGAAAATAAAATATTTTTAATAGCGTATATAATATAATTTACATTTTTATATATTATATGCATTTAGTTTTAAATTTCGTTGGTTCTTGGAAGGGGAAAGGTCATTTTCTGAATTTCTCAACAGTTTTCCGAATAATTGAATAAGACAGAGAAAAATAATTGCAAACAATTTCAACTGAGATAGAGAATTGACTTGTTTATAACTTCATAAATATAAGATTTTTCATAAGATATTCTTTGTAGTCTAAGTAAAAAAAATGTTTATCGGATAGTATCTTTATATGCGTAAGGAAATTAATTTTCCACGAAATTGGGTATTTCAGGGAATTTTCATTACATGATATTATAATAATATTATATTATAAGCTACTGGTTTACCTGACCACTTTCACTCGGAATCGCTTTTTCAAGACCAATGGTGCATTTGTTTCAAGTTTTAAAGACCTTTTCCCGTAACATTCCCGACCCAGAAGTCTCGCCCGACTTAGGAGACTTATCTATTTTTTCACTTCAGGCTACTTTATATTTCATCGGAAAACTAGCAGTTACTAAAATGTCAAAATACCTATTATAGTAAGTATATAAGTATAAGTATGTATACAAGTGGAAATGCGTGGGAGACTAAATATTCTACCCAAGGATGGAACTAGAGTCCGTTTATGAGGAATCTTTCTCTAAAATAACTCTTACTAAATAGCGATTTGTTGATACCTGAAATCAATTAAACACGAGTTTAAGGAAAAGTTCCAAACATCAAGAAGTTCGGTTACCCGCAGTTATATACGATCTCAAGAGAGAAACGATCCCCTCGTATCTATACCAACGGTTATTATATGCATTACTCGTGTGCAGACCACGATTGCATGGAACCTCAGAAAACGTGCTCGATTCTGATTTCTGCTATTAGCTTTCCATACGGATATATTTTCTTTTCCATACCGTTTTCAGTCCGTCTAAGAAAAGTTATACAATCGACGATTGGAATCATGTGTTATTGTCATTGCAATATGTACGGAGTCTATGTCTAACGGCGAAGGCATCCGGTTTTGATTTACCGCGTGCACCACCTTAAGCCGCATTAGAACCGAGCAAGGAAAACGTAACAATCTCTTACACAAACGGGGTATGGCAGAATCCCCTTTATGTGGCTGCGGGCAATCGCAAACTGTCAGGCGCATAGTAAATGAATGTCCAATAACGAAATTCACGGGAGGTTTTGAGGAGATGCACTTGGCCATCAAGTGGACGGGAAAATGTGGGTGTGCGCCTGTGACCCAGTTCAGGCCTAATCGGGGAGAGAATTAGAAGAATCGTAAGTTACCGAATTCATTTTATTCTCACCGCAATCTTTTATCTTAACATTAGCCCAAGCTTTAGTTTACCAGCGCTTATTATCCATCGTGTCTCGACTGTATTCGTGCCCGAGCCGTGCGCTAATAATTATTATAACAACGGCGACAAAAGCGTTTAGAGACGACCCGCAGCAGCAGTATTGCCGTCGAAACGTTTTGAGCTTATCCTACACTTGCACTTCACCGGCTGTTCAAGTCAAATGGTGGCCGGGCCGCCGCGGCGGCAATAATACCGGAGCGCGTTGCGGTCAAGTTGAAAACCGTCTTGACACGTGAGAACATAAACCTACACTACAATCGATTCAAGTCGAACTTCAGTTTGTTTTCAACCGGTGGGCAGTCACGCGTGCATTTTCCAATTGATTTATTCTTAATGTCCATTGTTTCACCCAAAAGCGACGTTTTTTACGATTTTTACACGTATTAATTAAAATCGCTTTTAATTCTTCTTTTACTAAAACTGAGTCGAAAATAAAATTGAAACATTTTCTGTTGCAATGTTGTGAACAAAAACTGATTCAACTTGTATTCGATTTTTGTTGATCAACTATAATCGGTCAACTAAACTTGACTCATGAGAACGCGCCTTTAGAATGCTATTAGTATAAACTATTAACGCCGACAACTGCATATCGTACGCACGCGCACACGTGGCCAACTGTCAGGTAGAAATAATATTGCGCAGCGTAATAGCACGAGAACCGGTTGCGTATTGGACCGACTCGGCGTGTTACACTGATGCGCGCGAAAAAAAAAAAAAACAATAACACGCATATTACGTCTTATAATTGATTCGCAGCTGAACGTTGCACGTAGATCTTTATATGTAACTAGCTGACCCGGCAAACGTTGTTTTACCAAAAAGTTTTTTTTAAATATTAGGTGGACCCGGCGAACTCAACGCCTTCAGATAAACTTTAAGAGTGATAGTAAAACATATACAGTCAACTCGCGATATAACGAAATTTGATATAACGAAAATCTCGATATAACGAATAAAACTACCGGTCCCTTGAAAATATCGCGGTATAACGAACAAATGTAATGTATTTTGGTCCCCTCGATGTAGCGAAGCGTTTTTGATCAAAACTCTCGCGATGTAACGAATTTTTATAAATTTGGCGCTTTCTATTACGAATTTTTAATTTTAATTAAGATAAGATACATGTCTCTAGTGTATAACTCTATGAAAAATATATAAAAATAAGTATGTTGCTATTACCACATAATAGATTACGAAGTGCGATAGTACACTCAAGTACAGTATCGCAATTATGTTGACTGTATATTGAAATTAAACAATAAATACATACTTATATGACTCATATATTTTATACATATGTATAAGAATAGTAAAATTATTAAATAAATATGTACATACATATGTTTTTGTATTTTATTGATTTGAATTTTTATTTTAAATCTCGTTATAACGAATTCAATTGGTATATTCTCTTGATATAACGAATTTCGATGTAACGAACTTTCGATATAACGAATTTTTTTCTCGGTCCCTTGAAATTCGTTATATCGCGAGTTGACTGTAGTTCAAAAATGTATTCATTGATTTATTTGAATTGAAACAGAAATCAGTTGAGTGCAATATGATAAACAATGTTTTTCGTTTTGTTTTCTGGCGCAAAAAGAAACAATGAAAACGGTTTGCCGACACGCGAACTGACAACGTACAGCTGACCGTGCGAAAAACATGAAAATTCTAAATTGATCCCACAGACTTCTAACGATCAGTCTTGCGATTTATTGATTGTCATCGCAAAAGCCAATCGAACGGGAAACTGAATCCGCTTGAACTGAAATGGAAGATCTGTTGGAATGATCGGAATTCGAGGGATAAGGACTTCTTCTCCTTTGTGCTGCGCAACTATCGCGTATACGATTTAGGCCCTCCGCACACTCCGCCAGTGGTTTTCAACCTTTTTTGGATCGCGACCCCCCATTTTATTTTTTTGTAGTGTGACCCCCTTCGAAAAAAAACGTTGTTTTATTTATCAAAATTTGATTTAATTACTGATAAAACATTTATATGGTATACGATTTTGATTAAGTTCCACTTAAAAATTTAATCAATTTATAATACAACATTTTTTTAAAACAGTACAAGCATATACAATAAATTTAAAATATAAAAAAATACACAAATAACATTTTAAAAATGTACAATTTAACTTGTTATTCAACTGTTTGTTCATCTGTTCACTTGTTTGTTAACTTTGTTAATGGGATACTTGAGCTTGAACTTCTGATATTATTGATTCCATATCAGGTTTTACATTAGAGACTGCAATTCTTAGATCTGATTTTACATTTAATTTTGTCCTATATTTGTTTTTTATTACGGTAAGAGCTGAAAACGCCGTTTCACACAAGTAAGTGGATGCAAATGTTAGAAGTGTTGATACACCTATTTTTGACAATTCTGGGTATTCTGATTTTATAGAAACCCAAAATTTTTCACTTGTCATTTCATTAAACTTTATACGCAGATTTTCGTTGGAAGATAACTCGATTAGTTCCTCTTTCATAACTAAAGAATAACTTTCAGAATCCATTTCATTTATACTGATAGACAATTTCCGACCCCCAAACCTATCATTCACGACCCCCTCGGGGGTGTTGCGACCCCCAGGTTGAAAACCACTGCACTACGCGATAGACACGCGACGCAATTTCTCTCTCTCGCAATTTCCCAGCAAACTGAATGGAGTCCCACTGACAACGCGATTCCCTTTTACATTATTTGAAGTACGTAGTACACTCGTACCCTTGAAATGTTTAGAATTCGACAGTACAGAGCTTGATCAATAATCATTTCTAGAGTCTCGATTTTCCTGTTTATTTTTGCTGTTTACGCACAAGTCATAGCTTCACGTGAAATAAAATGGACAAACTTTAGCATCTCAGCAATTTAATAGTTTGGCGTTGAGCGAGAAATCGTGACATTCATCATTACCTTTTTACGGAACGCGCCCCTGGTTTTTTCTGCAATCCTGCGTTTATTTTTTTCGTCGGAGTGTTCCCAATCTTCATTGATATACTTTACCAATGCATTACGAGCCCTATTTATTATCATTTATTTTCACATATACTATGTAGAATGCAGAGGATATATTATGTTTCATCAGCACGTGAAATACAAGGATGGTGCGGATGCTTCTAGGGTGATTTCGTTTTTCAAGAAACCGCCGAATCGTTTCACTCCCTATACAGTGTGGACTGCTCGATATGATGAATATGGTTTGGGAAAAAGCTGCTCAGCAGAATGTTACCAATATAGCGCGCGCAATATAATAACACCTTTGTGACGAATAGTAGTAATAATATACAATAACATGTTCTTTTATACTGGATATAAATTCGTTTCCATCACGTTGTACATTTTGTATTCGATTTTCAATTCCGTCTGTGTTATTTTTTTTTATTACAATAATCTTCAAACGCTCTTCAACGATCCGTGTGAACGTAAATGTGTATTTATCACAAGGTTCGCGCGAGTTGTTGCACTCCTTCCGATCTCGTTTTATGATTGCTTTTTCGACGGTTCAGCGGAATATATTATTGCGACTTTATCACGGACCGATTTACCGATACTTCATATCGTACACAGCACCGTTCGCTCCGATCGTTTACCGACGGTATATACTTTCGCTTCCGCATAAATCTTTTGTCGGAAAAACAAACGACGTATTTGTTATCGTATTGTTCGTGGACTAATGCGCTCCCTCGGTATACACGTTCGTCTGTCGTACGCACATAATACGTATTATTTCGCACGTACGCGTACTCGAACGGTTATATTATTAACATTTCGTTCGACGGCGAGACGTTCGCGGAAGCCGCATCATACGCGTACTTGGACGAACGAAAAGAAAATTGATTAAATCGTGTTTCTTCGAAATAGTCACACGATAATTTATAGCATTATAATAATATTCAACTTATATTCAAGCCAGCCTTAATTTGGTATCTCTCAACACTCGACGAGAGTTGTTAGACGCATCCTTTCTTATAAAACTCGTAAAAGGTACCATTGCCTGCTCAGACCTGTTACATCTACTTAATTTCTATATCCCCACATTCAATAATAGGTCCTTTCCTATATTCGCAATTCCATTTCACCGCACTTCTTATGGCTCCAATAACCCTATTGATCGTATATCTGCTGTATGTAACCGGCTCAATAATTGTGATAATTTCGATTTTTTTGTTCATTGTTAATCATACGTATCGTTATTTACTGTTAACTTTAATATATTATGTACTGTACTTGAGCCTTCGGGCGTTTATTCAATAAATAAATAAATAAATAAATATACGAACGAACGGTGTAAAGTCGATAACAGGTATTTCGTCGAGAATTTATCGAGTACTTTTCGGCGACTACGGCACGAATCCAGTATAACAATATGGCGCGCGCGCTCGCGTAACACGATATTACTATATAGGTTCGTCGAGTATGTGCTCAAGTGATATATTACTACGGCTGGTGTATTACGCCGACAGTATATAATATGCTTTGGACGCGAAGAAAATAAATAATAAAAAACGTGGCGTGGCCGTTTTGGTTTTTGCTCGGTCGACGACGATTCCGGTCCGACACGACGGCCATCGTTAATCATTATCGTACCGACTTACCGCACAGACCGTTTACATAGAGACGAGTTGTCGTGCGCGTTTTTCCCACACCGCGGTACGCGTGTTCCCGACCAACTCCATATTCGGACATTGTAGTCACCTTGAAGAGTTTCGCTAAGACGAGAATACGACGAAAAAATGCTGACGAAAAAAAAATGACCTTCCGACGTGCATTTTTTTTTTTGCCAATTTTTCCGCGTCATCCGTGCCCGTTAGCTCGCAATGACGCGTACAAGCCGTTTTTACTGTAAACCGTCTCTATATAGTGACCGTTCTCGTTTTGACCGCGCGACAACCTTCAACGTTCCTCGTCGCGAGCCGTACCTACCGTTCGTGGACCACGCGACAACGGATCGTACGTTTTTAGCTTACATCAGTGGTTCTCACCCTTTTCCGAGTCGAGAGTGACGAAAAACAATCATACGACCCGCCCAGAAATGCGCTTATCGAAAAACCCTTCCTCGCACATATTCATAGTAATAATAAGTACGTCCCCGCAACATTTCAAACGCGTCGGAACGGTAGTTTTGACTGTACGCTGATCAGTGCGAGCGAGTAGTATTATCACACGTATCATTACTAGACGTATTATAATTTGCGTGAATTTCGTAAATTATCGATTGAATAGATTGTATATTTTCTTTTTTTTTTTTGAAAAAACCGTTGTTTTAGATTATTCGAATTCAACTGTATCACAAAGGCGCAACTATACCTTAAATATTGGGGGGGTGTTGAAATATTGTAATGACCTATGGGAACTATATGGCCCACACCTTAAAATACCATTTCTCAATATTCATAAATTAAAATAAGCATTATTTAATCATTGTATAAGTTTTTTAAGTCTAGAAACTTTCTATGCCTTAAAAATATGCAAAATGCTTAAATATATTAAACAATTTATTTTGTCATTAAAAAACAAAATATTTTTAAAAGTTAAAGTAACATGTACTTTTTTTCCTTTCTTTTACCTTTTGAAAACACAAACATTTCAATAAAAAAGATAAAAATTTTGTTTTTATGATTTAACAATCATTATTTATTGTCTTTTTAGTTGTTAATTTTATTATAATTTCTAAAAACTTCATATAAAATATTGTACAATAATATGTGTGAAATATTTACTTTGAATTCAAGTACAACCATGTAAGCATTTATAGAGGGAGAAGAACTGAAAATGCAGATAAAAAATATTTATAACGAAACAAATTTTTACATTATTTAAAAAAAAAACGTAATAATGGATAGTATTTCACCGTTATTATGATAGATGAACCATGGTATTACGTATTTGACATAACCATGGTTGGTATTTGTAAACTATATTATACTGTACGATAACCACCGTCTTGTGATCCCCGACGTAAGCAACACCACCTGAAGGGTACACAAGTATAATCCTCATCGCAGTCGACTACTGCTGCATATTACCCGACGACGATGAACTGATATTGTATCCCGCGAGCGCATTTCGCTCGTTTCCGTATTCGTACCTACACGTATTATAATATTATTCATCGCAATTTATTTTTTATGCCCGGAACGCGATTAAACGACGCGTTGCTAATCGAACCATCATCTTTTCAATATTATTTTTTCCATTACTATTTATTATTATAATATAAACCGGTACGGACCGCCCGCACCGCGCGGTCGGACGGTCGCCCGAAGTCATAATATTGTAATATTGTAACGACAATGTTTTTTTTTTTTATTATTATTTTGCTCATAACTTTTTCTCTTTAAACGCCGCGCGACGTTGTCCCAAGTCGAAAAAAACACCGCGGCGGCCACGGCAAGTATCATTATTATTATTGTATTTACCAGCGGGGGCCGCGTGTAGCTGCGGATAATTTTCCGACCAAGATGTACACGCACGAGTATACGTGTATTACTACGTACCGGTGCAGCAGGTAGCGATCACTCGAGACTTCAGCTGAAGTCGATTTGAACGCACGACCGCCGTCCCGCCTCTCGCGCGCGCGTTTTATTACACGGTCTACGAAACGCGCGTAGAACACGACCTGACCTCGCACAACGCACAACGCGTTGGTATAGCCGGCCGTATTGTGATGATAATGCACACTCCACGGTGCTGCTTAAACTTCAGCTTTTGTACGTACACTGCAGCTTACCCCTGTGCTCTGATCTCCCGCGGACGGACCGTTCGTGTTGTGTTATAGTATAACAGTGTTTCTCAACCTTTCTTCAGTGACCATCCCCTTGAGCAGCGATCAATTTTTTAACACCCCCTTATGTGAGAATTCTAAAATGTAAGATAATACAGTGTAATAAAATATAATGTGCACTCACAATCGCCAAAATAATAAAGCTAATAAATTGGAAAAAAATCAAAGACAAGTTATTGTGCATTGCTTAACGTAGTACCAATGATAGTACCTATTATTTTTTATAGTGATAGCATATTATATGGATTATCAAGTATGTATTATTTTTAGGTCGCACCATGTACATACAACGTTTTTGCGTGAACACCCTCGCCGCCCCTCTACCACCCAAACCTAGTTCACCGCCCCCCCCCACAGCCCAAAACTAGTTCATCGCCCTTCGGTAACCCTTCACCGACCACTGGAGGGCGATATCGCCCCCGTTGAGAACCACTGTGTTATACGGTCGTGAGAACCCATGTCAATTAATGAACCATCTATACCCGAGCGTGTCCGAGTGATATTCGAGGCCCAGAGCGGAATCGAAAAACCCGTACGCAATATTACATCAAACGAATAATGGAAAACAGAGCTTTTGAAGCCGACGCGCGTTACCTGAGATAAGTCCGCATACAACTTTTATTTATTTATTTTATTTATTTATATTTATAGTATATCATAATAATATTTGTAAACATCTTTGTAAAAACCCCCTAATGTACATAACTATATAATCTAACTATAAACTAATAACCATGTTGTTGATGTTGAAACAATAATATAAAAAAAAAAAATAGTGTTGTACAGACCTGCGGTGGTTTTCAAACTCTTTCTTTGAACGATGCACTGCACTGCGGGGTGCTCTACATAAATTCACACCATTTTCGCGGTACGTCGTGCGTGTTTCAGCTGTACGAAAAACTTTTTAAGGTTTTTTTTTTTTCACGATTATTTTAAATCGTACTTTGTTATAAATTATAACTTATAATGTGTCTATATGATTTTATTTCATTAAATATCGCAGGAACACATATATTTTCGTATATTGAAAGCGATCGGTCCGCCTGTTTAATTTACCACCATGCATATGGCACACCGGTCACAGTTATATTTTTAGATCCCGTTACAATACTCATATAGGTAAAAGCTTTTCGTTATAACAACTAATTATGATTTATAAATTATTATTATTCATTGTTCAACTCCGCCCATTTACTGTAGTTTAAAATTAAAATTACAATTTAATCACGTGATTCTAACTAAATAATACAGGTCATGTTGCCATAATTATTAGTCACTTAAACTGCATAATTTTTTAATGCTAATTAAAATTATACAATGGGAGCCTATAGCTGTGCTCATTGCATAATTCCAATAAACGTACCATATTATTACAGTGAATCTTCTAAAATGATAATGTGATCAAAATTAAATAAATATAAATGCAGAGTACAATGTGACAAAAACTGTGAAACAAGTGAAAATCTTAATGACGATCAGATTATTACCGCCGTTTTGGAAAATGACGGTGAAGAAACTGTGAACGAGGACTCGGACGGTGATGCTGACGAACCCCCTACCCAGATTTCACACACCGATGCCAAGAATGCTTTTGATATTGCCCTTCAGTACATAGAGCAGAGCTCAACCTCAACACCTATGGACATTTTGTGGATCAAGAAATGGAGAAATATTGCAGCTAAGTCTAGAATTACATTCACTAAACAAAAATCTATAACTGACTTTTTTTCTAAGTAATTTATATTAAAATAATACATTTATACAATAGTACATTTATATGTGTAATTATTTCTGAATACAAATAAATTTAATATTCAATTCTAAATAAAAATTGTCTGTATATTCTGATAATCCGACCTTTTTCGCGTTCCGACCATATCTCCAGTCCCAAAGGTGACGGATTAGAGGGGTTCTACTGTATATCAAAAACTTATATATAATACATATCACATCACATAGGTAAAAAACATTGCATTAATAATTGAAATTAAATGGTGCATTTGTTCAAATTTAAAATACTGCTAATTTAAACTAACACTGCTATATGATTATTCCATCCCTGTTTGTTCGCCGGTGACTCTTATCAAGTAGTTGGTCGCCGACTCGCGCCACTCTTATCACTATAGGACGGTCGGGAGGTGATACACAAAGTCAAACCACTTGTTATGAACTGATAATAGTATTATTGACCACAATAGTAATTACAAAGATAATATATACATAAAATAAATACAAATAACTTATAACCACGTTGAAACACCGGCCATTCGATTTCGGGAACCGGACGACCGACGTGGAGGATATCACCAACACTTCCCGATGGACACGCCATACACTACAAAACACCGGGACGCCAAAACTGCCAAACGAAACGCCAATAATGCAAAATGGAACGCCAATAATGCAAACGGAACAATACGGCAAATACGACACACGACCAAGTCGACTGCGCGAACACGACAGACCTCTCGCCCGGGGTGCATGCACGCGATGGACCTCATTAGGGTATCACTATTGCATAATAGCGATAGCCCTGATGATGTTGCATAATCGCGTGAACAATCCCAATGACTATTTCTCAAATAAATCTACGACATTTCTTCACGTGATGTTTTCCCGCCATGTCGCAGACATTTCGTACTTATCGAATGGGTGATTTGAAAATACTGTAGTAAAATATTATTTGGTTTGATGAAAATCATTTCTACTAAAATAATCACACTTGAACAAAATTAAATTCAATAATTAAATTAATAAATTATATTGAAGGTTATGAGCAATACCTATCGAAGACAGTCCAACGTGCTACGGTTCCCAAACTCGCAAAGGAGAGAAGTTACTGCTGAATGTTACGATTTTGTCACCTGCAGTATGAAGTGTTGCGCGGCACTTGTAGTTCTCAAACCTGAAGGCGTTTCCACGATGTTATAACTCCGATATATTTTTCTCGCGAAGATAAGTGACCTCTGTAGCTCTGTCTACTGTTCGTCTTTACTTCTCGTCACAAATTCCGTGTCTAAAAAATACAATATCGCGAAAAAATGATTTACACTCGGAAAAAACACTCGTTAGGTGGTTGCTGGTCGGTGATCAACTGGTTCGCGTAAATTTAACCACAACGCACGGATGCGCGATGGCGAGCTCATAAACTGGTAGTTTAAATTGTAATATAATATAGATAATATTTAGTCAAGTTTACCGCGATGGTCAAAACATTGATACTCGTGGTTATCTCGGTAACGCCAAGAACGAAATACAATTATTATACGATAAGTATATATGATGGTTATTATTTTTATTCATCAGAATTACCGTTAAACGGGTGTAAGTTGTTGATTTATCATGAAAATAATGGTTTATAATTTACGGGAAAAGTCGCTCGGGGAAAATGGCAGCGGGGAAATTATGTGACGCCATCTCACCCGACCTATAGGAGTTTGTTATAAAACTTCATACGAGGTATATTAAGTATATGGAAACCGTGGGTAAAAAAAAAATGTTTTTCCTTGTGGCACCCCGTATTATAAAGTTTCCCTCGACCGGGATCGGGACGAAATATATACGTTTTATTCGCAGTGCATAAATAAGACATTATAATAATATAACAACAGTCCCGTAACGGCACGACGCACCGAGAAGACACAAAAATAGTTTTCCGCTCCCGAAGTGTTCGAGAGCGAGTACGTGCCGGAACCGTAACAATGCGAAACATAAACATGGAAAAAATAACGATCGAATGGTACCTAAATACGCATAATGGTTTTGGATGGAACGTGGTCGTTTAGTCGGTTGACGAGCGGTGGCAGCACGCGACTTTTTGAACTCGTTACCGTAATGTGACCGCGGCCGGCGCAGCAGGCACCTATGTAAATAAATAAATAAATATACATTCATATTTGTGTTTATAATAGTTGCTATACGCATACGAGTGGGTACGGCGATGGCAACGTTTTCGCCTAACATAAACTGTGTAACGTTTTTCCACCCGACGAAAGATTAGCAAAACACGTGATTATAATATTGTTTTGAAGATCGGCGGATATTCTTTCGTCAATACACCGAATAATAATAAATAGGGCCCGGAAGTTCATGCACAAAAAACTATCAAAATAAGCATGCAAATATGCGCTTAAAATCTATAAAATATGCGCTAAATATGCATTTAAAAAAAATCGAAAATGTGTGTTGCTTAGTTTTTCCAATGGAATATTTGGTTTTAACAATGCTTTGCATAAATCTTTGTTAAAATCAGATTTTCGTGATGATGGTGTCGTAAGAAGCGGTTGCGTTAAACTATTTTTTTTAGTTTTGCGATTAACAGCTCGAGCATGTTTCTCAGTTTTTATATGCTGAGTTACGCAAAAACGTTTGTCACTGTTCATCTTTATTTCGCACATTTTACAAAATAAAACACCTCCATCGGATGCAAATATATTTTCACCAAACTCGGCCACATAACTACAAATTCGATTCGTTCCGACTTTTGGCATTTTAAAATTAATGGAAACCGATGTAAAACAAAAACAACACTATAGGACGATCGCACACGACTAAACCTTGTGCTTGGACTCTCACTATACATTCTTGTATCATGCTATTACGATAATCGCGACAGTCATTAAACCATTTTATTAATTTGCATGGACTTTCGGGCCCTAGTAATTACATAATATTAAATTATTTAAGTATTACCTGTATAATTTTAAACAGGTTTTTATACCCTAAGACCGAAATTTCTATAAAATATTAATGAAAAAAAAAAAAATATCAAAGGTAAAATGCAATAAAATGCAGTAAAATGCAATTTTTTTAAAAAATATGCATATTATGTAAAAAACCTCAAAATATGCGAAAATACGCAAACTAAAATTTCATTTTTGAACTCATCAGGTTGTGATTCAAATTTGTAGCTCATCCAGCAACTTTTTGATGCACTCATTAAAAACATGCAAATGCATGAACTTCCGGGCCCTAATAATAAATAATAACGATTATTAATTACACATAATAACATGGTTACGGATCTTCTATGTTTTATTCATTCTCTGTTCTAAGTTTTCTAAATCTTAACAATTCGGACCGATAAGAACAGCTGTTTGCTAATTTTAGAAATGTTAAGATCTCAAAAATTATTTTCCCCAATATAAACTTTACTAAATCAAAAAAACTAAGCATCTACGGAGATGCCTATCACCGCGGTTGGTCACCCCCTGTACAATAGTTTCTTACTACGAAAGCCGAGAAACAACAATTGAAATAATATTTGATTTCCAGTTCGGTGCATGCGTTGACACATTTAATAGCAAAACACTTTGAAGTTCAGAATGTGTAATTTGTTAAACAAACACGACCCCGTTCCGATGAAATATAACAACCCTTTATCGCGCGTCGCGTATTGTAATTGATTTATTTATTTCATTTATGTTGACAAATATAAAAACGTGTAACAATGCAACAAGGTATACTACGCAGTGTTCACAAGTGATATAGATGACCTTACACTAGGTATATATACTTATTAAAAATAGATAAAGTGCTTAGTGCAATAATATTTCACTTTCAGTAGGCAATAACATGATCATTTGTTGTTACCAAAATTTGTCTGAAAATATTTTGTTTTTGATGAGCTACGAATCAAACTGGAAGTTCTTCCTATATTTTCTTACTTGACTTAATTCTCTCAAACTTTTGTGTATTTGAACTTTTGGCAAATATATTAGCATTTCAAATAGATTATTTATATTTTAGCACCCTCGTGCGTCTATTTTTCTGTCATCTCTTGTCAACCACAAAAAGTAAGAATAAACTTTGAACGTATAACTTATACTTATACTGCGAGTTAGATGCGTAACGTACAATTTATTAAGTTACATAGCATTAACATATCATATTGGTATAAATATATATATATAGATGTAAAGAGTGATCAGATTTCCACGTCACAGCAGTTTTCTCATGAAAAGACCACAGAAAAGATTATTGGATGGAATTTTTTTTTAAGCCGTTTAACCATTGATAAATTTAATAAAACATATTCCATAATCAATGGTATAATCTAAAAATGAAGAAATCTGTGTTTTCCTATACGTTCTATAATAAAATAGAGTATAATAACGAATAATAAAATTAACAACGAATTTCGTTGTAACTTTGAACGGTCAGCAGTAGTCCGAGTATGGCTTAAGTTTTCGGATAGGTAGTCTGATAATTCTGTACTTTGTATTCACCGAACCACCGATATTATGTTGTCGAACGCGGAAAGTTACAAATCTATTCCGTTCCATTGTGTGAATACGAAAAGACCTGTTCGACCGCGCGAGCATCTTAATACACCGGAGTATACGCGATGATGTGCGAGTTTAGTGCATATATATTATATATAGTCGAGTCGCGATAACTCGAACCTCGATAACTCGAAAAACTTGACAACTCGAATTTTTTTTTATTACCCTAGAAATTCTCATAACACTCAATGTATTATAAATCTCGATAACTCGAATACAAAACTGTGATAAATAGCTTAGTCGAAGGTATTATATCTGTTATGCCTGGGTATTTTTGTAAACATATTATGTTTTATCTACTTGAGTACTATATAATAAAGATTTAACGAGTAGATAGAAACTGATTATTAGCATATGCACAATGTATCGGTTAGTATGTGGTTTACCTGTCGTGTTTATCGTGCGTTTTTGTGTTTTGGTCAATAAACAGCCGAAAACCCAAAAATTAATTACAAAATATTTTTCTACTGTATCTAATAAATAATAGATATATACATACTCATAATACCATTGTATCTATTTTAATTTTTGTATAACATTTATGTACATATATTTGTCATACATTTTTATAATTTTTATACGTATTTTATTATTACATAACTCGAAGTTTTGATTTAATTTTGATAAATTCGAGTTAGGTATCTCGAATATTACATATAAAATATGTAAGTGTATTTTTATCCCCCATTAACTTCGAGTTATCGCGACTCGACAAACATGTATATTCGTCTCGTGTACGATGTGTACATTACGTTGTGATGAATTGAAAACATCGGTGTAGGTCATGGCTCTATGAAAAAAAAATGGAAACTACAATGATTATTAGTTAAGATCGTGGGCGGTCAAAGTGCAGTTTTACGGTTTAACGAAACACAACGGTTGCACGATAAATATATTATATTCGATACGTTAAAATTTTGGGCGATATCATTTAAATCATTTGGCGTAACACTTTCGTGGTAATTTCTTAGCATTTCACACTCTACTGTACGGTCGGAAGTCAGATCGTGGTACACATGTTCTGCGATTTATTTGCACGTACCGATATCTCCTCCGTGTTGGTAGAAATAATCAAATTCCGTTTTTTTTTTACGAGCATCCCTGGGCAAAGGCAATCTTGTTGACAACAGTTTGGTTAATTTGAGCGTATTATTAAATTTAATTAACTTTTTTATTTTTAACTTTCATAAATTTCCGAGATCACAATTTTATGGCGCTTATTAATTTGAAAATGTTGACGGTTTAACTTTTAATTTTCATTAACTTCTTGATTTTTATTTATTTATTGAATTTTAAATAATAACATTATCAGAAAACCATATCAGAAAATTACTAGGTGATAATTATTTACAATGCATATCTCTAAAAATCATGAACTCAATTGAAAGTTAAACTGTTAAAGTTTTCAGAAAAACAAGCCGTATAAAATGCCCTTTTTTAATGCAGAATTATTATTTTAAGATAACTGTATTACATTTAACTACTTCACATTACGGTCGTATAGGAAAATCAATCTAATATTATTTTTATTTTACTTCAATAGTTAAGAAAAACTCGTTTGCGGAGTTATGGTGACAAAAAAAATCTAGAGTATTAGAGAAGCATTTCTATGTTGCGGGGCGAGGTTCAAACGATGTGACGTCACTTGTGAAATGCCTACGACATATCTGAAAATTTGACCAAGAGCAAAAATCAAAAAACAAAATTATCTGAAACGGACTTTGGTGGGATTTGCAGGACATTGATTGACCAGTTGGTGTTATAAAATATAAAATGTATACGGGTGATTCTTTTTTCAACATCGAACACTGATTTTCTCGGTTTGTTAAATATAGCACGTGTTATTAAAAAAGTTTTTTTCGTAAAACGTTTTTGTAAAATTCTGAAATTTTTTCGCTTCTTTTGCCAGCAAAAACTTTTTTGGAGTTTTTATCTTTGTTTTAAAAATAAGCAACATATATTCTTATCATTCCATTTTCCACAGCAAGATCTCGCACAAAGACGATAAAAGTGTAACATTTCCAGATGTTTCATTCATGTTCAATATGTTCAATATAATCGGACATTGATACGAAGTCTAAAACAATAACGTTTAAAAGGCGGTTCATATAAGACATATAATTGTTGAGCATTTTCGGTTCTCGTGATATTTTTCATACATGTACGAAACGCAATTTGTGGTGTTCCGTGTTATAGAAAAACAAGAAACTTAGAAATATTGGAGAGACAAAATATTGCACAGCAGAACATAATTTCCTGAAAACTTCAAACATCCAATATCGATTGTCACGCGAGACTGTACACAGAGTATATTATTTATTAGTGCGTTTAAGGTTCTGACGAGTCGTACCTCGTACATCAGGTGTGCTGCGGGTTAATTATAATTTTCTGTTAGACTTACTGTGGTTGTATACTACTGACGGACATAGTCAAAACGAATTGACGTGCAATTAGTTTATGAATTGAAATCGGAAATTAGTTTATGGTCCAAATTTAAATTTACACTTCGTATACCATGCATTGTTTCGATCCCCTTCGAGGTTAAAACGTATACGAATGTCAACGGATAAGCCTGTATGATGATGTGCACTCATCGATTAATAAATACAATATTTTATCAAAACCATCGATTCGCATTAATTACACAGAGTCGAAATATAACAGCTAGGGTAGGCCCGGGCACGCCACGATTACGAGCTGCTTGTGTAGTGCACTGACGTGTTTTCGAGTATCACTCGTATTCATTCCGCCTCGCTCGTCTAAACGTTAAACGCTTCATAATAATATTATAAGGTTACGGCTCGCACTGCGGGAATTCGTGTTTCAAACATGGACATTAACAGGAAACCATCACGCTTTTCGTAGTATTAAATCGAAAGTGTAAATCACCTGCATATTATGTACCTACCCTAAAATTGAGTAACAATATATCGTGAAGTTATATGACTTCAAATCGTACAAACACGTTTCTTAATGCACTACGTATACCTAAATACTGCGGTTGACCGAGTCTATTGTAGTTTTTCGGCTTAACGTTAAAAGAAAAATATAAATCGGTCTGTATGTAAAATCGTCGTTCGCAAAATGTATAAGCCGGTGTGTCTCGTGAAGATACACCCGTTGCGTTGTTAAGCTTGTTTGAATTTTGGTAAATATTATGTTATGAAAACAAATAGAGTGAAACAGTTACAGCAAACTCGCTGAAAGATGGTAAATATTATTTTGAATAAAAATAAGGGCAAATATTTGCCAAACACTTGCGTAAAGGTGGTATATATAATTACGAATAAAAGTAAGGGGAAAAAATTAGCGCTAGCTTACTTCAATTAACATTTATGCGTTCAGACTTAAAGGGGTGTCCAACCTTTTGCGGAGCCCGGGCAACGTGAAGTGAGTAAAGTTTGTCGCGGGCCACGTGCATTTTACAAATTATAAAATATTTGATTTATAATTACTATGTACAGCTAATAAGTAACATTGTGTGCATTTTTGTTTTTACAGTGAAACATTTTATTTATTTTAACAAGGTTGAAAAAAACATATATTTATATAGTTAAGAAAACAATAGAAAAACGTTTAAATTGCGTTTTTAACAGAAGTAATGAAAGTATGAAATTGACGTGGGGACCACATTATGATTTATCGAGGGCTATGCGTAAAAAAAAAAAACTTATTCTGGTCATTTCCCCGAAACGGGCTTACATTTCTAATTTCCCCGGTCGTTAAAATGTTAAGATCCGGACCGGGTGGGCATGAAAAAAAAAGTTATTGAAACGTAGGTTTTACCGCGGTAGCTTGAACGTTAGGTTAGGTTAGGTTAGGTTAGAAAAAAAAATCCAAACCAAAGCGCTTTTACACGGTTACAAAATCGCCTCGTGCATCGCATGGGCCATAGGGATCCCGCAGGACAACAATAATCGGTGAACACTCGCCACACGGGACAGCGTGCAGGAGCCTAGCGAACGAAAAATGATCGGGATGAATCGTCAGGAAGTGCTGAATGCGCCTCGACGACGACGACGACGGGGATGGAAATTTACGAGGCCGTAATACGGTGCGCGTTTGCCTTTTCGGAATTGAAATCGAGACTCGTGCAAGCAGCGCGGCGTCGGGAATTATATTGCAGGAGCCGGAGGATTATTTACGCGTGGCGCAATCAATTTAGCGTCGGACGCCCTCGCGTTTTCCGCGCCCTTCCCGCACCCTTCCTGTGCCCTTCGTTTAACGAAAGTTTTTCCCGAGCAATCTTCCGTCGGCACCGGACCACGCGGATGCTGGCGCACCTGACGCAGCAGCGGACCGTGAAGCGAACAAGACGACCGTGGGCATCATTCGCTCGGAAGGGTTGCGCGTTTTAAACGTTAACCGAACACATTTGCGCGGGGCGTACACCTTGACGCGGCACTGGTTTTGTCCTCGGGCGGTGCCGGTCGATTTATTTTGTCATACACTTCACGTCATGCCCGTGCGCAGGATTTCAGAAGGGGGGTGTTTTGAAAAAAAAATGTATAACACAGATACATTAATAATTAGCAAATAGTATTATAACATATTTATATTTATTATTAATGTTGTAAGTATCTATATTAAAAATGTTTTTTAACAATACTATAAAATACAAATTTTATTGTCATTATATTTTATCAATAACGGCAACTATGATGAAAGTCGATAAACAGCAAATGTGAAGAAAACACTATTTTAAATTATTATAGTATTGTACTATTATGCTATGCATTATTATTTATTACAAATAAGATTAGAAAATATTACATATAGGTGATAGATCAACAATGAAAAACACGATTTTTTCGACCATGGGGGGGGGCGAGTTTGAACACCCAAACCCCCCCCCCCCTTGCGAACGGGCCTGCTTCACGTCACAATTTTAATATACGCAGAAAGGTTGTTGACAAAATGGTTTATCTTAATTTAAGAACAATATATTGGTTGTATAGTCACAGGGGAAAAAAAAATAGAACGGATGCTTCCTTGGTGACGGATGGTGGACGAGAGAGAGCCGGGTCGGCTCCGGCAAAGGCCTCCTTCCTCAGCCCGGTGTACGACGTAGGTGGGAGGTTTTGCCGAACCAGTGTTATCGTTGTCCGGGTTGTGGCTGGGTAAAGAGCGACGCATAATGTCGTATAAAAAATAAATAATAACACTACCCCGGGCCGTGACAACCTACCCCGTGTTTAATGGAGATAATCGAATTGGGGAGTTTTTTTTTTGTTTCGAGCGTCCCCGGGCAGAGGCATTTTCGTCGACAGTGGTTCGGTAAATAAAAGTGTACCATTTGAACTGGTTAAATAATTAACCGATTGTTAACAACGATGATTTTTGTGTGACACTCAAACATAGCCATTTTTTTTTATATGGCCTGTTTTTTCTGAAACTTTTGACGGCTCAACTTTTGGTTTTCATTGAGTTCATGTTTTTCGATAACAAGGAACCAATATCCATTTTTATCCTAACCTCGTAATTTTTCCACTAAGGTTTGCTGACAATGTTTTTAATATTTTTAAAATCGTGTGAATAGTACAATCAAGAAGGTAAAGATGGTGAACCATCAACATTTTCCGAAACATAAGCACTATAAAATGACTATCTTCGAAAATTATAAAAGTTATAAGATAAAAATTCAATTTTTTCGACTTCTTTAATAATACGCTCATACTCCTAAGCGTTAACCTAGTTATGCACTCACATCTCCATGTCCATGCAGTTATATGATTGTAGAAATGTAGTTTGTACTTAAAACCCTTACGTCATAAACCTAAAGGTTTTTCAGTTAATACCCAGTCAACCACCGATAGTACGCACTCTAATAATAAATAGTAAAATGTGTACTTATTCAATGGCTACAGTTTATGTAACGGCGGTGTTGAAAGAATCTCATCATTAGAATTTCGTTTACTATTAGAATCGGAAATTCATTTGTAATATGCAATTAACACGGCATTATAAAAATAAACAATTTTCAAGAAAGGTAATGGACAGAAAAATCTAAACAAGTCGCAATAACTTCGAAAACTTCACTTCAATTACAATTACATATTATTACTATGATATTTAGTATTTTCACGACGGTCAGATAGCAGGATATAACGATCGGAAAAGCTCAAAATATGAATATTTTAATAGATAACATACATATGTGATAAACGTGTACACTGTACATATTAGGGTGTATTTTGAGTTTGTTTTCTCTTATTTGTGGCAAAGCAATGATTATTTTTAGCATTTAGATATTAAGCCTTAATAATACAAATTTAATTATTCATTTTCAATATTATAATCGTGAAAACGATATGTTATCGAAATTTCAAAGTGGTGTCAGGCCAAGGTAAACAATTGAATTGACAATATTGTAAAACTATTTTGCAATCGAACAAACTTTTGGAGTATTAACACACTGGAATATCACGAATGCTTGCAAACAATATCACGTAAATTTAAACCGTTATAACCTCGCCAATTTTGTACGCAGACGGTTGGTTCACCCGTGAAAGTTTCAAATTCTTATAAAAGCAAGATAGAATATAGTGTTTCATTCATAATAGTTTTATTTTTTTTTAATTGGACTGTGCGTATTATTCCCAAAAATATTTAAATTCCGTTACCAGTGTGTTTATCACAAGTATATTATACACAGGGATGATATATAATTGAGTAGAAGGGAGGGGAGGGGAGAAAATCCTAAACACGCTACTAGCACACGCACATGTGCGCACAGCAAACAGACGATCGAGGGGTGACGCGGCGCTGCACATCCGCATACAGTCGAATGAGTCGAATGAGCGCGTGGACAACCAATGCTGGTAGTGGTCGTCCCGCTCACCCCGTACATTGAAATATGTTTTCGTCTTCCGATCCTCTAGCCGGGCGCGGGAGCCGTGCCAAAGTTTCGGGGTGTACCTTCGCAGGGCGCAGACGTGAAATCGGTGTGAACATTACGCGCCGTGCGGACGGTTTTTTTTTTTTTTTAGATTCCAATAAAATGGATATAATCTCCTTCGACCTATTTTAAAGTATTCAATTATTAAGGTAAGGATTATACAAGTCCTATTTACACTGATGGTAATATCGTTGACACTATTCAACTGCGGCTGCTGTGTAATATATGTACAATTGTATTTAAAAAAATATTATCGTATGCTCAACCTTATAGATTTGAATATTTCTAGCTTCCAACGTACTCGAAGAATTAACTCTTAAGTGTATAACGTTTTTTTTTTTTATTTTGCCATTATCAGGGACATTACAGCAATACAATTATATACAAAAGAAAAAAATTTACAAAATTAGATATTTACAATATTATCAAATCAAATTAAGAAGCCAGCGGAAATAATGAAGGTAATGATGGAGTTGATGATGTGAGTAGAGCGAGTATTAAGGATAAGATTTGAATCAGGAGTGGGATAACCTAGGGTGGATAGGAATGAAAAAAGGAAAATGTATAACGTTTACTTTAATTTCATGAATACATTGATACATTTTAGTCTGTACTCGAGGCAGTACCGGAACCGTCGGAGTTGTCCGAATCTATACATCACGTGAAGTGGCAAGTGCAGTTGTAAGCGCAAATGTATGCAGTTCCATTGTCGCGTGCTGCTGCTGCGGATAAAAAAAAAACGACAGTAACGTCAAACGGGTCGACCGGCTCCGGGAAGACGTATTGTTGTGTAATCGCGACTTTATTCCGGTCACCGAGGCGTGACGTGTTTCCATCTTTATTATCGACGTCCCGCGCGGTAAAGGCTTGTTATTTCAACGCGGAAAACGCAACGCGATACGACAATATTTTCTCAAGCGCAATCCGCCGCAGTTGGAAGAACAAGAACTGTTTCACGGTCAAACGATGATGGCCCGTAAACGTTGAACACGATCGGTTGACTAGAGGCTTGTTTGCAATGCCGAGGACGCAAATCTAATGGTCACACACGCAAGAGTCCGTACCGAATTTCTCGATGTGGGCTGGTGCGACTTACGTCCGGAGGTAAACGCCGAACAATCATCATACAATTCGACACTAACCCGTATGACGGTCGTGTTAACATAATATATTGTTTTCGTACGCACGCGTCATATTCCCAAGAAAATGTTATTTGTCTTAAAGGTTTTCAACAATACAGTTTGACTAATAACCTATTCGTTGACCATATAACTCACTACGTTAAGGAACAACTGGAATTTATATGTTCTATGCACGAGAAAAATAAAAACCCTATTGATAGGTTATACGAAAAAGCATGGTTACTTAATATTAATCATACGGTCTATGTTAACTATTGAATCATACATTTATATTTGTGTGATAGTTAAAATTAACATAAGTGTTGGGGAGTTGATCATATTAGTATTGTCAAAGTTAAAAATAACGAAAAACAATAATAATTTATATTGAATGAATTGATTAGTCGAAAGTTGATTTGTGGACGGATAGAAATACATATAATATGTTTGTAATAGTTTTTGCTTATAGTCTTTGTGCAGGTATTGAAAAAAACACGAATTTTATATTAAAAATAATATAATCAATCAGCTTAACATTTTCTTATATAAACCTGCAAGGATGGCAAACCTACTCGTATTTCAAGTCCCGTGCTACGGAAATGCGCATGGACAGTTAAAACATGTTGGCACATCTACATTTATATTATTCTAATCTGTTCACTGACAAAACTAATTGAAGGTTTAGATATTTTAACTCTTTTAACGCGTGTAATTTAGATCTAAACAACGTTATACTGTCTTTGGCGAACTCATCACATTTCTGTAATGGTATTGATCGAATTACTCTACAATTGAACTCTCCGTTTCAATCCATTTCTTACATATTTTGTAACTATGAAATAATACATAGTATGTTTTCAATAAATGATAAATGGTCAATCGTCCGATTTCGCTATCCGGTTTCCAACTAGGATTCACTCCGCTGGGAGTACAATTCACTCTCACGTCTCCTCTTGACGAATAGGGGAAGTGTCATATTCATATAGTTATCTCTCTACCATCGGGATCGTCCTGACGAACAATAGAATTAGAAAATAATGCTGTTTCTCTGATAAAATCGCTCTTATTCAATGTAAATCGTTAATATTATGATCAGCCAGCCAAAAAAGCCGACACTCGGACGTTCCAAGCATTTATTGATTTATAAACAAACGCTATTTTATGTATAATAAATTGTGATCTATCATTTTTACATGCGCTGTTCTTATGAAAACGAGTGAAATTCATTTCAAATATTAAACGAATTCAACTTTGTTCTTTAATAGCTATTACTTAAAACTTATTAGAATATATCAATCATAATTATTAGAGTCCGGATTTATATGCATTTAAAAAGTGTCAAATATGATGCAAATATGCAAAGGAAAAATGGTTCAATATGCAATTATATGCATTATGTTACACTTTATAAAATGTGTTTATTTTTTAAAAACCATACTTTTACACCAAGAAAAATTCTAAATACTTTATCAAAAACAAAAAAAAATATAATAAATACACAATTTACATACATATACATTTACCACTACATACAAAATAATTTTTTTTAAACATTATGAAGAATCCGCGGTGGCAACGCTAAATTTATATGGCTACATTACCACGAAGACGTGACTAAAAGTGGTCTAAAATAAAAATAATTATTTAACATCCAGAAAATAAATAGCAATTTAATATCTGAGAAATCTTGCTACAATGAAGCATTGCCGGGTCATCTAGTGAATACTATAAAATAAATCAAATTTTGAAATATTACGAATACACGATGTGATTATTTATAAAATGTTTACGACATAACATGCCGGGACGCAAGTGTATGTGATTTTTTGTAATTAATACTTATCATATCTATTCGTGCTCCGATCTCATATAGTGAGGCAATTACAAAATGTATTGTAAATTAAAATATTTAATTTATTAAAAACCAATAAAATATGCATGTTATATACATTTATTAACAGATATGCAATAACCATTGAAATATGCAAAATATGCAATATAAAATTCGGTGTGATATGAACCGTAGACATTTTAAACCTCCATAGACGTGCATACACTTAGTACAAACATGCAAATGCATATAAATCCGGGCTCTAATAATTATACATAGTATAATATGTAAAATATATAAAATTGCTAAACATACTTATAAACCCTTTGGGTCGCTTAAATAAACAGACCCAGAGCATAGAAGAAAAAAAAACTTTAATTCATTAGTATTACACTATGACGGCTCAACGGTTATAATATAATAATGATAAGGATAGCTAATATCGTACGCAACACAAAGTTTGAGAACACAGATAACGCGATTAAACGATAAACAAAACGAAATGAGCGCATCTGCGATAATTAGTAAAGGTAATTACAATTTATTTAACACTGCCGTAGGAAAAAATTAGGAGTTTCAATTACAACAAGTACGCGTTGGGAGATACCCATTTAAATCATACCTAACCTAAATGACTTCTGTAAAGCTGTTTTATTAGTGTACGCATGCGCGCAGCCTAAATATAATGCGGCTTGCGAATCGTCCATGTGGATATACGAAATGTAAAAGATAATCTGGATGAGTCTATCTCGATGTGTGTCAACATTGCTCGACAGTACAAAACGGTCCGACGAGTGTAACGCGAGCGAGGGAGCGAGCGAAAAAAAAAATAAACGCCACCCCATCCCTCTTCCCCCGACAACTCGATGTACACAATATATGTTACACGACGGGAGTTGTGTAACATATATTATACGTTTCCGACCGGAGACCTCCTATAGTTGTCGGCGGCGTTCACCCTTAAGACGTGCGTTTTCAATTAAAACGTTACAACAGATTGGCCGTGACGGGATACGATATTACTGTGCGTTGAAAAACGGCGATTGTGCGAAAAGGGCCGTCCGGGCTCGGGTTTTAATCCCGTCTGATGAATACGCGCACCGCCGCAAGAAGGATAACATCGCGACCCTTTGTTGTACACGTGTACTTAGTCAAATCGCTCGTTTCACGAAGTGGACGTCCACACTACATGAAATGTAACCATTTAGCGAAAACTACGTTTTCCCACTGCACCATGTGAACAATTTTTTGACTTTTTCATGAAGCGGATGTACACATTGTAAAATATTTAATTCTATGTACATTTTACGATTTTGTATGAAATTAAACAATTTAGTACAAGGATCAATTTTCTCCTCTATTGGTTTTTACGGGAAATTATGAGGAATGTATTGATTTATGATTCATGATGTGTACTTAGTTTTTGTATCCGATTTTGATCATTGGGAGTGCTCCAATATACATATAGAAGTCCGTCTAGTTAGTATTTTTTCTTTTGTTTGAAGGGGAGTTGTTATTTTTCGAATTCCTCAGCAGTTTATTCCAAACAATTGAGAAAAAATGTCAAATTACTATAGCCGAGATCGTGACTAGACTTGTATATATTTCCTTGATACATATGAATACAGAGTTTTTATAAGAAGTTGGTTTCAGTTAATTTTAGTTATTTATAGTACATACACTGCGCACGAGTTTTGATTATTGCTGTGAATTCTTTGTTTTTGGGCCATGTCATTTCACGAAACGGGGATGATATTCCATGATCCCCTCGCTCTCCCGATTTAACAGGTTGTGATTTTTTTTTATCCTGGGTACCTTAAATCAATAGAGTTCGAGGACACAGAGAACTACCAGAGCTCTCAAACAACGCGTTTGGGACGAGTTTGGAGCAAATAATATATCCGTTGGTATGCTACGAGAGATCATGTAAAAAACATTTCAACGGAGGTCATTTGGCAGGCGAATTTTATAGAAACAAGTTTTTCTTGGTATTGAACAGCAAATGGTAACTCTTGCAGTACTTTATATGAATATTGTTAAATATAAATATAAATGTTCGTTCTTTAAAGAACAATTAAATATTGACATTATTCCGTTTCACGGCCGAATCCGGTATTTTATTCATCACGAAGATAACGGTGATAACGCGAGTAACGGTTTGGAATTATCTGCTAAAGAATATGCTATTGTGAACGAAGTAACTAAAATTGTTTTACAAAATGTATGTTGGAAACATTTTAGTAAAAAGTTTATGAAAATAATTAAATAGCTTGTACCGAAAAAAAAAAAATATTATCTGGAAAAAAACGTACGAGATCAAGGGAAAAACATATTTCTCTTTATATTTCTAAACGTTTAAGCTGGTGACCAAAAGAGGGAAAAGTCCGACGAAAAGCGTCCTGCCCACATTGCATAGGTGTAGTGATATTGTTTTGGCCGGAAAGGAAAAAGCAACACTATACGTGTTTGTACTGAATCGTGTACGTATCATTAACTGCGCGGTGTACGGACGCGCGCGTGTCGTGCTCATTAGAGTTGTTCAAACTACACGTGATCACTTCCGTCGACTTGCCGAACATTTCAAAACAACATTTTCAAACGTGCCCGCGGAACCATCCATTTGAAACGGACAGTCCTAACTATAAATGTGCGGGGGCGGGAAGGGTAATGTTTTTTTTATAAGGTTCGCGGATAACTAGCGGTTATTATCAAAACGTGCGCTCGCGATCCACGCATGTGTAATGCTAGCTCCACACTCTCGCCGAGGCGAGGCGAGGCAGCGCGAGCACGATAGTGTAGTCGGTTCACTCGTGTCGCCTCGTCTCGTCTCGCCTCGTCTCGTCTCCACTCCGAGTCGGCATTTTGGTCGCGAGTCAAAAGACCACGAGACACGAGGCAACAAAAAAATTGAGTGAGTCACGAGACTACACGAGAGTGTAGACTATGCATTCGTGTGCTGCCTCGCCTCGCGTTAACTCGACCAGACTCTCGACGAGGCGACCTCGCGAGAGTGTGGAGCTAGCATAACGTTATATACCCCGCGGGACTCGCAATCGCCGAGGTCCGCGATTCCGAATTTCGCATCCGAGCCCGCACCAAATAGCTTGTACACAGTGGCGTAGGGAGACTCGTTAGCGCCCCTGGCAAACCTAGGAAAATGCGCCTTTTTACCGATTAAAAAAATTGACGAAAATACGGAATGATATTTTTTATGTATATAATTAGGTAATACAAAATTATTTAACTGTCAGTTTTTATTACAATGTAAATTTCAAACTTTAAAAGTTTTCTTTTCTTGCTTTAAGGCTAGAGAATTCATCGATAAAAATAAGTACCAATTTTAAACGGCAAATTTGCACCCCTTCATAATTTACGCCCCTGGCGTACGCACAGTTCGCCATACCCTTGCTACGCCACTGCTTGTACCCCCCGTTTGTTGGTATGCACGTACAACCCGCGGGACTCGACTCGTTCTAAAATGGTACTCGATCGGTACGTGCAGCCTTTGAGCGTTCGTCGGTTCGGCTTTTACTTTTGACGCGAACTTTGCACAAGTTGACAAATCGATAGGACGAAATCGTGCGGTCTACAGCAGAGATCTATCTAATCGATCGACGACTCGTAGCTGCACTATAACACATGGGCAGCGATTTTGTAACGGGACACCCGGCATACCGTATCGTACATTACTGTGGTCAAGTCGAGCGACGCGACCGGACGCGCATAAATTAAATCGAACACGCTCGGGCGAACGCTTATACATAAGGGATGGCGGTGGGTAGGGGCGGCAACAGGAAAGGCGGGTGTGTTGTTTGGTTTTTTCTCACCTCGGCCCGAAACCGACTAGGATACGCGATCCGTCCGACCTAGACGAGTTTGAAACGCCGCCGGAGTAGGTGCCTACCTAAATATAATAATATAACACGTGCTTTTTTTTATTATTATTATTGTTCCACGACAAAACACTTTATCTCGTTTTTCTCACGGTAGGATTGGTCTATTTTACAAGCCCAACGGTGCGATATTAACTCGATTATGATACGCGCCTTGAACACGAAAACCCGTCGGAGGTTTTTAGTTTTTTTTTATTTACTTATTTTTTTTTCCATTTTCTTTTTTAACTTCTTCACTGCGCGTATCATATTCACACACACATACACCTACAGATCTAATTACTTAACTCCATTGTGCGAGGTGCTTCGGCACCGGGTTCATCCTCGGTCCTACCCATAAAGGGTTTCCGTGTTCTCGCTCGCATCCCCGTAATATCACATATACAGGGTGATTCTTTAGGCACGCTCAGCCCCACTTTTGGCCGTAAAAATGATTTAATTTGAAATTTTGTTTTTCAATTTTTCAAGTATGGTTGGTGTTCCTTAGTGATACGTAGTCACGCGATATTATTATATAATGCATAATATTATGAATTGTAATTGAGATTATCGGTGGACGGTGCAACGGCCGGTTTTGGTTGTCGTGCGCTAACCGTGAAAGAAATAACAAGTAGTGAGTTTGTGTGCTAGTTTTTTTTACCTTTTTTATTACCTTTTTGTTTCGTTACCATTTTTTAATACCATCTACCACCATTTTACCACTGGTCATCACCGTCTTCGTGTGTCCTTCTACCACCACCAGCGCGACCGGAATCAGGTCATAAATTATTATTATTGTGTATTATTACTATTATTATTATTCACTGTACGTTTTGTTTTTATATATATATATATATATATATATATAAAAATATATTAATACCCCATAGCTGGCCAGCACAAGTGTACCCCACACCATAATTATTGTTATAACTTAATAGTACAACAGTTAATATATCTTTCAAAGAAAGTAGTTTTATTTTTGATACAGTCCATTTCTACTCCCAAACAGCTGGTTAGGTTACCTATATAAACCATATAAACTATGTTTTCCAAAATGTTTTTCTTTTCTTCATTCCACCTTAAGTGTGTCCCGAAAACTTTAATATTTTTGATGTAGCGTAGTCAACATTTGGACCAATTTATTCAAACTGAAAAATTCATACGAAAAGTGTAAAAATCGCGTTACCTCGAATAATAAGTAATTACAGATAACGTGTTATTACAAATATATCATAATAATAGGTATTATAATGCTTAAATGTACAGGAAAAATGACCCCAATATCACCATGAAAACTGGGTGTTCTTATTTGAAAAACAAAACTTTGCATCTTCACAGGACATACTTAAGGTGGCGAGAAAAAAAAACATCACGGAAAACATAGTTTATATGGTAATTGACGAACATTGAAAAAAAAAAACATAATTCAAATCTAAAATTTTTACGGCCAAAAAAGGGGTGAGCACGCCTAAAAAATCACCACGTGTAAATACAACGGAAACGCGTATACGAACAACAAACTGCGCGAAACACTGGCATTATCGTGTATAATATCCGTTTTTTTTTCCCGTACATACGCGCGATTGTTTTCGACGAATTCAAAAACACATTCCCACCTCCCCTCGGATCGAAAGACCGACATTACGTACGGATAGTGCACGTCGCATGGTTTTTTTTTTGATCGTCGACTCGTACGGCGAAACGAGACTTTTTTTCCGCAGCAGCAGATTTCCGGCGAACCGAGTAAAGTAATCAAGTTCGAAAAAAAAAAAAAAATGAAAAACAAACAAACAAGCGAAAACGAGCGCATGCGAGATGGAACGAACGCACGCATATGCGTCAAACCGTCAGGTACACGCGAACGTCTAACTTGTTCTGAGACGCCGGTACAGGTTGACGAAGTTTGCCGTCGACCATCATCGAGTCACCCGACGCGCTCGAACACTTTTGTTTATCGTTCGAATATTAGAGCTCCGATAAAATTGAAAAACCGTAACTTTGATCCCGTACGAATCGCTGCCACTTTAACGACCAGAACCTGAGGAATGTAACGTAATCGTTTCGTGTTTTTTTATTTTTTATTTTAATGAAAACGGTTGCCGAATTCTTCAGAAACAATTCTAAATTCCTAAAGAATAACCCAGATATATTATACGGACGGTCGAGCGTTCTTTGTGATTTTCATTGCGCAATAAAACGCATGTCGTATTCGAATGCGTTAATTTTATTATTTCATGCGGTTTTTTTTTCACATTTATTTTTCAACGCGTGCAAAGAGCGTGAAAAACCGTAGAAGTTGAAAAATAAAGTTTTACAAATAAAAATTAGCTTTATAAAAAAATATAAACATTTTAATTTAAATCTTGATTAATATATTACTTTACGAATTCGCTAAAACTTAATATATATATTTTTATGGCGTTTTGAAGTTTAGTCGTGAAAGTTTCGGCGATCATTTAACATCATATTCATTATACAACGTCCAAAACGAAATACTTACGGATAAACTATTTTCACTAGCTCTTAACTTTGGAAACCCCCCCCCCTCCCCCTTGTAATAACATTGCGTAACCAGCAAGCTCGTTTTTTCCCGCTTCGATGATTAATCTACGTTTTCAAAATCGTTATATCGTTTATTACGAAATTATATTAGTAAAATTATATTATAGACCGTTTTGTGTCGATGTTCCGAATGGGTGTGAACCCAGAAAACGAGGCTGAAATACCAGTATTCCTGTAATCTGTACCAATATCTTTAGATTCTGAGTGAACCAAGTGATGCACATGGGTTTTACCATGACGTGAATTTTTTTTTTTTATGTTCTCGTGTACACAGGTTTTTGATTGAAAACTTATTGGTAAGGTCGTAGGATTTTGAATTTCCCAACAGTTTTTTGAGTTATTGCGAAAAATGAAAACAGAATTACCATGATTTCGACCGAGATTCCATACTACTTCACATTTTATAGAAATTCCGTAATTTTCGAAAAAATTTAATGAAACTATAGTGCTACTTATATAATTATGTAGGCATGTTAAAATGTCGATTAAAAGTAAATCTTTCATTATTTAGAAATTTGGTCCTAGTACTTCATCGCGCGACCATCTTTAGAAATATAAAATTATACACTCGGACTCAAAATAGTTTTTTTTTTCGATAGTAATGGTTATTGCATTAGTTTATTAAAACTTAAAAGACCAAATACAGCAATAACATTCATCCGTCCCTGGTATTATCTCATTCGAC
The DNA here is from genome assembly GCA_949715065.1 of Periphyllus acericola. Lineage (NCBI taxonomy): Eukaryota > Metazoa > Arthropoda > Insecta > Hemiptera > Aphididae > Periphyllus > Periphyllus acericola. The sequence goes on along the minus strand of OX454266.1, from coordinate 27,810,019 downwards.
CGTGGATAGTCTCATCCGTTTTTTTTGCACTCCGACGCGGTGTTCTACTTTTATGATACCGCGTTAATATGGATTATTCTTTCTTTTTTTTTCTCAGCAATGTGTTCGATATTTTGTGCGCAATATGCGCCGCGTACACGATCACGTACACGTTTTGCGATATCTTGATTTCACACATTTTTCACTGCCGCCAATCATCCTGATATTTTTTCATAAAACAGGAGTCAGTTGACTATCCTGTACAAATTATATTCGATCGTTTCGCACTATAGATAATCATATTTTACCTCGTGGGGCTGTGTTCGAGTTAACGTACACAGCGATATGCGCGTTTTTAAATGTTATCGAAATAAGTCCACTCGCGTTCTGTCCTCGGTACGTCCAACGAAATATTCGACAACTTTGCGCGTTCGATAGTATTTCAACGCGACATTTTTTCCAAATCGTCATGTTATCACGAGTAACACTATAATCGTTATAATGATAAGGCGGTCATATAATATTATAACATTTTTGAGTCGATCCCAAGATCCCAGTGAGCCAAGACGCAGAGGTTCGAACACCAATGTACCTGTCATCTGCCCCGGGTATAAATACTACAAACGATTTCGCGACAAACTTACGATAACCACAAGAATGCCCTTATCTCCAAAATGTCCTCCTTAACCGTTCCGGGAAGTCCACGGCGAAAGCTAAAAAGGAATAGGCTAAGAGATACCTTAACGTAAAAATGAAAAAAAAAAAATGGATAAATACATAAATGAAAAAACTGTACATATATTTCAGAGGTGCTGCTAATAAGTGGCTGCCTCTGTCACGTATTTCATGTAATTTATATATTTTTTCTTGTAAATATCAAATTTACTTATTGTGCTTGTGCAAGTATAGATTGTAAATATCTTTTGAATAAATAATTTTTTTCCGCATCCGACGCGTTATTTTGCTCATACCGTTGTGCGTAATAATGAATAATTCTTTTTTTTTTTCAGCAATCAGTTCAGCATTGTGTTGTCAACGCGCCGTGGTGTGCTACACGTTTTTTACTGCTATAGCCAATTCGATATTCGTTTGAAAACATAGGGTGAGTACCTGTACGAATTAATCGAGTGTTTCGCACGAATTGTAGAATAACGTTTCGCTTCGTAATCGTTGTTGATCGTCAGTTAAACATATTTGTGAATACGTTCAACATTCGGCCGAAAAAGTAGTCAATATTTCCACTACTATTGCGATGGGTCAGTTTAAATTCTGTAAAACGATATAACTTCGAAGGCATTGTAACTTGGCCGAGCTGGATACCAATTTTCCGTTTAATTAAAAAAAAAATAGAGAACTCGCGTATTTAAACAAGTTAAATTTGAACATCGTTCACTGTTAAAACTTTTTTTATTTTTACATTAAAAAGAAAAGAAAAAAAAACCATTTCCAGCAAAACCTTGTGAATTAGTCCATTTTTCGTATTTTACTTTTTTTTCGGCCCATCGCGAGTAGTCGAAAAGAAATTGTCTCTTTTTTTTTTTGGCCTAGAACGTCGAAAAACCAGACCGCTCTTTCAATCCTCTTCGTTTGAATACGTGCGCTTAAAATAATATTACTAGCATTCTCTATCCTCGGCATGATACGAAACATGATTTGACGATTTTGCGCAATTCATGTTCGCGCCGTATTTTGACGGAAGTGTATCATACGCGTTTTCCAATCTATACCATTTACGTCGGACCGCGGGTTCGGTTCGAGTGCATATGCGGTACGGCAAGCGTGGTCTGGGTTGGGTACACGAAAGAACGTAAACAAATATTAGCCCGGACAGATAATACCTTAGTGCGACGTGTGAAAGTCTTGGATTCCCGTTTATGAACCGTTTGAAAAATGTCAACCGATGCCGGTTATAATATAATACAGATGCGCGATATTATGCGAATTATAATCCGGCCGAGTATGGTCTTGAAAAGAGTTTTCGAACGCGACGTCGAATGAAAAATTGTACGTCGACGAGTGAATCATAATTACCATTGTACCAATTTTGAGTTGGGATTTTTTTCAATTTACCACACGTCAAAATGCGTACTGCATAGTGGTTAAAATGTACATGAGTATTTCGCTGAAATAAAAATACGCATGAACACATGAAAAGTAATACGAAAAATAAAAATGTTCGCGTAACAAATATAATATATCGATGAAAACAGTAGATACCCGATTGTGGCCCGAATTCAATAGTAGCCCGATCGCGTCCCGACACGCGTTGGTTTCCAAAAATAAAAATAAATAAATGGAAAATATATGCGTTTAATAAATTGTAAACATTATATTATGCTATTGTTATGGATATATAATACAATTTTATTATTTTCACACCGTTGCGCAACATATTATCAGTACATAAACATTAGGTATAGTCTAATAATAATAAAATGCTGTTTTAATTATTCATAGTTCATAATACATACAGTGCTTTGCCTACAATATTTGATGACACTATAATTATTGATATAGTTGAAATTTAAGAAGTCAAAATAAGATATTTCTTTACTTTTAAGTAAGATTTCTTTTTTATTATTATTGAAAAGATATCCAAAATAAGTATTTACAATAAGTAAATTTTATAATTACAAAATAATATATAAATTGCATGAAATACGAGAGGGAGAAAGCCATTCATTATAGCAGCACCTCTGTGAGTTAGGTTCAACCAAAAATGTTCAATGCTCTTAGATTGTAATGTCCGATTTTTCATACTCGATGCTAGTATAGACTACAAATAAATGACTAGCATTTTATTTAGTTTATAATCTTATATAATGTAGTCATTTGTCATTACTAAATGTAATGTATGATTACATTTTTTTTTAACCAAGCTTCTTCTTGCAAAGAGTTACAAGTTTACAACGAAGTGTTTTTGGTGTGATTAGATACGCATGATCGGGCGCAATCGGGTGATTAAGTTGATTTATTTCCTATTGGTAACCACTAATAAACTTATTTCTTACCTGGTGTGTACGGGCTGCAAGCGGGATGCGAAAAAGGAAAAAAATGTCACTTTAGGCCGCGATCCGGCCATTCCTGATGAAAATAGTTGCACATAGGGAATAGTGCGGGCGCGGGCGCAGGAGACTTGAAGCAAATTGATATCGAACGATCTACTTCAATGTTCCGTTTTCGGCCGGTGCGAACATATCCGTTTTTAATGTCTCGTGTTTTCTGAAAAGTTCTCATTAAAAGTTAATTTCCAAGTGACCATTAAAAAGCAATTGAATTGCGCAGTGTGTTCTTATTATTAAAACATTTAAAAAAAAACCTCCCGAAAAAAAGAGAATTATTGTTGTAAATAATACGCAACGCTGATGATAATAATATTCTCATTATTTAATTACAATGAAATAATAATGTGCAATATATACACAGCTGTACTGAAAAAATAACCATACCAATAATAATAATCATAAAAAACGAACGGTTAAGCGTTAGATATCGATTCGAAAAATTAATAATCATCGGTATTCACGAAATACTATATGTCAGGGGTGGACAAACGGTCGATCGCGTACGATTTAAAAGTCGATTTTTGGCATCTTATTACAATTTGTACTTGCAGTATACACTGATTGTCTCTAATGGTTTAGACTTGCAAATTATTGTTATCATTGTTCATCATTGGCGTTCTCTGCTCAAATCGACCATCTTAAGAAAGATGTTTTCTTAGTCGATCTCTACTCGAAAAAGTTTGGCCATCCCTGCTAAACGTCGTCATATGAACGTCAATAACTAGTGATCGAGAGTACATATCATAGTGGCAGGAATGTTTTGAATTTATTTTTCTACGAATCTTCGGTAACTCGTTCGCTCGTCGGTGTGGTTTTTCGTGTACGTACAACGTAGCGCAGCGGTTCCCAAACCTTTTCCCACTCCAGAAGCCTTTTTGGGACTGAGGTTGTCATGATGAAGCCGATGACCATTTTTTCCGATAAAAAAAGTAAACAAAACCGTTACCAATGGTAACTGACAAGACGGCGTGGCATCCCTATAGTCGTAAGTACACGGTGGCGCACGACCTGGACGCCTCTGCGCACACTTTGGGCACCCTTGGCGTACTCAAGCGGTGGTGAGGTACCCACGGTCGGGGGAGGATCCCGTGCCCTACCCCCCACGAAAATATAGTAGCGAACATTCATCAAGTTCGTGGAACACCTATTGTAAGCGCACTACCGAAAACAAAATATTCATGTTAATTCTATTACGAATGTTTTCGGTGTTCCAAGTGATTACCGCGTTGCGTATAATGAAAACATTAATTCAATCGGTGTGCGCTTTTGAATGGTTCGCCACTCCGCCGCACCTACTTTACAGAAAAAAAAAATAAAAAATTGTGCCACTGCCCGAAATGCGCACGCGGCACGGGCAGGTACGTCGTACTTTTAATGGGACGTTGTTTTTTTTTTATCATATCGTTTTCATCGCTCGTCAAAACCGCGTTGACGATCACTGGTGCTCGTCCTGTTTCGGTGCTCCCCGACACGATCGGTTCAATCGTATCGCTTCTCCACGTCCTACGATGCGGTCGGAAAGTTAGTGTACAATAACACTAATATAACGAACAAGCCACCCCCCGGGCAGTTCTGGAATAACGGCGCTCGACTAGTGCGGTAAAAACAATCGTCTACAATGTTTTTCTTTCGTTTTCCGCTCCGCGTCCAACGTCCTCATTAATAAGGGCTCAAGAGTTGTAGCACTAAAAATATTACTTTTCAGTTCTTAAATTTGCACTTAAAAACTCCAAAATATGTACTATGAATAGTACAGTAAATCAAAAAATATGAATTTAACTTGAAAAATTTACAATTATAAATTTATTATAAAAAAAATTTAATGCAATTTATAATAATTGCATTTACTAATTACTAATTATACAATTTTACGGCACGTAAACGGCTCAGAGACTAGCTGGACCGGTTGAATTATAAACTGTTGACAAATATGACTTTAAATATAACCAAGGCAAATCATTATTTTCATCAAAACGTGATCATATCCTATATTATATGAAAATATACCAAAAAATAGTACTAAAAACCCTAAATTAACAAAATAGCAATAAAAACCATAAATATGTAAAAAAAAAAATAGTAAAATAAAATTCCATGTATGACATGAGGTAAAACATATTTGTATCTTACTTTGGATGTTCTAGGAAGAAGCAAAAAAAATATGTTTTCGCTAGAACTTCCTCGCACTGCTCGTTATCCTTCTTCTCTCCGTCCTCCTTCCCGTATCCTTCCTCGCCCGACGTTCCGATGACTCACACGTGGTTTTTTTGATTTATCGCGTGACGTTAACGCCGTATACACGCATATTATGCACGTGTCGTGCTCGCGTCACCCGGGTATACCGCACGCGGGGTGGCCGTAGACGATGCCCACTAAACGTTTATTCTCTCTCCATTATTCCCTGTGCGAGCGCACACGCATTCTTTCGGCCCCTCGTCGTCGCTCTTGTCGCCCCGTGTTCTCGCCTATCGGAGTTGACCTGCGCCCTCGACAGGCACACCCCCGGCTAGAGATTATATCGTCAGTCCTCCGTGTTCACGATGTCTACAGGGCGTTACGCGGACTGTTTACCGATTTCACGCTGTGAATGCTCGTGGAGCACGCTGTACACGATATAATATACGCGTGTTCACTTCGAACCAACTGATAACCGAGCCGATGTAGAAAACACGACCGTAGCTGTCGAGTCTGTCCGGTCGATTGACGAGCTCCGACTCCTTCCCCCGGCGGCGCCGGCGTCCCTTTACGCGGTTCAAAACAACGCTCGGAAGACGTCTAAAGACACTAATACAATAATAATAATAATAATAATAATTGTCTCGTATAGCCGCTGTACATGAACGACGACGTTGTAAAAAAAAACGACGAAACGAAAACGAACGTAGTCGCGTCATCGTGACTCTCTCGGCTGTCTCGTCTCCGAGACTATAATATGTCATTTTTGCGGCCGACAAAGGAACACGCCCGTTCGCGTGCTCGTACACAATATCCTTCGTGCATTTGCGTAGTAATAATAATAATAATAATAATAATAACAGTAACAATAATGACTGCAGCGCATAGTTAGACTTCTGCGTGCGTGCAAGTCGAGGCTTGTTTCGCCGCGTCGACGCGAGTATTCTTCCGTGCAAGCGGAGGGGTCTTAAACGTATTCCGAGACCGTGCCAACAATATTATGTTACTTTCGTCTTTCTCTCCTCGAGTCGTCAACAATCGCGGCCCGTCGTCGTACACATCCATCACATATGCTGCTGCTGTGTGCGGATAATATTAAGCGTGTACAGCGATGTATGTACAGCCGTGTACTCCTCTCCAGACGATCAGAGGAACGCCTGTACACGAGTTTCCTACGGCCAGTTCTGACGTACGCATGTGAAACATGGTCGACCACTAAAGGAGATGAGGAAAAAATGGTTTGCTTTGAAAGAAGAGTTCTTCGAATGATTTATGGACCTATACTGGAAAACGAAGCGTACGGAAGAAGAACTAATGTAGAAGTACAACAAGTTTATCAAAAACCCGGTATAAACGAGAGTACCTCATGAGCAAACGAATCGGGTGGGCAGGCCATGTATGCAGGTCAAATGGAATTTTAAAATAAACTCTGGATGGAAAAGTTAATGGGAAAAGACCTAGGGGTCGCCCTAGACAGCGCTGGGTAGGCAGGGTTATCGAAGATTCAAGCAAGTGCGTCCAGGGTTTAACTTTAGAGGACAGCATAGATAAAGATAGTTGGAAAAAACTAGTAGAGGCAGCGAAAGTCCTCCAAGGACCGTAAAATCTCAAGAAGAAGAAGTGTACAGCGACTCGTGCAAACGGTTTACAGCGTGTAGACACCTATATATGTATAATCCCGTGTGCAATGCGCATGCGTCCTATGTTACATAAAACGTCATCGGAAAAGCAAATTATATCATATACGTAGAACGTATAATATAGTGCACGGTACCATCAACCACGAATAACGTGTGCTGGGGTCCATCGCCGCTGCCCGCCGAACTCAACGTTTTGAAATTCTCGTCGTACGCCGAACGTTAGTACGTCGTTTAAGGGTTTCCGCTTCTACGGTCCGCTAATTTGATCTAGGGATGAGGCCCATATAGTTCGTGTACACAAACGACGGGACTGCTAGCACATTTGTGCATCCAGAATGAAAAATTACGATTTTCAGGGATTTTCGTTCCCAGTGCGTTTCTACGGCCCACCAATTGGATTTAGTGATAAGGCATTCGACTCATGTGCGTAGACGACAGGACTACTTGCACATTCATGCACAAACGTTTGATATATGATAAGAGGATTTCTTAATGTTGAGCTCGGCGGGCTGTGGAAATGGACCCCGTCTATTGGTATCGCTCACTTGTTATAGTACCTATGTTACATTGGCTTATATTAGATTTCTGTATGCGGACCTCGAGTGATTCTCTAATAGTTAATTAACATGTAATATAATATAACAATCCGCGAGAAAGTGCATTGTTGCCATCGAACGGCGCAAATAGCGGATAGTGCGGATAAGACCATCTGAAACTAAACACGTATAAATATAATATGTTAGATGTGTGTAGTGGCATAGGATAGAATTTAGAAAATCATAAGAACATGGACGGTAGCAAAGAACCTTTTTGCTTGGGGGGGGAGGGACGAACAAGTATTTTTGCCTTGTCATCCGAGCAGATCCACCACTGGTAAAGCGTACGCAATATTTAGCGCGAGATATACAAATATTTTTGAAAACAATGTCCATCGTATTTCTCATCGATAATACACGCTTTTAATACAAGTGTCTAAAAATAGGCTACCACCAGTGTTTTCAATGTATAGGGCAAAGCTGCACAAAACCCCAAACCTCTCACCGCCGTAGTACCGCCCCAATGCGGTATAGGCGAATCAATGTGCGAATCACGTCACAATTGATTTTTAATTTTTCAGTTAAAAAATAATGCAAGTACACAATGTTGCGCCCCGTTGTTGTAGATAACCGCAGGACGGTTGGCTGTATATACATATTAGATGGTATTTAAAAAAAATAAAATTAAACAAAAAACCAGCCGTAATTACACGTTTTTGCGCGGGTTAAAATAAATTACGTTCCGACGATTTTTTATTGTAATCGTTTTTCGGACTCTACGTGTTTTACGTTTTTAGGGGGGGGGGGGAAACTTGTACGCTACGTCGACATCAAGATACGCGATAAAATAATTATTTTTTTCATCAGCACATAAACTAACCGAACGTTTCACGTCGGGAAAGAACGGTCATCACGCGCGTATAAATACCAAATACTTTACACGATATGGCGCGTAGGCGGGCAGCAATAGCAGGGCGTAATACGCAGCAGCACGTCCCCCGGTTATTTATAGATGGCGATCGAAGGGCCGTGTGTATGGCTTCAAAGTTTACACCACGCTTCCGCGAAGCACAATACTGTAAGAAATAAGTTGTTTACCCCGTGTCGGTCGCGGAGCGAGGGCTGCTATCGAACTAACTGCGGGGTCTGGTACCCAGTGGTTTTCGCGGTTCCGGTTGGGTTAGGTCATGGTTGTGGTTCGAGTTTTCGAAAAATACCAAACAAGTGTTAATACTAGGGTTCGGGGTGTAATTTTTTAAAAATTTATTCCGTTTTTGACACACACGTAAAACACAATACAGTCTTAGGTGAGCTCTCATGGCCCGCTATACAAACGTGTGCTACGCGAAATGGCATCGAGTCTGTCGTTTGAAATTGATAATGTTTTGAACGTCGTCTGAACGTGGGCTTGTGGTCTGTTTCTCGGTCGATTCGCGCTAGGATACCGCATTCAATAACTACTCCGCCATTTACGAATAAATAGACCAAACGGGTTTACGGGCGTCATAAAAACCTGGTCCAAACGCGTAACAGACTCATGAGTGATTCGGACGACCCGAGTTCAAACGTGATTCGTTCGTATTCACGCGCAATGTTGCATATTTGCGGCAAACTGAAAGTCTTTGTTTTCCCAGAAAATACGATGAATAGATTTTTTCAGTTTTCCACGTCGGAAAACACGTGTAACACTCTTTTTTCACCGGGGTGTTTCATCGAGGTAATTTTTTTTTTATGAATTGTGGTATATCGAAATCAAAATTTGAACAAGTTATTTTTTACCTATTCTAGTTTAAATACTAAGAAAAATATTCTTATTAATTATAATTATATTATTATATGATTTGTAGTTTTATGTAATCGTGTACTGATTCGAGAAAATGCGATTTTTTCACTTTGCATTCGCAATTTTAAAATTGAAAGATTCCGAAACTATAGTACGCCACATCATCAACTGCAGAAAATTTACCAAATAATATTTTTCATAAACAATATGGTATTTTAATTTGAAAAAAACCAAGTTGGTCTAGCCACAGGACAACATTAAGGTGGTGGAAAGAAAAAAAGTTGTAGAAAACAAAAGAATGGTAACTTGAACGTTATAAAAATATCCAAATTTAAGCATTTTTACGGCCAAAAAGTGGGTGATCACCCTGTGTACTACCAAAGCACGTTTACTGTACCTTTAATTTTTATTGGCATTTCTTTTGTAAGACGAAGTATAGTCACGCATACATACACACACTCACACACACTCACTGAGGGAGAGATGCATCGTTTAATTCGTTTGATAAGCTGTTGAAATATTAAATGTCTCGAAATGTGTATTTATAAATACGATTTTGAATGTCAAAATAATTAGCTGCGTCACAGCTGTGTGTCGTTTAAAGCAAAACTAATGTACTCTTAGAGACTTTCTATTTCAAACATGTGTCTTAGTTTTCTTTTATCGTTACACTTGAGATTGGAGTAATAATAATAAATATAGTAAATATAGTAGGTATACAGAAATATGTTAAAAATATCTGCATCGCCCAATCACTATTTATATAGTAAAAATATATGTTTTCCATTATGCACACCTGTAACGGTTTTAATCGAGGTTAAAAATCTTGCAATGATTCTCCCTAAAAAATTTTTTTTTTAAATTCTCTAAGTCTGATAGTATTTGAAAAAAGGTTATGATAGCATTAATTTTGTGTATCTAAATATTTTGCGAGTCCGAGAGAAAAAAAACTATTCAGCAGCTTCGGAAAAAAAAGGTCGATAGCATATTTTTCCACTTCGATTTACAGGAAACGTCTACCCAGTGGAGTATCTTGAGATCGTTACACTGTGAATTGTCAACTGTGATTGTGTAATTTTAGATTCCGAACACAACATAGGACACAAAATCGGACATATCGGGTCTTCGCCGTTTTTAATAATCGACGATAGCGGATAAGGAGGCCCGATAGCGTCCCGTTTCACGAACCTCCCAACCAACTATTGTCACTCGTCTTTTGACACTTTCAGCATAAATGCACGCAAGCCTTCGAATTTACGCGATACGATATTACACAAAGGTGCAGTGCTACTAATATTTGTCTTACCCGTCGAGTTAAGTAAATCTACAGAAATGTAAGTTCAAAGTTAAATGTTACTTATAGTTTTTATTAGCTTGTAAAATTTAAAAATCGATTAGGCAAGAAAAAAGTAACTGGATTATTAGTTCAAAAGAAATGATTTTTTTTGAATTGAACAACAATAGTGAATCTATATAAAACTGGATTTGTAATCCAGAAATAATGGACTCAACACTTTCACACTATTTGAATTCCGATTATTTTTATTCAAAACAATAATTTACACAAAAAAAAATATTGTTTTTTTTTTTTAATAGCTCTTTACAGTAACTTAACTTTAACATTTTAACCTGTGTTAATGCCCAGTCTGGATCTTACAAAATAATTACGCTTATAATATTAATATTCTACTTCACTATGCAATGCACCTCTTTCGGTTTATGAAATAATATATAAATTTACTCGACTGTGCTCGACAGTGAAGTCAATACGATACGCCATTTCATGTATACTTCTGGATCCTTCTACCGGTATGTGGCGCACAACGTGGCACCATAATACACGTTTTCGCGGAAGTTTCCTGTTCCGCTTCAATTCAAGCTTAACACCATTGTTAATTAGACCGCACGCATTTTCTTTTCGGTCCCCTGGAGAGGTGTATACCCATAATATCGTATACCGCGAGGTAACACGTGCACGCGCGACCGTACAAGCCGGGAGCTGCTTTTGACGTATTTTTTTTTAAACCTAAGTGTTCGGTCGAAATATCTGAGGACGAAAATCCTGTTGAAAAATACCAAATTCGAAGCAAACTAGGTTTCAAAATCTACCGTGGAGTTTTCCAGAAGCCCAGTAGCCACGTATACAAATATAATAAACAAGTTGTAGCTCAAGGACAAACTTAAATCTTATAACAATTATAGGAATAAAATAACATAAAACTATAGATATTTTGAATTAAAAGTATACTTTATTTTGATATGCGTTTTTTTATGTATCTGTGCCTAAATACTCTACCAGAAGGAAAGCTCTGATATATACGATCATAATACTTTTTTGAAACGAAATTTTGTCTAAATAGTAAATTGGAAAGGTCATTTTTTTAATTTCTCAACAATTATCCGATGAATTGAGCACATCAAAGCAAAAAAGTGCAAAAACTATTATTTTCGTCACGCACAGTCCACTTTTCATGGATACAAAACATTTGGTTGTTATTCTATAAAAAATAATTGTAGCTACTCAAAACGTCTTTCGATATTTGGTTCTAATACTAAATCAACTATCTTTAAAAATTTAAACTGATGTAGCCGACTTCTTTCTCACTCAGAATCATTTTTTTCGAGAGCAATAGTACGTTGATTTTAAGTTTAAATTACTTATACAAACCACCCGACCATGGAGTCTTATCCGCCTTAAAAGTTTCACCCTTTTTTATAGTAAAAAGTCAAATTTTATTTGTTTTTCTATAGAATTTATTATTCTCAATTATTTTTTAATATTTCTTTCATTGTCAATATATTTATACCTTTGTGATTGTACATAATAGTCAACCCTGTTAATCTTTCTTCTCTCATTTTTGCCCTTTACCAAGTTTTAAGTAGCAGTAAAGCGGAAAAACTTCTTTTTGATTTGAGGTAATGGACACGTTCCTTCCAACCTGCCAAGGATCCGCACCGATCGTCCCCATCGCAAGTCCTTTGTACACATAACATTAAGTATATATGTATACGCGTCCTTTTATATAATTGGTGTAGTTCATAATAATTATGTAACGTTTCAATTAAAAAGAAAATTGGTTCATGCGTGTGTAATAAAACGCATAAAAATAATATTGCGAACGAGTTTCTAAAAATCGTTTTAATATGCACGCTCCATTAAAATTAAAACTTTTTTTATTTTACGCAATTCTCCGTTCATTGTGTAGACAACGTTCTATAAGACGTTCAATAATTAATGAACTTTGATTTTTCTCTCTCTCTCTCTCTCTCTCTCTTTTTCTTCTTAATTACGGTATAATTTAAATCGTGAAAACGGCTATGGCACGTGATATTAAAATAAAAAAACACGGGCCGCACATAGTACTCCTTGAAATTAATTAATTCAAACGTGATACGCTGTGTTATATTATTCGTTTAACATTTGTTTGTATTATTGTTATTAAATTACATTTAATCAAAAGAAAATGCTTTTGGAAGAAATATACACTCTGTCTTAGGAATCCGTTGTACAACCAAATAATATGCGTTTAATAATACTTATACTCGTACACAATAAAGTCGAATTGAACGCTACTAAACTCGAGGACGATTTGAAAACAATCCGCCGCAACAATTCATTTTTTTTAACATTATACTGCAACAGTACTGAGGCTGAAGGAATTTTACACTGCGTTGTATTGCTGGCCACGGATCAAACGGAATGTTTTCAAAATTAAAATACCAATTCACGTCGCGTTGCTGAAATAAAAAGTATATATTCTAAACTATTGTACCTACGAATCATTCGATGTTTTTCCGACGATCGAGCCCAATGATTTCACATCGTTTACTTCTCGCTCGTATTTTTACTCTCACCATCGGAATGATAGTTATAAAAATGATGTGAATAGATCGTCCTCTAACACATTGTTGTTCACGAATAAACAAAAATAATACAGTATGAAATCACAAATCGTTTAAAAACAATGTAATACTCTTATAATAAATATAGATGAAAAAAAAAACAATACATTTTATATTGAAAAATACAATTATTATAACATAACGCCCAGAGATTGAAAGTGTTGTGTATGACGTCAGCTGCTAGTTTCGACCGCTGGTCATGATCAGGTATTATAAAAGCGCACTTTTACGACCATGACCACGCCGTGGACCGTTATGAGGAATGTTATGTATACTCCAGCCGCACAGTGAGCACTGGGTAAACGGTCACGACAAACTATGTATTCACGTGGAAGCGTTCAACGCGCCGCGCAATACCGAAGGAGACGTCACGGGTAAACGACTTTGGATGAGCTGAAAAGTTGCCTCGTGGGATTCGCGCCGGAAACTCTTCGTATGAAACTGGAAGTGACGTGCGTATATAGGCGTGATGTGTGGTCACGGTTGTATAGGCCGAAAGGGGGATCCGTTGATCCCGTGTATTGTTGCGTGCGCGCGTTGTGAGATTGTTGAAAAATCGTGGGAACATAATAGCGAAAAACTCTCAGGATTTCCGTCTCCTTCTCCCTGCGTACGTAAATATCATCTCGTCTCCATCATAATATTATTACTTTGCCCGCTATTCTAGGTTCAAAACGGAGCTGGTGCTCGGAATAAGTTTAAGCACAAATTCCCGGGAAACACGACCGAGCGGCGGCAGAACGGGGTATTCATAGGGATAGGCGACAGGGATTATTCCCGTCCGTTTCGCAGGGACGCAATGTCCCGCGACCGATTTAATGCGGATAAAAGTGTTCGGCGAAGACCGATCGCCGCCCGACCGTAGCGGCGTGTACACGTAGTAATATAACTAATACTTATGTTATATAACACCAAACGGGGCCCCGCGTGTGCAGCTGATAATACTTAACAATACCGACGCGCACGTGTAACATGCAATACGCACATAAGCCGCCTGCGGGAGAGGAAACCGGTAAAAATGTACAGTAGTCTAAGTCACATTTTTGTCATTATTATAATGTTTTAATTCAAAGTTTAATTTAAAAAAAAAAAACTATTCCCTGCCACACGCATAATGTACCGTAAGAATACTAAAAAGGCAATGGTCCAGGGACTTGCTTAACGCATAAGATCGCAAATAAAAAACCGAACCTATCCTATATAGGTTACCTAACAGGAAATCGAAAAATGTAAATAGTCTTGTCACTGCTGCGAGTCTTCCAGTTCTATTAGAAAATACCATATTTTAGTCAAATATAGCCATAAAATTACTTATTATATCGCGTTGTGTGGATTGCAAATATATTTCTCATTAAATAGAAATAAATATTTATTTATATTTTCTTTATTTGAAATAAACAATCTATACCGTAGGGGCACAATAGGCTTATGCGGTTATAGTATACATAAATTAAAGAAATGAATATAAATTTCAAATTTAAATGATATACACACCATCGCAGTGTTGTTTGCGTAGCATAACAATAGTGTTATTTTATTGTGATGTGGAATTGTTATAGATAGGTCTTGCTTGCGCCCACTGCTCATGGAATAACTCAAATTGCTTTTCTTCCCCAACATCCTGGACTCTGAATCATCGATACAGTCTGTTGCGTTGCATTCGAATCGCCCACAAGTTGTGTAGCATCTCAACAAGTTTCCGATGAATAATAATGTTTAACAACTCGCTTCGTAAGAATCTTATTTTACCATAGTACGCAATAACACGCGTGATTTCAACTATTTGAAACGTTTGAAATGTGCGCATTTACGATACCACTAACCAATTTAACGTGACTACCTATAAGTGAACTATATTTTAAACTTAAAAAATGCTTAAAGTAATTTTGTATTATTAAATCATAAAGGTATTATATTTAAATATAAATTATAATTGTACTCTAAACACCTTTAATTATATCGTGGAAATTAAGTACATGAAATACCCGTGTATAAGTAAAATGATTACGCAAAAGTTGTCGCAGTTTTTATGCATCCCACTTAAAATCACCTTTTTCCAACTGCTAGTGTTATATGTTATTATACAATTATTTCGAAGTAATTTAAACGCACAGGAATTTTTTTTTCTTTCTTTTTCGAATTCCTTAGCTGCATGTTTTCGTAATGAAACCCATTAAATGTCAACGGATGAAATACGATGTTTCATTTTTAACACATTTTCGACTGATCCTTGGACTACAGTCAAAACTATATAACTTCTTCGATGCCATTCGTTAAAAATCTGTATTATTATTTTTATATTCTTTTCCCCCTGCTTTGACACAATGTGTACCACGGAATCGTACACACGCGGACCCGCCTGTATAATATGCCTAAATATAATAAAATTCTTTACGTGTACGTTCACTCCAGGTTTCAATTTATAACATATTTTATTTAAAGTGCATGTAGCAATATGATAATGACTCGATGTGGTATTTCGTATGAGCGCAACCGATCGGTTTTAATTGTAGGTGCACCCGTCAACGGTTTGATACGAATATAATTTAACGGTTTTAGAAAACATGACGTATTATATTCTGCTACCTACACAATAATGGTAACTGCGTACTATTTTTAGTTTGACGTTTATACTTATCCTTAAGTAATTAGAAACTATTCAAAATATGTTACGCTACTGCGCGGTGGCGTAAAAAACAAAATGATAGTTTCTAAAAAATTAATACGCGTCTGTATATGTTTACATTTAAAATCAGAATGTCCCACCGGGACTTACACAGAGCGATGTCTCCCGTGTTAATAGAGATATAATATTAATCGAATTATATTATTTAAGGAGCATCCCTGGGCAAAGGCAATTTTGTTGACAATAGTTTTGTAAATGTAAGTGCATTTATAAATAAGTTAGAAGAATTATTATTTTCAATTTTATAAATGTAGTAAAATTTGTAGATCTCTATTTTATGTTATTTTTTTTTATTAGTCTTTTTTCGTAAAATTTTAACGGTTCAACAATCAATTTTCATTAACTTCTTGATTTTTATTAATTTTCTTAGTTTACAAGAAAAGAGTGTACTATTTACACAAATTTAAATAATATTAGAATGATCAGCAAACGTTATAGAAAAAATGACGAGATGATGATAATTTACATTATTTCTTTATAAACTAAACAAATTATTAAAAATCATAAATCCAATGAAAACTGAAATGAACCGTCGACATTTCCAGAAAAAGAATCCCTATAAAATTTCATGAAAAATTATGAAATTAATTAAACTAACCAAAATGTTTAACTTCTCAAATAATACACTTATATTTACCAAACTATTGTCAGCAAAATTGTCTTTGCGAAGGGATGCACAAAAAGAAAAACCAAATTTAATTGTCTCTAAGAGATATCGCACTGTGTAAACCCCGGTGAGACACCCTGTGTATATGACGTATCTACGACATAATAATTATACTTTTATGATATCGCATTTAGATCGCATTTTTCGTCGTCAAAACTTGTGTCCCACGTTTTAAATATTTGATTAAAAAATCACCAAGGCTTAACGACGTTCTATAGCTGCAATGTTAACTTTCGTTCTAATATCTTTGAATACGAATAACTTACTACACGCACACAAACGTGTTAATCAGGCAAGACGCAAATAGATTGATGAGAACCGACATGAACGGTTTTGCGATTGACTATGGTGCTGATCACAGTCATCAGAATATTATATTGTGTTATAAATATATAATATTTGAAACGTTTAAAGGGACTACGCGTCGAACACCGCAATAATATGTAACGCATTAGTCAAAATCTTTGCGGTAATCGACGTGTTCACGGCTAATACGAATATAATAATTGATATATTTACATATATATTAAAAACTTTTGCTGTATCATTATTTCTTTAGTTTTTAATCATACATCTACAACAGGATGAATTAATGTAATACTATAATGTATAATGTCGTGAAGCCGATCGCAATCATTCGCTTATTGATGTATTATACGGTCGAAACGATAAGGACGATATAAATTATAATATTATGTGCAAGTCCGTCTTTTCACCTACAGCGAAACATCTAAATAAATATATGCACATCGAACACTCAATGGGAATTCAGTAGTGTCCATTAATAGAGGTACGCGTGGATTTTTGCTTGATGGATCGCTATTGACGTGTACGTAAGTTAGCAACAACACCATTTGGTGCAGAATTGAATACGATTTCACTCGATGGTGCACGTCATATATTGTGTTGAGTGCTCACGAGAGCTTCCAAACGCGATATCGTTCGGATTACAGTAAGACCTCCTTATGTTACGAGATTGTTCAGGAAAATAGGAGTGTTCGTTATAGGTAAACCGAAAGGAAAAAAAATGATATAAAAAACTCCAAGTCGAGTAAATGAATTGCAAGGTAATTGAACTCGCATGCATGATTTCAAAACGAAAATCATTTAAAGGTACCTTTAAACATAAAATGTTACTGATTAAAAGATTTTTATCTTATCACGCATTATAGCTGTATCGCTAAGCACATATCTTATGATTTAGAAATTTGTTTCTTCACTATGACTAAGGGTGAAACATTCACGATTTTCAATTGTTCATTTCAATTATTCAATTAAACAACTGCGGTTGAAAACTTTAGCAGTTCTTCCAATCACGATTGATTGTCATCTTAAAATCTCGTATTCCCTAGTCTCACAGAGTGTCCGTTGTAAGGAAGTTTCGCTGTTTTGCACATAGTAGCATAATTTTGCAATCGACAATTTGTACTTCCCGGCGTATAGAGAATTTTTTGGTTTTTGTCGCATGTTTTCGGTCCGGTTAACGGAGGTTCCGCTTTGGATGGATCAGTGAATTCTGAACATCTGAGAAAAAGGACTGTACGGTTGTTTGCCGTCGCAAGGAGATTTGCGTCTTACGTGGAGGGACCGCTATAACGAGGTCTTACCGTGTGATAGTACGCGTACTATACCTAAGTACAGCAGAACGGTCGGACGAAATAATTAATATAAATTACAATAGCAGTGTGACCGCGCGTTTCACATACTAATCAATGAAAGGCGTATCGTGTACAGTACCCATATCGGAATGAATCAAATAAATATATATTTTTTTGTTCGCGGAAAAAAAGAAACGCACGTCCGGATTATATGGAACGCCGTATACGTACCGTACGATGACGAGACGGCAAAACTCGATTCATCTCAATTCACGTCGACTAAACTCTGCGACGAGACGCACGATACTTGTTATGTATGCGGTTCAGGTTTTTATTCTCGTGTTTAGGGGGGAAAAAAAAAACCGCATAAATATTAATTCCAAACGATTACTCCTCTCGCGCGGTGGTGCAGCGGTCGGTATCATATATAAGCGAATGAAATATATCTCGTACGAGCTATAATCGTCCGATGTCAGGCCAAAGCCGATGACCAACGTCCGAAAACGGGTAAAATACGTAAAATGCGTAAAACGAATATTTAGACTGTCTAGTCGACCGCGGTGAACGCTAAAAAGTTAGTCAAGTCACAGAAACATTATAGAACCGTCGCCTTTTCTTATTATTATACTGTTATAATTATTATGTACATTTTATAACCTTTATATTTTTGGTTTCCTACGGGTTTAAAATTATTTGAACAATTGAATTATTAAAGTACACCCCGTTAGCGGCTAGTTATAGTTAAATAAGTAATTATATAGATGTTAACGTATTTTTTAATTCTTAAATTATAAAGCCTATTATAATAATGTTGAAACCGTTTATTGTTTCTACGTAAAATAAAAACGTTACACGTATAACGTAAGTATTTTTATAAAACTAAAATGCTATAATTTTGTCTATGTAAATATACTTTAATGTTGCGTTGAAAAAAAAACGCTTTAAAGCGTCATAAAGTGAAGAGAATATTTAAAAGTTGAATTAATGGAGATACTATCGCGCCTACATGGTAATTGATAATATTCAAAACTGCTGTATCCGTTAAAATAGATTTTAATATTGGGCATCCGTTTTCAACAACATCAACTGCAAAAATATTTTCTAAAAACCTAAATGACCGTTTAAGTAACTTTAAGCCTTTAAATCTACGCATTGAAATCGACTCTGGGCTCTCACATATTTTTCTTTATATCGTGCGGCTCACGGCTCTCTTATCGCTGGCCACCCCTGCTATATTATGTAGGTACGACCACGCGAGAGTATAATCGTTCGGAGTCGATATTATATTTATGCGTTAATTTTTTACATCGCTAAAATCAAACGAAACACGATTCGAGTTGATATAGTTGTGAACTCGAAAAACGTAGTTAGTTGACAACTTCATCTTTCGACGTCCCGTTACGTGTTCACAGCGAACAGTAACAAATGAAGCGATCGAGAATTCCCACGGTCCCCACTCCCCACGTGGCTCGTTCCTACGCATTGTGTTTTATAACACGGATACAGGTTTTTTCCGTGAGGGTAGGTTCGGTTTTGTTTAATTTAGTGGCGATTTTCCAAAAAAACCAAATCATGAGGGCTACACGACTGTACCACATCGGTACGTAGTGAAGGGTGAATGTAAGTTCCTACACGAGAGTAGCAGGTACAAAAAATATCATACGTTAGTTCCTACACAATAGAAACAGGTACATATGTAAGTTCCTACACGGTAAAAACAGGTACGTACGTTAATTCCTACACGGCGGAAAAGGGTACATATTACATATATATATATATATATATACTATATACCCAATTAAATATGTATATACAAATTTTCAAAAATAATATATGTTAAAAAATATAATAAAAATTGCATATCAAATTTTCAAAAATAAATATAATACAATGATTAAAAATATAATAAAGATCGCATAATGTGACATTTTATATTTTATGAGGTTTATTTCTATAACTTAAAAGTTTAACAAAACCGTATTGATTAATTTTGTTTGTTGTATAATATGAATTTTTTTCGTTTATTAAATCTTCTTTTTCGGCGTATTTTTTATTGATTTTTGGTTTAGTGTTACTAATTGCGGTTCTTATTTTAATATACTTATTTTAATTGAAAAAGTTTGAGAATTTCAATAATTTTAAAAATATGTGGATGTTGGTGATAAAAAGTTGAGTTAAAATGTGAATGAAAACTTTCACATGCGTTTATCGTATGGACTCTATCAGAACATTGCCACGCTCACATTTTCGGAGAAAAGATTGATTCATTTGATATTGTCTATCAAATAATCACCAAATTCTGTTATAGCTGTATTTTAAGGTTTGTCTGCCATAAAATATTCTGTAAAACATTCTGCCACTTCCTCTGGATTGAGAAAAGAAAGTCAATGTACAAATTTTATTTTACATCGTATGTTTTTATTTTTGAAAATTCGTATATACATATTTAATTGGGAATATACATAATATGTAGCTTTTTCCGCCGTGTAGGAACTAACATACGTACCTGATTTTTACCGTGTAGGAACTAACATACCTACCTGCTTTTTACCGTGTAGGAACTTACATAATATGTCCGTATAGGAACTAACTAACATATGTAATTGTTTACCTGCTACTCTCGTGTAGGAACTTACTATTACCCGTAGTGAGTGCAGTGTGGCGATCGCTACCACGATCAAATCGTGTCGACAAATACATTTTAACCGTTTTTGCGTACGCGAGTGTACGGGATTTATGAAATAATCAAAAATAAAACGGCAGATTAGTAGAAATATGCACGTAACAGACGCAGGTATTAAATTATATTTTTCACAAATCTCGTCGTTCGGGTTAAAATCGTGGAAAAAATCGTAGCACTTCCGTTTCATTGCACTGCCTGTTCTCGACACGCCCTTTAGGTGGTTGTTATCCGTCTTCGAGGCACTGCACTATAAATAGGGCTTAAGTTTTCGTCGTCCGCGCTATAATCGTCCGATGTCAGGCCGAAGCCGATGACCAACGTCCGAAAACGGGTAAAATACGTGGTATATAGGTTCCGATTACGGCGCGGACGACGAAAACTTAAGCCCTATTTATAGTGCAGTGCCTCGAGTTTTCAACATTATTATAATAGGCTTTATAATTTAAGAATTAAAAAATACGTTAACATCTATATAATTACTTATTTAACTATAACTAGCCGCTAACGGGGTGTACTTTAATAATTCAATTGTTCAAATAATTTTAAACCCGTAGGAAACCAAAAATATAAAGGTTATAAAATGTACATAATAATTATAACAGTATAATAATAAGAAAAGGCGACGGTTCTATAATGTTTCTGTGACTTGACTAACTTTTTAGCGTTCACCGCGGTCGACTAGACAGTCTAAATATTCGTTTTACGCATTATTCGAAATCTTTCGTGAGACTTTAAACGGTCGGTATTTTCATTAATCACGCGCGCCGTTCGTTTGGCCGTAATTCGGAACCGTACCGACTACATAATTACATTGCAAATCATTCGTGTCGGGATACGACGTAGTACCTGCGTGTAATTCTCACACGCATCCCACGATCTGTTTCAATAAAAGTCTGTGAGACCCAACGGATCGGATTTATCTTTATTAAGTTTTAATTGTTTTGCTACGTGCCAGAGGTACAATTATTATTTTAGTACCCCGTACAGCGTCCCTGCTGCGGTAACTCGGACGTCCGAATGTCTAACGTTCTTGTATTATGTAAATGCTATCGTAGCATAATAGTATCGTGTTTGCTTTAACCGCACTCCGCAGCAGTGCAAACACGGACTAAGCATGTGCAATGGTTAAAGACAACGTCGAGCTGTACAAGGTGACTTGGCGCGCAGAGCTTCCTCACTGGATGGCTGGATAGCGCCTCCTGTGCTAATCCGGGCTTGTTATTGTACGCGCTCCGCATGTCCTGTTATTGTTACCGGTACGTTCACATTTCCACCTGACCTAGTTGCATTGATTGGCCCGATCGTATAATTAATCGAGTTGACGAAGTGTGGCTTGCGCGGGTAGGGGTTAACGATGTTCTAGTTTCACGTTTATTAAAAATACGCCGTTCAAGGTTTTCGTCGCGTTAGGCGTAGGTTTTTTACGCTGAATTTGTGTTATCAAGTACACCTATAGCAATGTTTCAACACGCACTCGTGTCGCACTTGTTTTACACCGTTAAATATTAAAAATTGGCAATAGCGACCGTACTAGCGAAAGCAATGGCTAATGGATTTAAACGTGTAGAAATATCGCCTTCGTGAGCTTATTTAATTTATTTTCTTAAGTTTCGTCGGTCACGGTGGTGATTTATGAGACACTATACGGTCTATTAATACTCACAACTAGCACGTGTATCATGTAGGCTTAATGTATAATGTTGTGCACGTTGTGATGGGAAATCGAATTTTGCTATAGACATTCGATTGGCTCTACAGTTCGGGAAAACATTTGAAATAATTAAAACGAAAGAATAAAATGTGATCAGAGACGTGTGTAGTGGCGTAGCAAAGGGACGAGGTGTTGTTAGGTATAGCAAGGACCCCTGCCCTACCACCATGTCCAACTTAATTTTTTACCGGTTTACAATGAAATGCTGAAAAATAAATTACCCTACGATATATATATCGCTGTTGACGTAAGTCGTAAGTCGTAACTATGTAAATTTCGTAAAACAAAATTAGATTAATGATATCATGAGCTTATTGTTATTTTAGTTTATGTAGAGTATAGTGTTTCAATGATTCAAATAAATCACTCTACAGATCTTTTGAAAACAACAGATAATTTAGAAAGATTTATGACTTATAAGTCAACCTATGGATTATTGCTAAATCATTTTACTTGTTTAATAAATACAAGTGAAATCCCCCCCCCTCCATAACGCAAATGTCTGGAAATGCCTGATAGTGAGAAATTGATATATATTTATATATAGATATATGGATATAGGTATATAGGTAGATAGATTGGGAGAGAGAGAGAGTGAGTCTGTGATTTAAACCACGTAGTAACGTAACTTTTTTTAATCATTTAATATCCGTGTTTGTAAGCGACAGAGAAAAATTGAAGGGGTAAAAAATGTATTTCATCATTACAAAAAACAAACGATTGCATAATCGGTGGTCAGGCAAGCCGATGATATCCAATATTCGTAGTCAAGTTCTCTTCGTTCTCTATTATATAGCGTGTATCACACTTTTGGAAGCTCGGACGTTTTTGGCGATAAATGTGCACTAGTTCCGTCGGTAATGTAATCAAAGGGTT
Source organism: Periphyllus acericola (assembly GCA_949715065.1). Classification (NCBI taxonomy): domain Eukaryota; kingdom Metazoa; phylum Arthropoda; class Insecta; order Hemiptera; family Aphididae; genus Periphyllus; species Periphyllus acericola. The sequence goes on along the minus strand of OX454266.1, from coordinate 27,786,717 downwards.
TGTTGTTGTCGTGGAATATCCGTCGACTACTTTCACAATTTGAAGAAAAAAAAAAGATGATTTTACCGAGTACATATAATAAACGTTGATCGTTCGCGCCAGACGCCCCAAGTCGCAAACCATCGTTCCTACCGCTACAACTGCAGCGGTAGAAAAATGGTCGAACGTTTCGGTGATAAAGTATTGCAAATTATTTATACAGGCGACGACGACTGCGGTTTTAATTATTGGACGGTGATATTGTTTAGAATAACTGCGGGTGGGCGGACGGTTTGGTAAAAATGTAATTTGCTGCTTCGTAATAACACTCCGAGCAGTTGACCGTTATTATTTATTGTTACGCTGAACACAGTGCGAAAAAAATGGCATCTAGGTTTGTACAAGCCACGACGACGACGAGAGAAAAAACGTATTGCGTATTGTGCCTGCGCGCAAATAAACTTTTCCATAACACCCGACATAGCTCATTACTATTAGTACTATTAGCGTGTTATTATTTTGGTCGTTTACATACTACAGTAGATTCTTAATATGTCGAACGTCGCTATCTCCAATTTTTCGTTATCTCGAACTATTTTGAATTCCGCTTGAAACTACTATTACACTTAATAGTATCTTGCTCTCGATAACTCGATATAAAATTAATCGTTTTTCGTTATCTCGAGTTGGAAATGGAAATGGACAATAATGTATACGTATGTGGAACATGGACAGATGACGAAATTTTATCAGAAACCATCGAAAATACCAGCGAGAGTGAAGACGAACCACAAAATGAGGAAAAAGTCATTTTTGAAGTTGCAACTCAACAAGCTAAACATATTATAAAAACACTAAATAATTTTGTTGAGATTATAATAGGACGGAAGATCCTTTTTCTGATCTTTTTCTGCATTATCTAATTTGGATGACGTCGTGGCAGAAAGAAGTAATACTAAGCAAACTTTAATGACAGATTTTTTTAAAAAAAAATTATTTATTCGGGCATTTCAGTATTTTAAGTATTTAAATTATGTATTTTAGGCATTCGTATTATTTATTATTCATATAAATTATACAACATACATATTTTATATTATTTTTTTATTTTTTATAAAACTCGATTCTCGAACTTTTTTCTGTTCCCCCTCGACATAACGAGAATCTACTGTAATTGATTTAAATTTTTTTTTTCTCATCCGTATGTATAACGACCCCTATAGGTGCCTAGAAGTTCGGTACAATCGAGTTCGACTGTACTATTTATCGTGCAAGTGATAATGTTGCAGCTTACTACAGCGCACCGGTTATATCTCTCTCAGTTAAGCGTTTCAACTATTGCACTTCTATCACGCTCAAATAGAGATTTTCACCGTTATATGCGTGTCGTGATAATATTATATCTTCGGATACACTGTATTACAGTGCGGCGACTATACGCAGCGAGTGCTCGAAAAAAATATTGTTGTTACGGGCCATTGTTTCACGTTCTCGTTTCGTTTAATAACGATCAAACAAATAGATATACATATATCTTAGCTCTTAAAAATTTAATAAAAAAAAAAAAAACCCGCTCGTAAAATGAATAAACATCGTGTAATATATTTTCGAAACGAACGCAGAGTGAATTAAACTTTTCATGTATTGTACACGAAACGGTTCCGTAAAAATAAGTTTTATTCGTGCCGTTGTGCACAGTGTACACCATTATGTTCAAAGGATGAATTCGTAATATTATAAATCGTAATATTATATTATTGTGACTGAATCATTTCTCGAAATGGTTACCGTATCCTTATTCACAATCACGTAACGTACATATCCTGTATATTATTATTACAGTGACGCGAAGCCTTAATTGAACGCGTCTTTTGTTTCGATAAACGAGACGAATAATTGGTAAGACGAATTTAACGTGCGATATCGTAATGAAATGATTATTATATTCGTTTGAAATTATTTTGCCCACTGCAGCTACGGAAAACTACGTGAAGACCGCCGATTTGTGATTGGGCGTCTCGCCGATACGAATTTGACGCAAAGCTTTGCCAAAAACATAATAATATGTACATACAATTTACGTCGAAAGCTTGTGAAATGTGTTTTATTCGATTTCTTTGATTTATCCGGTCTCGTCCAGGAGATATCTACTGTTTTAAAAAAAGAGCAATAGTACTATACTATTTCGACGGGGAAAAAAAACATTTTATATCGAAAAAACTTAAATCTCAAAAGACTATTGTTGCATGTTCCAACGTTATCTTTTATTATTTAAGCTATATCAATTAACTATATTTATTAATTTACCCGGGGATGGGCAAAATACGTGAAATAAAGTATCTAGGTAACAGACACATTATCCCTCCTTTAGACACAAGACAGCATATTTTTTTTTTAATAATTATTTTAGTAGGTAAAACTACTAAAACGAATCATAATTCAATATTATTTATTTTTAACAAAAATGACAACTACCCGTAGGGCACGTAGTGCGACTCTACACATCATCTCGTTATCTGCTTCCCAAAGTATGTTTTTGTTTTTTTTTTACGGATTTTTGTTCAACATTTGTTTTTCATTTGCACTTGAATGTAGCTTGACGCAAACAAAATAAAAAAAATGCAAGATACCCAACAACAACAACGACAAAACTATCTAGATACAAATATCTAAAATACATAGTATCTATTAAGTATATTAACGGTAATATGATTAAAATCAACATATTAAACAAAATTAAATATTTCCTGGAGAACCAAAAAGCGAAAAATGTACACATCCAGCCCAGATCCCAAAACGGTTCCGGCCCATAATAATACGATTTTCGAAAAATGCTTGCTTAGCTAGTGCACATACATGTAGTATAACAAGTACATTTTCATTCGAAAATCCAAATGAATCGGTATGGTAATTTTGGCTGTACGCTAATCGGTCAGCGAGTGAGTGTCATTTGAATATTCAAATTCATTATTTCGAATCAGAGGGCCGGGGCAAAGTCAGTTTCAAATTGAAACAAGCTATGCTTGAAGAAGGTAGGTGAATCAAGATGATTGCAACTCAATGTAAATGGTCCATCGAAATATATTTGATTCTTAAATTAAAAAAAAAATTCAGCCATTCCGCAACAGGACGTTTTAAAAACGTAAGCATGTGCTTGCCGTTAAAATACTTTACAGACCTGTCACATCGGGCACGCATGCCACAGGTTAGCGTTCCTCGCACACACGCGAATTACATAATATTATGTACCATTAACGGCGTCGTCGTCTCACCAACATCCCGTCCTTTTAAAGCGCCGCGCCGGTTTCCCGCAGTGTTGTTCGTCCGAGTCGAGTCCGCGGTAAACGGTCACTTTGTCACGGTCGATGTTGTTAAAATCTGTCTCACGCAGACGTTCTGTACCGATGAAGCACCACTGGAAACGTTCAAAGGTGGTCGGTCCGTACGGTAAAAATGAAAAAAAGAAAGTCGTGTGTTAGAATATGCCGAGTTTTAGAAAATGAAACTTTTTGAACGTTTCCTTTTAGAAATGTTTGTTTTGTTTCCCGCATACTCGTATGCACTTAAATGTATTATTTGTAATTGTATAATTGATTATGATTTCTTAATTTTATAGTAGAAAAAAAATTCAAATTTTTTAAAATAAAACTGCTAACAAATAAAAAATAAAACATAATTATCAATACTTAAGATTATTAGCAATGGCTAATCAACTATTCTATCGCTTAATTGTATTTTGATCTCTCCCGTTTTCCCCATCGCTGGAACTTTATCGTAACCAACAGTTGTTTATAAAGAATAAATCGTGAACAACACTTTTAATTATCACTGTCGATAAACACGATTACGTGTATTTTATATTGATTTCACAATATGTATGCATTAACTTATTATTTGCATTTGGTTATGTGATTGAACCTAGCAGTGCATCATGTATTACATTTGGGTTTGAATAATATTAAACATCGATGATGTTAAAAGTATTATTCAAATGTAATTTATTATACTGTTATCTATATGCATATAAATTATGGACAGTCCGTAAATATGAACTGCTTACCTATAGTTCAAACGGACCGCCTTGGGTACAATTTAAATCTCCACCACCGTAGTTCAAAGTGACCTGTGCACAGCTGTAGGAAAAATGTATACCAACCACCGTGACTGCAAAACGTGGTAGGTATAGTCGGTACAAACCGACCGCGCGAGATCGATTTTAACATAATAGACTGCACATAACGACTATATGATGACACGAGACGGCAACAGTTATTACTAGGGCTCGGAAGTTGAAGCATTTTGCATTTTTTTTTTTAAGGTTTTAGAGTTTTAGACGATGCTCTTCTGACCACAAATGTGTTTCATTAGCATGTGGATCTGAATAACTAATTTTTATTTCACATTTTTTTGCATTTTTTACTTTATAAGTCATTTTTTGACATTTTTAAGTCATTTTCCCACATTTAGAGTCATTTTTACTGATTTCACACTAGTTCACTTCTTATCGTTTCTTGTCGACCATTATGCCGATAACTTAAAACTTGGAAATTACCACGGACTAATGATTAGTACCTATTCGACTTTATCTCGCCGATTACATTCGCTATTATCGTTTTGTAGTGAATATAATTATAAAATTATAATTATTAAGCTTTGATAAATTAATATAGAATTTTATAGTAAAATATTTAAAAAAAATTGTATTTTTGTTAATTTAAAACAAATATTTATAACTTTTTAGGACATTTTTTGTCATTTTTACGTCTTATTTGCATTTTTTTTTGGTACTTTTTTAATGTTTTTTAGGTCATCAACTTCACAGCCCTAGTTATTACCGACCGAGGGTGTATAGGGCGATCGGGATTTCGTGTGCCAAAAAATACATGTGAGGGTACAGAAAACGGTAATTTTAGATTGTATACCGTTCCGTGAAACTTCACCATAATTTATATCATCCCGCGGCATGAAATGCTGGACCGCCCTGTACACGTTTTCCCGAGAGGAGTCTGATGGTGGTCCGCTGTATACCGCATACCGCGTTAATACCTACACGTATCAGAACGCACGACGAATACCTAATGTATAAAGTATAGGCGCATGACGCGAATCATAGCGTTGCACTGTTTTAACGCTGCAGCGGCGGTCCTCGGTTCGAGCGCACGCATCGAGCCGCGTTAATTATTGCGATGTTCGGTCCATAAATCGTGTGGTGTAAAAAAAAAAAAAGGATAGGTCAGGTTAGGTTAAGTAAGGTTTTTTTTTTACAGTGATAATAGTTATTATTACTGGTGTAGTTTTGTGCGTCGCGCGGCCACACGGTACGACCGCGTACTTATCGAATACGAACACGATAATCGTTTTACGGTTGTCACTATAAATACATAATATACATAGGTAATCGCGGTATAGAAACGCGTTAACGGATACCACCGCCGACCGCGGGCAAAAGGGGATATTCCGCATTCCGCGCCGAACAGTGGTATCCATTATAACAATGCGTATATTGCGTGCGCTCCGTACGCGCGCCGAGTCGTTTCGGTTTTGTCACAAAGTTAACGCGTTATGCGGTACAGTTTATTATTATACGTTACCGTGGAACAGCGCGACTATGGGTATCATGTTGTCGGATGATTTCTTCTCATCGATTTCGCGTTATTGCGTAACCATACGGTTATAGCCAGGTAACCGGCGAAAACGGTTGTATTCACAGTATTTCACTCGTCTTAAGATTGACGCTGGAAAATAATAAAGACTTACCGCGTCGAACACGTAATTTTGAAATCGTCTGGCTATAGGTATATCCGTACGGTAAATGACATTAAATGCTGACATCCAGAGAGCAACGGACGCACGTGTACATGGAGGATTCGAGCATAATAATTATAATTTATCATCAATGATGATCTCCGTTCATGGACTGCATTTGCATTTGTTTCGTTTACTTTTTTTCCGTAGACGATGTTCACGGTACACTTAAAGGTTAAAATCCGCCAAAAAAAGGTTCCGTGGACAAATTTCCGCTTTATTGAACGACGCGCACGTTCATCCGCTTCGCAGTAAGACTTCGGATATGTGCTATACGCAGAACGGCAAAAATATATCCGTAATCCGATGTTTTTCTGTGAAAAAATAATTTAAATTATTGTCATTGTTTGCTACGAGGTAATTACAACCTTCGAGAAATCCTGATAGACGGCATGTGTGCACATAGCGTACGAGTAAGCGGTAAAATGTCATGTCAACAGCTTTAAGAATTTGGTGGTATAAAGATAGGGAGGGGTCTTTTAAACATGAAACAATGAGCTCATTTTTTTTTTTTTTTCTTGGAGAATACGAATGAGTTGTCGGTAGTTATTACCATCGGGAAAACTATTGGCGTGCACTTACAACGGTTTTCTCTCTTCTTTTTGGTGGTTTTTCGGGAGTAACCATTTGTCCTGGAACGATTTAGAAATTATTTGCATAATTGTAATCTGAATTTTCGTTTGAGCCTGGAGTGTCAACGTCGCATACAATTTGTACACTATTATCTGGGTTAGAATTATCATATTTACAGCGTGTTATTAGTTTGGAGTACAAAACAGCGATTTCACGAAACGAATATTTGACAGGTGTTTTCTGTTGACATTAATTATTTCTTGTTTAAGTTCGGGAAGAGCGACAGTCGCGTTAAACTTGGGTGTAATTTTTTTTCTGGTTCAAAAGACGAACTATACAACATATTACTTTGATAGTTGCGACGAATTATTTAACAACGAAGAATTATTAAATAATTACCATGCGGCATTAGAACAAGTTTCGGAGCCGAATCGGCGGCGGTACGTACTATATAGTTGTCATATTACATGTAACGATGAGCGAATGCGAAAAGCCGGGTACGCTTGGTCGGGTTATACTATAAAAACAATACCAGGTTTTCGATTGTTCTCGTCGGGTTGACCCTGAACATTTTTCAAAGGATCAAATGATTTGCTTTTAAATATGGTAAGAGTTCAAGGACAAAGCTTCACGAATTCGAACAAAACGTAATATATTATGCTAGGCCCACGTAGAAATTCAAAAATGATTATGTTAATAAAATGTTTCCCCCTTGATCTCGGCGAAAATATAATTTTTAAAACGTGTGTATGGTTTCTCGGTGAAAAAACAACTTTGAGAAAAACAGTAAGACCGCGCGAAGGCGACAAGTGTAACGCTATGTCTCCGGGGAGGGAGGATTCGCTCAATATATACGTACTGATTACGCGTTGACAAATGAAACGTATGCCAGTCAGCATTATCGAGCAACCCCGGTAAGTCCGATTGACGCGAGCGCAGACAATTTAATGAAGAAAAGTGTCAACGCACCTAGACGTCGCACCGACCGTCTGGCGTTGCGATCGGATTAATCGCAATGGCGAAAAAATAATAACAATGACGATGACGATGACGGGACGGGCGTGTAGTGCTGACGAGGGAAGCATATTAAACCGCACACGACGTTCAGCCGGATCCGTAATACTCGCGCCGAAGGGGTTTCTTCCCCTCCGTCCGTTCTTGTGGAACTTTCGTTCGCGCCCAAGTATTGTGTGTAATACGCGACGGAATCCAACGCGAAACAATAGAACGATCGTCATATCGACTGGATTCCCTTGCATGAGTTGACAACGTAACGAATATTGCGAACGGTCGGGAAACAGGCGCGCGCATATTAATATCGAACAAAAAAAAAGCTGTCTCGTTAAGCCGACGCCGGACTTGTCTACGACTCTAGTGGAACAATTTGGTTTCGGAAAAAAATACTATACGAACAATGTGTGGCGAATACTTCGATTGATGTTCATGGACGTTATGTATATGTATATTCGACTCGCTCAAAGAAAAGGAAAGTATAATTTCACTACTTTTTAATAGAGCGAATATCGAAAGGTTAAAACTTAAATGCAGCTAATCGGTTTTCATCTTAATTTTTAGAGGGGGGGGGGGGTCATTTTATGAATTTCTCAACAGTTTTCCGAATAATTGAGAAAAACGGAGAAAAAATTGCGAAAAACTTCGAGAGTCGCACCATGTACCGTCTGGTATATGACATCGCGCACTATCCCCTATTGTTTATAATTTAAGGATACAACATTTTCCGTACAGTTTTCTTTTTTTTAGCCGACGAAAAAAATATTTACCGGAAAGTCCCAATCATCTTTTGAAAACGTTCGAAAATTTAATCTCACCGAAATCAGTTAAACCCACCTTATTAAAAAATTTGGTTCTACCACTATATATATCGACCATCTTTAGAAAAATAAACTGATCCATCCGACCTCTTTCTCTCAGAATCGTTTTTTTCCAGAGCCATTTCAACATGAGCCAAAATTCTATACTTATTACAACTCCGGAACGAGAAACCGTTTTAGAGTAGTCGGAACACGCAATCTCCGACCGTCTTGTGATGAAATAAAATCCGCAGTTCTAGACAACCTCTCGGTACTGCAAGTCGTGACGGTATTTCACGCGTTACAACGACAAACAAAATTAGCCGCAGCCTTAAAATCCGTAGTCCGGCATCACGGTAGTTCTACGTAGGTATCTTGTACAAGAACCAAGGTAGAAGAGCAACGCAATAGTAGAGCTATGGACCGTTAAGGTTTCGCGATTGCCAAGAATACCGACACTCTTATATTGCACCTGTTGAAGCTACTCTCCACGTTTTTTTCAGTGATAGCCTGTAATAGGTGCATTTCTATTTAGATTATTTAGAGTTTATGATTTGGTATTATTTTTTTAAAAACATCAAACCATGGAATTATTAGCTTTTTTATTATAACCGTGCACCGCATGACATATGTTTTTACGAAAAAAAAATTAATAATATTAAAATATATAGTAAGTCATACAATAATTAATTATAAGAAAAATCGTACAAAAAATGTATTCTCCCTCTGTAATTAACGATATAAGTGTACAGTGCATGTACGCACTTGCACACGGTTACGATGCAATTACGATACCCGTTCGAATGACGCAATTTTTTCCTAAACCGGCACCTGCAGTAAGCTAATACAAAACAATGACAATTTAATATGTATTCTTATTTCTTCGTACACAATATTGTCCGAATATAATTTTAACGGTTTATGACAACATTTGTTTCAGTCAAATTACAAACGGTACGTATCCTATCGGGTCTATGTAAAACGGACAAAGCATTTATTGTTATCATACGTTTTAATTTATAACCAAAGACGGTTATACGATAATAATATATAAGAAATATTATATTATACGAATAATAAGCTATCTAAAATAGCGAAACTAACTATATTTACATTAAATGACATAGGTCTTTTTTCATCCAACGACGCCAGATGAGGTTTGAAAATTAGAGAGAGGGTGAGAGGGAGAGAGGGGTACAAAAAGGGACCTAACGCTGACAGCTAGAGCACAACGGATAGTAATAATTGCAATGACTAATGCGGCCTCAGACAGGGGATGATAGACGTGCTCTAACCGGCCCGGGTAAAATTTAATTAAAATTACGTTGCCCGAATTTTCGTATTTTTTATTGTGTAAACCCTTAGATCTAAATAATCTAAGTGTAAAAATAATTTACGAAAATACTCAGAAGTACTAATTTTATTGAAAAACGAAATAGACGGCGGCGAGAGGCTACTGGTGAACAAGCATAAAATTAATGTCCTAGACAATATCGGTCGTCTACGGAAATGCCCCACTGCTCATATACATTGATAATTTAATTTTACTATAGATTTTTGTAAATAATAGAACAAATTATTCATGCACAATAATTCGTTCAAATTCAAAATGTATTAATTATATATAATATGTGTTAAATCTACAATAATATTTTTCACTACAGTGAACGAACGCAACGTCCCATTTCGTCAAAATGTTTAGCGGCTCATCGGGAAAGTTAGAGGGGGTTAGAGTGTGACTATAATCTCGCGAGATTACAATTAGTGTACAACGCGTTTTTGCGATGCATTAATGTATCCGCGAGGGTACCGCGATCGCTGACCACGGTAATACGGTATAATAATACAGTTGTGTGGTTCACGTGAGGAGGGAACGGTACTATAATATATTCCATCGGATTTACGCGCGTATTTTATGAAATAATTATAATATCGCGTACGAGTGCGTTTCGACTGGACTGCATATTATGTAAATGTGATCGAATTATACATCGCGTACGTGCATGTAAATTAATGAGTAAGTGCATCATCAAACGCTCCGTATCATTATACTTAATGCACGTAATAGCGACATATTATTGCGAAGGAGAGATGTTTGCGTAGAGCGGTCGTCCCGGAGGAATTCCGATTCCCGGTGTCGTGAATTTTTCTTCTGAAATATGAAAACTTATTACGATTACATGTGCATACCGTACAGGCACGAGTAGGCTTGACCCGCAGCGGCAGTCTATCTCAATAAACCAACATTTTTTCAATGAAAAGCTATAATTTAGAATTTTAAAACTTATAATTTAAAAAAAAAGTTCGATTTTAAGGGTATATTTCAACTATTTCAGTATTTAAGTGTATAATTATTGCATGCACATTTTAAAGTATCTATTAGTGCATCCAAGGCATGGTCGTAATCCATGATCCTGTCTTAAAACAAACTTGGTTAACACAGGCATCCTTAACCGGGGAAGTGGGGCAAAACAATGAGTTTTCCTCCTCCCCCCCCACCACAATTGAATTCCAATATAATATAAAATTTTGAAAATTTGAATTTTTCATATTGTTCAAGTAAATATTTCATTGATGTTTTCACTAAATTTGTACAGATTTATAAATTATGAACTAAGAAGAAAAATTTTTTAAATGTAATTTCTGTTATTTGATTTCATTATGTCCATCCCTGATAAAATTCCTGCGGACGCCCATGAGCAACCCTATCAGCTATCAGATTACCTCGATCACTGTAGACACGCCTATAATGCAAACAATATTTTTACGGATTCTATACGTAGGCACCGTGAATACGATATTGTAATAGCTGAATACAATTTGCAGTGCTTACGGGTACGTGAATAATATATCCGCAATTATAACACTTTTTGAATATAAGCTCTTTGTGTCGCTGGCGCGCGTAGTAAATACTACGATACAAACAGAAACCGTGACACAACCATTTCGATCTACATACATTTTATTGGTTTCGCAACATATTCTTCTTAATCGGTTCTGTAATTGCATTCAAAAATATTCGCAGAAGTTTTCGGGAAAAATATGCCATACACAGAGTACACGTTAAAGGTTTACGATGTTGTCGATTGAAATATTCACATTTCCCTTCAATGTCCTCATCGATGCCCATAAAGAGGGAGGGGCGAGACGGGGCACTACCCCCCTAAAACTAGAAATATAATATCAACTCGTAGTTTAATAAATATCGTTATTATTAATATTATTGCGCATATGAAACAAAGAATTTTACCGTTCTTTTGGTTATATTTTATTAACTATGTAATATTTGTTCCGTTCTTATTAAAATTCATGAAAAAACATTCAAGTTTAAACCTTTATTTCATTTGAACTTTGATAATTCCCCTTTCCCCACCATCAAAAAGGTATCCTTTTGGTGCCGCGCTCGTGCGTACATATAAAATATATACGTACCAGGCCGTTGAAGAATTTATTTATCGACATCATAATCTCTGTTGTAGGCGAATCATGTCATCACTTTCGGATTATTATAAGAAACGTATTTTATGTAAATGAGACGGACAGTGACAAATACTGCGTGGATGAATACAAGTTATTTTATTGCATACTATTAGTGTAATATTATAATTTGGAGAACGGATAAATGTAGTGCGTGTTAAAAAATTAAAATAAAACATTATTAAAATATGCAAATATTTTCCAGATAAACCTGTGTGAAAAAACGAACAAAAAAAAATTAAATATGACCGTCGTTTAACGCTAACGAAAAAACGTTATAGAATAACTATTAATAACGTTTGGAAAAAGTAATAGTTTTAATAAAACAAGCCAATATATTATATTGTAGACCGAAGTTTTATCGACGTCGCAATAACTTTTTAATTTCATGTATTTTATTCTCATGCACGGGTCGCAGTATATTAGTTTTTGAACGGTAATATTGTTTATACAATTATGTAATAAATTGAATCAACTTTCAACTGTTTCAAGTTACGGAATACTTTTATTAATGTACTATACATCTATTGATTATTGATTGATCTCGCATAGGTAGCAAAGTTGAAGTTGTTTATGTTTTAGGATTTATAAAGATTTTGTTGTTTCACAATGTAATTTTTCTCTAAAATCAATAATATTGAAATTAAATACATTTTAATAGTTTTACCTTCAAAGTTTATTTAAAAAAAAAAAAAAAAATGCCCATGTACTATATTGTACCTAAAGGAGGAAAAATGTATCTAGTATCTTTTAGGAAATGTCAAATATATCTTCAGCTGAAAGTTGACGTAACAAGTATCTAGACAGTATTTTCCAATTACCTTATGCCCGTCCCTACAGGTGGAAACACCTGTTTACAATAATAAACGTACGTCACTCGTGGACATGAATACACGGTACGAGTACATAACGTAACTGCATCGTGGTCCAGCCGGGGCAAGAGATATGGAGCTGTGAGCTCGTTCGTGGTACGATAATATGATATTTATCGCATACAGCGCCGTCGTCGGAACGGATCGAGCTGCGAGTATGGTTTTTAAACCGTATAAAACACGACGGTTGTACGCCGTATCCGTTTGTCACACAAACAATAAAAATAATGCGTACACCCGACGACGACGAAGACGATGTACTCGCTGCAAAACATCATATTTTCAATAGAACGTACGAATAATAATAATAAATATATGATTGCGCTGTCGCGGGTCACCGTAACATAGCGTCGCATACGGCTATTATATACGTCGCAGAGCTCGCGGGCGCGATCGTCGTTCGCCTCGTGATTTACAGGGGTCGCGCGGCGCACAAACGATAATGGCCCGGTGATAAATGTTAAGACTTAATGGGTCTCCTACGCGACGTACAATAATATATATTACGCCGCCGCGAAAAGCTGAACGTCCGATGCGACGAGAGACGTGTCTCGCAAAAGCCGAGTTTTGTCCGTCGTCGGTACATCACGAGCATTGACGTCAAGTGCAGTCCGTGGAAAATACGCTCCCGCGGAAACGTTCGTATAATAATTAATACTCGTGTTTACGTCGTCTACTCGCGGGGAAACCGACCGGACCGATTCGAACAATATCGCGCCCTCCGAGTCGTCCTCGATCGGCCCGCCCCTCGAACCGTCTTTGTATATCGTTACTGCACTACTGTCGTCGTTAGTGTTGTTGTTCCCAATAGCCCGGGCAGCTCGCTTTCTCGCGACAAGAATATATTCCGAAAACGTCCCCCGGACTCGTCACGTCGCGTCGTCGTCATCATAAAACAATATCGTCGTCGTCGCTGTTCCCTTTTACGAATTAATTATGATCTCCTCGCTTTGATCCCGTCTGAAACAGTTCGTATATTGTTGCGTTTAATAAATCATCGGTCGACGTAATAACGTCGTCGAACCGTCTCCACTACGTTACACGATTAGCGCGTGAGGCGTGTGCTTGGTTTTTAATTTTTTTCTTTTTCGCCCACGATTTCGACCACAAGGATCGCTTGTCGACGTCACGATGTCCTCTTCCGATAGAAGGCTTCGTCTAGTTGGGCACTTTGTAGAGATCTTTTGAATTTATCGACAGTTTTCAAAGAATAATATTGAGAAAAACTGAGAAAAATTGCAAAACACTTCAGCCGAGGACGGCAATCGACTACTGTGATTTGTCTCGTAAATACAACGTTTTTCATGAGATTTTCTCTGTAGCCAATGAAACGTTTTGACCGGAAAGTCGCAAACAAATTTTATAAGTATGACATTTCGACGGTATTGGGTATTTCAACGAATTTTGATTACACAATATAAGTTATTTAAAAAAACTAATTTCCTTGTCGTTCAATTAATATTAATCGTATCGATTCGAAACATTTACTGAGTAGTTACTTATAATAAGCTTTAATAGACATTTCATGATTTTCAAAACTTATTTTTTTTTTACAAAAGTTAGAACAATAAGAGTTCAGCCTACGTTATTAAGAAATTGTGTTCTACTATACCTATACTACATCGACCATCTTTAAAATTAATATAATCTGAAACGGTCGACCTTTTTTTATTCAGTATCGTTTTTCAAGACCAACGGATAATAATACATTGGTTTCAAGTACAAAATATTAATACAGAAATATCATTTGGTTGATTCAGCATGGTTTGTTCTCTCCCCCCAAATCGGGTAATCTGTTACAATAAAGTTTAATGAACTTTATCGATAAAATAGTGGAACTTAAATAGAAACCTACCCGGAGAGGTACTCCGTCGGGATGTTATGGTATAACTTTTTACACAATTACGTTTGTACATTTTTACTAGCCGGTTACGACACCAATGTCTTTTTAGGATGATAGGCTGGACTAGTTGCAGATGAGAGTTGAGTAAATAATAGGGGATCGGGGTGGTGATTTAGTTTGGATAATTCAGTGAAAGTTGGTATTTTTAGATCGAAATGTTGGGGGATTTATCGGAGACGTAGATTGGAGCATTTTTCATAGTACGAAGAATTTTTGAGTTGGAATCGGAAATGTTTGCTGGGCCATAATACGACATCTAGATCGTTCTCATGACGTCATATGTGCGGTTTCGATTTGCTTTTTTCGGCGTTTAACATGAAAGCGTAATTCGATACACGAGAACACATCCGTACGGTACATGTTATTATTGAAATCTTGTTGGGCTTAATCAAATTATACAATATTCACGAGGTTTGCACGCGCGCACGTTATCATCGCGATAATTCAAGAAACGGATACTGATCCAGAACATAAATTCCGATAAATATGCGGATACAAAAATAATAATTAATTTGTATGATATGTAGGTATACTAGTATACTACGGTTTATATTAAAAATCTTCGGCGATTTTCATCCGAAAACCAAAATCCTCGAGAACGACTTGAAAACGCAGGTTATATCGTGTGTAGATTTTTTTGAAAATAACAAAATCGAAAATGACTATTGCTTGTTTTACGGAGGAAGAGAATCATTTGTGTCTATCGTGATCAGCTTTTGATCCACCACGATTCGTTTAAGGTTCTAAGCTATTTATTTCAAATACTTCACCGCGTCAAACTCAAAAAACACTGCAGCTGCGTTTTTTGATAAAAGAAAATATAAAGTAGGTATTCAACATAAACATAAATTAATATTTTCATTTCGAAAACGTCGATTCGGTCAAACGCAATATACCAGCAAAGGCGTGTTCAGCATTTTGAAAAAATGCATGTGGTTCGATCACCGCAAAAATTAGCGCAAAAAATCCTTTTCCGGTCAAACCCCACGACCTCACATATCCTTCGTTTGATTGCAAACAACCGCGTCCCTGCCGCCGGACCTTTTATACTCCACCGGGAGTAACGTAGTCCACTTATGTTCTCTCAGATGACGTCTCGCGGGGGGATCGCAGAACCAAACATTTGAACACGTGAAACTCTTCGATAATAAAAGCCGCGGGGCCGGTCGTCTCGACGAGACCAAAAAAATCCACTCCTGTAGAGATAAAACAGAACAAACCCAAATCCAAGTACATTTTTCGATTCCCAACCGTATTGCGTTTGACATACTACATTATGTGAGCATTTTGCTTGGTTAATTTCTCCATGTATACATGACCGGCAGGCCGTTGGGAAGGATATGGTTGGGGGATAGGGCTAAGGGAATTAATAATATAAAATGGCAGGTATATATTGGTTTTACATTTTTTCATAACAATAAATTTAATTCGTTAGTTAGTTATCAGTTATTTAATAGAAAAATCATACCTGTGATAATTTTAACCGGCGAGGTAAAGAAAATAGCCATGTTAAAATTATCGATCAAAAACAATGTATATATTTTTGATTGCAGCTTATTCTAAAGATCTCAAAGTCCTAAGAAAGGGTGACTTGCGTCTAGTAAAAAAACCATTGCGGGGGCGGGTTGAACCCTCAAAACCCCATCTCGCCATCCGGCCTTAGTCATCGCGAGATGTATGAACAATGACACGGGATCTGAGCATAAATCTGCCCCATCGAGTAGTGAGCACGTCACTGAATATTATTGTACCTACACCAGGTGACTCGTTTACAAGCTTCATACAGGGATTACGTCGTGCGCGTCAATAACGCGACCACTTAAATTGCAGGATCATCTAGCGACAAAAGCGATATACATCTAAACACGTAAATTATATATATGTATGTGTATGTGTATGTACGTATGTGTGTGTGTGTGTGAATGATACGCGCTTCCTCGGAACGAACAAACGAGTTTTCGAATAATAATATACAGACACTCGCGGGAAGACCGGACGGGGGATGAGGTGAAAGCCCTGCTCGTTACGACGGATAAAGGTTGTGCGTAATATTTGTACGCGTTTCTTTATAAACTCGCAGCACTCTGTTGACGGAGGTCCGTCCGCGACGACACGTCTGTCCGTCCGTCCGTCCGTCCGTCCGTCCGTCCGTCCGTCCGTCCGCGTTTTATGATATACTCGCCCGCCCGCGTGCTATTTGTGCCGCGTGAAACAATAACGATATCGGTGTCCGACTGCTGCCGCGTGATTGTACCCGTTTCGGTTTTCGTCGGTCCGGTCACGTCGTGATACTACTGCTGTACCATATAATATACCATATATTATGTATACTGCTGCAGCTTGAAGCCAAATGGAAACTTCGTCTGGCGACCCGCGCGATCATTACACAAGTATACGCTCAAAAATATGTATTATACAAATATAAATGAATAACGTTGGGTCGTTTCCGGTACGGGTCGATTCGTCGTTGTCAATCGATAATTATTATTGGTCGACTATGTAGCTATTATATATAATATATTGAAGTGCGCTTAGCAATTAATAAGAGTTTAATTTAGAGAATTAATCTATCATAACGGTATTATTATATAGGTAAAATATGATATTCGATTATACTAAGTATTAGACTGCAAATCGACAAGCATTTCATTTGAACGTGATTTTGTTTTGGGTCAAACGCTGTATAGAATTTTTGTACAATGCTTTTTGTTTAAACCCGAATCGAAAATATTATTTGTATCCGCTGCGCAATACTTGGTATATTCATTATAATATCGATAGATGTCTATTTTTAGTGTCTTACACCAGCTTTTATTGGTATTAAATCAACGCTTATTTATGATTTATTTTTGACAGTTCCCTATTTTTTTTTTCCTCCGTGTAACTATGATAGAAATGATTATAGCACGTTATATGAAATCCATAATTAAAAGCTTCAGGTATATTATATTGAGTAAAGTATGTTGATTGATAATGTATTTGATTTAATACAGTCATTATTATAAATAAATATTTATCGTTAATAAGAGTCACTCACATCTCATCGTATCTGAATAACCCTGCCCCGGTTCGGGGAAAAAATCAACGTGCAAGAGTATGTATTTGACATGGACTACAATTATTATGATGAAAAGAGCTTCGTAATATTAATTATACGGCGTGTATACGAGTACACGCAACAATATAATATAATGTATAAGTTTCCCGTAAGTGTAATACACAGGTACGGGACCGGTAAAAAGGTCGACAGTTAGATTGAAATGTCATATTGTGAGTGGTGAACGTACCGAGATTGTTCGTAATTGTTTCGATTATTAAACGCTATTGTATTCACGATTTGATTTATTTTCTTTCGACATATGAATTCTCTGTTTTCAATTATATTCGCAGAGATTTGATAAGCCCTATAGCGATTCGACCTTCGACATTTTGATTATTCGAGATGTTATTGCCGTCAACAGAGTCCTTGGCCATTTAAGGGCTTCTTTGATCCAAAAAATATTATAATTTACTTTTATTTAATAATTTTATTGTTAAATTTAATTACATCATACATTTTATTATAAATAGGTAAAAATAGTCGATAGATACAAAATTAGAATAAAACTGACGTTGGTGATGTAGGTTTTTTCGAGATTTTTTATTTGCGAAATCTTCAAAGTCTAGTTATTGAAGGGTATCACTTTCTATGCACATGGTTGATAAATCATTAATCAAATATTTAGATCGGGCATCAGTCCGGGGCCTCTGGATTTGTGTCCCACGGTCCTACGTGCTCTCAGGGTAAAGACGGAACTGACCGTCGACGTATCTCATAAAATATCTTAAAAATTGTAATTCGGAAAACTGTTTGAATGCTTCTTCATAATTTACTCCATAATTGGACTAAATCATTTTCAATTGATAAAATTGCTAACGACAAAAGTCCACCATCTGTCATCCAAGGGCACAAATAAGTTTTTATTAATTCAATTTTAGAAAAACATCGGTCACCGGACGCTACAGTGACTAGGACCGTCAACAATTTTTTTAGAGAAATCCAAGTGTAAGGGAATGCTTCAACTAATTAGTAATTTATTATCGTCTATAGACTGGAGCGCTGATTTGGGTTATCCTTTACCAATTGGTAAAAGTAAACTCAGGTGTTTAAGTCCACCATAGAGCTCTATGGAATTTATATCAATATTTCTCCTAAATGTAACACTCTAAGCTAGGAGTTAGCGACCTTTTTACAAGCGCGGGACACATTTTTTTTTCAGATTTTCGTTGGGGGCCGCATGCAATTATATATTTATCGATACCAAAAGTGTTATTACAGTTCTACTGCTTGTTCGTGCGTATTGACTTCTTACGAATGAATTATTATGTATAAATAAGTAAGTGAACGATTTTAAGATTGTAATAAAACAACGAGTTGAGTGAGATAATCACGTAGATCATAGTCGTATAGCGAAATGAAAAGTTTATTCGCCATGTGAAAAGTACAATTATAATTTTGAGTGCCATTAGAAATATTCGGAGGGCCGCGGAAAAAAGTTTCGAGAGCCGCCTCGAGGTTGCCGACGACGCCAGCTCTAAAGTTTCAAGTCTTAAGTATAAGAATACAAATTACGCGGTAAAATGTCGCGAGAACGTTGGCCAGCGTTTATTCGTCATCTTATTCCGTGTTTGGTATGTGTAGCGCGTCTATATCAAGCGTATCACACAATCGTCTGTAGACAGGGCCGTCCTTAGGATTTGCGAGACCCAGGGCGAAAATACTTTAAACACCTTTTAGATATTAAATCATCTATCTATAAACATATTATAATGACATTAATAATTCTTATCACACAAAAAATTTGGTAGGTACCTCAGACACTATCAGAACTCAACACATCAGAAAATAAAACCAATTTTACTACTACTTTTTTCAAACGCGAGTCCCAGGGCCTGGGCCCTGCACCCCCCCCCCCTAAGGACGACCCTGTCTGTAAATCATCGTCAGTTCCTGTCTGCAGTATATAGGAATTGGTTTACGTGCTCTGATCTTACTACTACTGTACGGTCGCGGTCCCGCGTAAGTCTACAGTTTTTGATTTCCGACGGCCTTAAAGGTCCGAGAACTCGCGCACTGCAGATGATCAGCAGTGCCTTTGACGAACGCCGCTTCCGGCCCGATCCGTTCTGCTCTCGATCCGTATCGATTTTCCCGAAAGCAATACCATGAGGCGCGCGCGCGTAGGCGTCAAAACGGTTCGGCGTGGTCGTGAACATTACGTGCGCGAAAACGCGAAACATAACGGAACCGCTCTGCTGCAGTACGTATTTATAATAATATCGCGGCGTCAAAGAGTATGATGGTATATATAAATGTATTTCACAAAAATATAATAATACGCCCACACGATCCCGTAATCCATCACTGCGGCGACTTAATTCAGTTTCCTGCAGCCGCGTATATCGTTCCATCAAGTGACTCGCGGTGGTTCATAATAATTATATAATTACATCGTCGTCGTCTTCGTCGAACCCCCACCCCCATCCGGTCATCCACCACCGTCGCTAGTGTTTCCCATTAACAAGCCCCCGCCAACCTAACCTAACCTAACGGGGGTTGCGGACGTGCGTTGGAGGCGAATTACCCCGCGCCAGAGTCGTTCGCCTCTCCTCGAGAAGTAAGGGATCGGATGGGGGCGAGCACCGGAAAACAGGATTAATCAAAGAAAACCCCCGAGCGAGGACATCTGAAGAGCGCGCGCCGCGGTGTGTATACAACGTAAATTAGGCATAAATCGGTGTTTCCGAAGCACGTAGCTTTTACGTGTGGAATTGCGTGCCGTGATTTTTGAAAAACTATACGTCTTGTAGTGATTATTAAATTACTTATACGGAATACCTTTGAATGGTGTGGAAAAAAAGGTTTTCGAACCGTTTGCGGATTTCGGTCGGTAGAACGTATTCTTTGAAATCTAAAAATTACAAAAAAACTACCTACATCACGTAAAATGACGTAAGAATATGAAAAAATTAAACAAAATAACGCAAATACGTTATATTCTGATGGATATAAGCAAGGAACAAATATGTAGCTATTAGTATGCATATAGAATAGAATATATTTAAAAAAAAACTCTTAAATTGGATGAGATATAAGGATGGGTCTTTTAGTCTTGAAATCAATGTACCATTGCTCTCAAAAAGATTTTTTTTCCAAATTTTTCTCTGTTTATCTCAATTATTCGGAAAATTGTAAAGAAATTCAAAAAAATGACAGGCTCGTTCTGCCTTAAATGATATCATAATTGAATGTCCTCGGTCCGTTGTTTTTAATACGTAATCTAATCACCTAAATCAATATTATGTAGAGAGGCCTTAAATGTTATAGCAAGAAAATCAATCGTACATTTTTTAAATTAAATAGTCAGTGAACTAGACCCAATTTTTAAATTTTTGTTTACGTTTAATGTTCGAAATATGGCATAATATACGTAATATATTTAATTATTTTTCTAAAATGGATTTATTATTAAATATATCTTATATTAACGTAGGTAACAGTTTATCATTCTTTCACGATTAGGATTTTTTTTATCATGTGATATAAGGCGTTCAATTTTGGCATATAAACATGTAAAATTCCTTTATTATGTGATATTTCCTTGTAACAAGATAAGATATTCAATATCATATATTATGTTACAACGATCTTCGCTCAGAATCGGTTTTTTTTTTGTGTTAAATCCGATGATTTATCGTTGCTTTTAAATGTGTACAAATAACGCGACGGTACATGGAGAAACAGCTCCAGCGTGTGTCTCGTAGAATTTTTTTTTTTTTTTAATTCCTTTCAGATTCAAGATATCTGCAAAGTCGCACTGTACAAAATATAATATATCTATATGCATTCTCTCTCTCTCTCTCTCTCTCGATTTCTGTCTTTCTTTCAGTACCCGTGTATAATAAGTACACCGCAGTAGTTGGTTGCGTAGTTTGCGTTCGTAAAGAGAAAGATGTCGTCGGTGCCCGATGCAGCTGTAGATACTGCAGCAGCGAGTGCAGTGCGTCATCGTCGTACCTATACGGATCGCGTGAAAAATTGCCCGTGTAGAACGCCGCGCCCGTTCGGACGACTGCATCTCACTGCATACAGCTGCAGTGTGCACGTTGCGTGGGAGGTTATAGGCTATACAACGTAGCCGACCGTGTTGACATCTCGTGCGCGCGTCCCGAGCACGCTATTATTATTATTATTATTATTATTAGTATTTTTATTTTTTCATCATCATTATAACCATCGGAGAAACGACGCGACGAATTTTTCGCACGTAACCGTGCGCGGGAAATTATAATACGGCCGCAGCGCGAACACGCGAACCGATCTCTGGTCGCGGTTATAACCGTACGTACGTACGTACACAACATAAATGCATAGACGACCGCGCGTAATATACGTCTTGTTATTATCATCATCATTATATGTTAATTTGTTATGCGTGCGGATCACGCGAACGTCCGTAGCGTTACAAGTGTACGATGTATCATTATTGTGCAGTGCGCACACGGCGTAGTGCATATATATAAATGGTGTGTAGCTACAATGTACGTCTGTGCATACAGGGTGTACCGCCGAGCGTTTGCCCATGGCGATGTCTCCCGAGATAATGATCAACATATACGATTAAGGATTTTTTTTTTTTTCTTTCCACTATCATGATCAAGGACTACATTTTTTTCACATTTCAATTCGATTTAATGTATTGGTAAAAGGGATTTTCGAAAAATTTCAAAAGAGCTATTTTATAGTGTTCATTTTTTTTTTTTAACGTTTTGAACTTTTAACACTTTTTGTTTTCAGTTACCTCGCGATTTTTTATAATTTTCTTAGTTTCCAGAAAAATCGTGTACTATATTCAATACCGCCTAATAGTAGTAGTCCATTGGACATTATCTCGTTTTCTGATAAGTTCTGACAAGTTTCTGGAAGCTAAAAAATTAATAAACATCACGAGCTCAACGAAAATAAAACGATATGAAACGTCAAAATGCTCAGAAAAATAAACTCTAGGAAATAGCTTTCTTCAAATTTTTCGAAAATAATAAGATAGTCTTTTTTAACCTGTTTTCGAAACCTTTAACTCAACTCAAACATGAAATATCTGTAGTCCTAGTGCCGACGAGTCTAATGGGGGAGGGGGAACACAGAAATTGAATGTCGTCTCATAATCTCGGGAGCAATAGCAATGGGTAATAATTAGGGCTGGGATTTTAATGCCTTAAAAAACCCCGAAAACTGTCCTAAAAAAAATGCTTTTATGACCTAAAAACCCTCGAAATATGCCCTAAAAAAATGCTTTTATGATCTAAAACGATACTGAACGATACCATCGGACGTCGATTTTACCGATTTAAGATTATTTAACAGGAAATTCGGTTAGAGGTTACTCAAACCTTGTCCGATAATGGAATACAAATTACGAGTACCAACTTATAATCTGTTATTTTTATTTAAAAACCATGTTGGTGTAAAAATCTTAAAATAAAATTTTAAATTCATACTTGGTTTCCAAAAACTCAAAAAGTGCTCCAAAAACTCTAAAATGTCCTAAAAAATTAAGAAAATGACCTAAAAACTAAAAAAATGCCAAAAAATGCTAAATAAACTTTCTTATTCTCATTCAAATGTACACAAAACAAGTTTGTGACAAGACGAGCATTGCACAGTAAGCTTTGGAAAACAATGCAAAGTGCATCGAAATCCCAGCCCTAGTAATAATGCAAACCTCGGTGAAGCACCCTGTATGCATAACAATATGATATTACGTGCACCGCGCGTTGTTCGCCGAAAGAATTTCGCAAAGTCGCGCGTAGGACGCGATGGACGATTACAATATGCGTACGTCGTGTATCGGGTACTTTTTACGCCCACGCAACGCGAGCACTTGTACTATCGTATCGATTTCCTCCACTCGTGATACATCATTCCCGTCGATCGGCACGTTTACAGTATTATGCTAATGTACGATGCTGTAAATCATCGTACCGTCCCTACTCGACGGCGCATATTATTATCGTTGTTACTCGTCTCGTCCGCTGCCGCGAGTTCCGCGCGAAAGTACGTTATTACCTGACCTGACCAACCCCCTGCGCGTGACGGGTGCCGTACGCATTTGAACGTGTGTGGTGCGACGATGTGTCGCCGTCGGTGGCGTAGGAAGTCTCGTCAGCGCCCATGGCAAACCTAGGGAAATGCGACTTTTTAACGATTAAGAAATTGACGAAAATACCAATAGATATTTGTTAACATTTGTTTTCTATGTATGTAATAAGGTAATACAACGTGATATAATTATCAGTTATTATTGCAATGTGAATTTCAAACTTAAAAAATTTCTCTTTTGTTGCTTTAAGGCCAGATAATTCGTCGATACAATTGAGAACCAATTTTAAAGCACAAACTTGCGCTCCTTCATAATTTCCGCCCCTGGCGTAGGCCTTTGCTATGCCTCCGGCCACCGCGAACAATAGCAAAACACGGAAAACACCGTGTAACACACCACTTCACTCGTACGTGAGCCACGTACCATTGTACTTTTCGGTAACCACTGACCACGTGACATCGAGTACGGTACAACCGTCGCTTTCTCGCGCGGCACGTAATATTATTGTTTCCGCCGTCGGTCCCCAGACGTTTCCCGTACTAGGTCATCATGAAAACCACCTGTTGAAACAGCGGATGACCATCACCGTTGATCCGTAGTATTTGCGTGACGATAGAGATAGACATTTAATTCGTTTGCGCGTTATACTGCTAATAGGTTGGTAGTTTACGTGCAATGACCAGTTGTTTTATAAAATACCCAAAATGTCTGGTTAGTTCAATAAAACACGTACATTCCATCATGTTAGCTACAGCTATCCAACTATGATAAATATCATGTACTTTAACACTTGAACTGCTAATCACACGTAACCGCCAAATCGTTGATTTCTAAGTCAAAAGTTGTGTGATACATTTATTGTTATTTGCCGGAACACGGTGAATTGCTATGACATTTCGAACTGCATAAGATTCCATTTTTATTTCAGCAACAATTTGTTGAAAGACATTTCCCTATGCATTTGCACCCTTTGAACCTATTGAAATCACACATAATGGTTAGTCGGATATCTCCCGTGTTAATAGAAATAATAAACTCCTGTTTTTTTTTATGAGCGTCCCTGGTCAAAGGTAATTTTTTTTGACAACAGTTTGGTAAAAATGAACGTATTATAAAAGAAGTTAAAAAATTAATATTTTTTGTGAAGTTTGAAGATACCTATTTTATATGGCTTTTTTATCTGAAAATGTGAACGGTTCAATTTTCAATTTTCATTAGATTCTTGATTTTTAATATTGTTACTCGTTTACAAGAAAATAGTGTACTATTTACACAAACTAATATCAACATTATTAGCAAACCTTATCCGAAAAATGACGAGGTCATAATAATTTACATTATTTCTTTGTAAAATAAAAAATATTAAATATCATGAATGAATGTCTGAAGTTTAATGTGATGCAGTTCGTTGCGGCCAGTGTATACTTTCGTGGAGTGATTTCGTTATGGTCGGTTCCAGTGGTTTAAGACGTATAAGTTATTGTGCTATGGATTTATATCGAGCAATCTGAAAAATTTGAAAAAATACGGAGAACGAAGCGGAGGGAAAAAAACACAATAAAGAAATCGTTGATGAACCATATGGATACCTCCTGAATTTACACACCTGTTTAAATGCGTTGGATGATAAAAATAATATAATAATTGATAAATAAATTCGATATTTCAACGGCTCCGGCTTTTTTTTTCCAACTCCCACTGTGAATATAAACGATATTCTGAGCTGGTCCCTCGAAGAGCGTCTTTAACGAGGTAATATCGATAAAACGAAATGCACCAATATTGTTATTGTTTTCGTACACCGTTCGTGGAAATATGTCTAAATTCTATACAGTTCATTATCATAACAGTTAGTTGTGTACGACATTTATTAAGACGAATCGCCGTGTATATTTTATTTTTTTAACAAAGGGGCCGTTTCGCGAAATCTCCAGGGTCGTCATTTCCTCAATTAATAATAAAGTACGTGCGGCTTTAATCTGAGTGATGAGATGTACAGACGCACGCTTACTTTCGATTTCCGGGATGCAAAATGACGACCGTTACATTATTATATACTGCTCTCAGTTTTCAAACAGAAATACACATTGAAAATTCAAACATTCATATTCGTCGTTCGTCGAATACAATTTTTGTAATAGCGGTGCACGCGCATTCTTGGCATACATATTGTAAGGTTCTCCTCGCGATCCGTTCTTTACGTACGAATATCCCGCGATAGCCACCCCAGTGCGCGTCTATATTTTTCACGATTAGTCAGATGTTTGCGTCCTCGGACCATCGCAAATCGGGTCACGCTAGAAAAAATTTGGGGTACTCATTTTTTTAAGGACACCACAGTCCACACCAAGTACAGCATGGCGAATTTGCGTTCAGTAGTTCAAATTTAGTGTCGTCGGCTTGTGAATAATGGCAATGTTAATACGTTATTTAAATAATGCTAAGTGAGGAATGATATTACACTAAGTAGGTAAACGATAAGTTTTATCAATGTAAGTTGTAACAGTAATATACCATTTCTAATTCTGTAAAATATACACCATTTTTAACAACTAATAATCATCTTAATAAATCATATTAAATGAGCTTTTTATATTTTTATTCAATTTTATTTTTAGGGACCTACTAAAAGGGCCCCTTAAGCTCCTGGTGCCCATGGGCCCCTGCATAGCCAAAGACGGCTCTGTCTGCATGTGTTTTTTTTATCGGTTTTTCCGAATTTTTAAGCGAGTTATGAGTTTTTTTAAATATTGTTATTTCATATACTCATAAATCGCTTAAAAATTAAAATACCATAAATAGCCGGTGAAAAGAATATAGATAATGTTCTGCACATCATTTCTGATAATAGAAGTCAGTATTTGCCGTAATAAAGCTAACAAGACTGCATTTGAACTACTGAATTCTGAACGCAAATCTCCTGTGTTTGCTACACGGAAGACGTGTGACAACACAGGCAGGTGTTGCGTCTAACACTGTATTTTTTAGCAAATTTTGGTTTGATAAATTAAACTTTGATGTACAAGACGATTGATAAACGTGTTTGGTGATAAACAGCCGTGAACATTCAACGTTGAAACAGATTTGTCGAGTAAACCGCGGTGTGGAGGAGAACAATTTGTTTTTTTTTAATTAGTAGTAGTACTAGTAGGCGGTTGGTCTTAATCGACTCGCCGCGGCCGGTAAGTTGTAAACATTCAAACCGCCTCTACGCATACGTCCGTATCACACCCGCAGTTGTGCAATGCACGTTCGGCTGTATATCTAATATTATGATCGCGTTAGAAACGAGCGAGAGGCGTGATGATTGCACGCGCGTAACGGTGCGGTAAACAATATGTGTTACCGATACCCTGGTCGATAATAATGCGAGTGACATGCGGGTACGACCGGTGTGATGGAGCTGACACGATTTGTTTCTCTGGACGTTTTCGTGGAGCCCGCAAACGTAGATATTTTAAAAGTGGACAGCAACTTTAAAATGCATTCCATTTCTTTCTAACAAACACAGGCTTGCAGAACTCCCCTTTCTCTTCACCATTTATTGTCGTGTATTATTTATACAGTAGACTCGCGATATTTCAAAATCCAGGAAACCGAGCTGAAAATTCGCTTTAAATAGCTTTTCGATTTAGCGACGAAAAAGGAAATAATTCGAATTAAAGAGAGTTGAACATTTTTATGGTATATTTATTTAATATTTAGTTTACTTAACATTTGTTTATTGCCAGTACCTATGTACAAACATGTATTTCATTAAAAAAAATCGACGAATCAATAAAAATTGTGATATTATAAATTTGAGAACAGAAAACTATCATAACGTATCGTCTCACCGCCGTTATTTTTCGCTGCTAAGATTACATATATTAAGCTGTTACTGAATACGAGTATAGGTAAGTTGAGCCGCAGAACTGATGGTTAAATTTTATTTTATATACAGTTGAAAAATATTTGAAATAGACATAGGTTCTGTCCAAAAACATTTGAATATACGGTACAGAGTGCCTCCCGCATTTAATTATTTACGACTTATCCTCGGAGACCAAAATACATACGAGTATGTTCTCTGCGAATTGTAAAATTTCAATTTATATTATTTATATTTCGTTGTAACATGCGACGTACGGATTACTCTATTGAATATTGTTTTTATCGAGAATTCGGTTAGGTGTTTTTTTTTTTTTGCGACTGTGTTTCGACGATTTCGATTTGAAGGATTGCTCCGATACCATACCTGGTATTTTTCTGAAAGAAGAAATGTCTATAGTTGGTCGGTGGTGACTACTCGGGCGCCCAGAGAAAGGGGAATACGTGGCATTTCCCCTCCCCACCGGACTTCAAATGTAATATACAATTTTGAAAATTTGAACTTTTATTTATATATTGTTTATTTTGTTATCGACCATCAATATAAACCTGTCCGACCGTCCTCTATCACTCAGAATCGTTTTTTCGAGAGCGATATGGTTCATATTGTTGGTTTCAAGTTCAAAGGACCCGTTGCCATATCGCGCACTATAGTTGAGTTTCATCCGTTTTCAAGATTCGGTGTGAATCACGAGGAACGCACCTGTACGTATTACCATAATGTTCATAACATCGGATTGTGTTTTTTTTTTTTTTCTAAAGATAGCGCGAGATAGCGGATTTTCCGCTGCGAAAAAAACGACCGTGCGTAGAACACGTCATAATACAATACTCGCGCGTGTTATGAAACGATTTTTTTTCCTCTAAAAAGTAAAAAAAAAAAAAATCTATTGATCACGACGTGGCAAACGCCGCCGTACGCCAGACGTGCGGCGGACCCGAGGCGTAGGAGTGTACATATTATTATGTAATATTATATTTATGCGCGTGTGCCTGTACGACGCGATCGTCGTCGTCGTGATGCGCAAACGACTATTCGCACGAGCGCGTGCGCGTAAGCACGAAGCGAAATGAAAATCCGCGTACCGGCGCCGCCGCCCGAGACAAATGGGTCGGTCACGTCCGGCGAGTGTATCCTGGTATTATTACTATCGGCGCACGTGTGTCGGAATATTATTATTATTAATATTGATATTGCCATTATTATAATATTATCGTTTCTATTATTATTAGTGTGTGCGGATGTACATTGCGTATTTAACGTGTGTGTTACATTAAGTGAGCGCGCACATCATACATTATACATATTGTACGAGCATTTGTACGCCGCGTATGCAGGGTGAATATTTTCACGCGGGAGCCTGCGGGAAAAGTTTTTTTTTAGGGGCGGGGGAGGGGGCTAGAATATTCTCAACATTTAAATCCAATAAAGGTCTAATGTTATGTCATGAATTTTTCTATAGCGACAGAAAAATATAACTCTAAACATATTATAATCAAAACGACCGTTGATTCATATACGCTATGGTAATAGTCACAACGTCGGCGGTACTTATTCAATCGCAAGTGCATACCTATTATTTTCTTATTTTCCAGGGGCAGGGCAAATCCCTCGTCTTGCCACCCATCCCTGTCAACCCAAATAAGTGTACTCAAAAAAAAATATTACATACGCATTCAGGCACCAGAGTTGTGTTCGTAAATCTATGACTAGTGTGCCATCTGCTAATGTTTCCCCCCTAAACCCCGACCACAATAAATAAGTGGTTTTTTTTCATTTCAATGCTCTAACAGGTCGACTGCTAAATATCGAAAAACGCCGCACAGCATACACATTTTCGCCATAATACTGCAGTGAATCTGAATGATTTCTGATTCTTCCTTGTACGGAAGCAAGCGGCCTGTTGATGCCACGATCTTGAAATATTACAGTTGAAAACAGTTCGTTAGCTAATTTACAATATTATTCGCCAACAGGAAATTGGTCTTGTCAAATTATGTTACACCTGAAAAAAATGACACACGTGGCGACCACCTCCTCATAGGTCCCTCCAACGAAAACTTTGCAGACATAAAATAAACCGTTTTCTCTTCTTTGAAATTTTACCGGAAAGTCGCAAACGAATTCTATAAGCGTTTGAAAATTAAATTTTGACGAATTTTGGTGTTTCAACGAATATTATATAATTTGATTAAACGACATATTATTTAGTTACATGGTTGTTATTCTTTGAATATTAATAGTGGTGACTCGAAACATTTACCAAGTACATTCAATAGAAATTTCATTATTGAGAAATTTGGTTCTTCGACTATATCACTGTTTCCCAACCTGGGGGGCGCGCCCCCCTGGGGGGGCGTGTAGACATTTCTTGGGGGGCGTAAGCAGTCATTACAAAATACCGTTTTTATTTTAAAATATATGGAAAATATGAAAAATTAATGACGACCGGTTATTGAGTATTGATAAAGAGACATAAATATAATCAATAAAGAATAAAGATATTGATAAAGTATTAATAAACAAACATTGAGCCAGACATAAAAAAATTGTATAAAGAAAAGTGTTGCCAGCCTTCACATTAATAAATTGTAAATTTCATTAAATTATAATACTTTCTATTTTACTATGATTTATATTTTATAATTATTATCATTAATAAAATTGAATTCATCTCGGATATTTTATAATTTCTTTGTAAAGTACACAAAAAAGTGATATATTTTTCATGTTATAGAAGAGGGGGGGGGGCTTGAGAATTTCGAAAATCTACAAAGGGGGCGTGGAATAAAAAAGGTTGGGAACCACTGGACTATATCGACCATCTTTAGAAATATATTCTGATCCACCCAACCATGGAGTCTCACCCGATTTTTTATTTCATTGTTCTAAATTCCTTCGATAGGGTAAAGCTACCGTTTTTACAATTAATTGCGATCCAGATGGTACAGGATAATGATTTATTTTTGTATCTAACATTAGAATGTAATATTGTCATTTCATAATCTCGGTGCAATTATATTTATAAACGGGAAAGTAGTTATCTCGAATTCACAAATAAATACTATGTACACCGTATTTTTTTCAACAACACACTCTACTGCGCGAAGTACATATAAAAAATATACGTACACACCGCGATTCACGGGAAATATCGTACAGGCAAATAGTTATACTGGTTAGTTAGGTAAGTTACTCGTTGCTTATTTTTTTTTTACCGTACGCGGATACGAATCGTATTGGTAGCGCGCTCGGCGGCGAGGGGGGAGGGGCGTTAAAGTCATCATGATTTGCCGTTGCCGTTTTTTTTTAAAATTGAATCTTATACGTGCGCGATTTCTCGGACACCGCGAAATGATGATATTATATTATTACCACGGAATTCGCGAGAGTGCGAAAATCGAAAACTGTAATGGAAAAATACGGTCGCCGTGAGAACCAGCCGCGAATACGCGCTAAATAAAATATGTGTTATCGTGCACGTGCACGTTTGCCGATTCGGGAACACACGCGTGGACGGGCACCGTGGTAATAATGGTAATAAGTAATAACGTACGACTGAAGACCGGTCCGCCGGCGTCGACCACACTGTTTAAATAATTACTTGTGTACACACGTACGTGAGTACGCAGTACGGCGCACGAAGTCCAAACCGATAATAGAAAAAGAAAAGAAAAATTAAAAAACCAAGCCACCGGGTTTCAAATGTTACACATTTCGTAAACTCGCGACCGCAGCGTTGCCAATAATAATTTTCATGTGCAACTAGATAGCTCTCAAAAACCCACTAAAAATTCCACCAACAAATTGGCACTAAATTACACCAAATTACACTACATTTAATTAAAAATACACCAAATTTCCCACTGAAAAAAAAAAAAAATGATTTAAGAAGAAAAGGCTATAAAAATGTTTATCAGGAACTTACGACGGTGTTCATTATTACAATTATTAATAATTGGTACCTAATTGGTAGGTATTGTTTCAGGTTTTCAACTATTTCTGATTTGTTTTTTCGTTTGTTGACAATGTTATGCAATAGAACCATACATAGAAATTGGTTTAAAAATAAGATAATACATCGTAATTCGCAAACACCATAGATAATACAACTTGGTGTTAGCAAATAAGAGTCGATGTTTGAAACATAATTGTTTGATTTTCAGTTTCAATTTTTTTTTTTGGAAATTTAAAGGTTTTGAAAGTTTCCGTGTAAATTACACTGACATTTCTTTAAAACCACAAAAAATTACACTGCCCAGTACCCACCATAAGGAACCCAAATCCCACCAGACTTAGTGGGAAAACCACCAACTGGGC
The DNA here is from genome assembly GCA_949715065.1 of Periphyllus acericola. Lineage (NCBI taxonomy): Eukaryota > Metazoa > Arthropoda > Insecta > Hemiptera > Aphididae > Periphyllus > Periphyllus acericola. The sequence continues at coordinate 27,754,966 of OX454266.1, read as the reverse complement.
AACACTGCAGTCGCGGGGTGCCCGTCGGTCGTCTCCGAATTTTTCGCATCTCGCCCCGTACACATTTCCGACTCGTATTTCGCACGGTCGTCCGTGTTCGTGTCCGCGTGTACGTGACGCGTGTTTGCGTACGAGTGTGCGTGCGCGCGCGCGTGTGTGTGCGTGTGTGGTACGTACCTATATACAGCGTGAACCCGCCGAAGCCGGTAGTCGGTGTCGACGACTGTCGTCCGTCGCGTCCATTTCCCGTACGATCGCGCGGTATCCGTACAGGTCTACGCTATACTCGGTACGCGGCTTCAACCGTGCGGTGGGAAAAAAAATCGACGGGCGAGTGCGCGAACGCGTGTGGGCACGGGTCGTGGGTGAGTTTTCGTTGCAGTCTTTCCGGGCTCTGCCGTTCGAATAACGGTCGCAACGGCGGAACAGGTGATTTTTTTTTTATTTTTTTTTTTACTTTCACTCGATTTAGATAATAGATCGGTTTGCCCGTCACGACGTAAAGGTCCGCCGAATCGTATATTCACGTCTATGGGTTATTATCGTACACGGACATCGAATATTATGATATTATATGATATGGACGCGAATCGCATTTCATCCGGACGGTCGCCGGACGTGATTTATCGTCGTACCCGTATGATATTATAATAACGTTGACTATAAATCCGTGCTGTGCTATTATTACGTTCGGACATCAGACGTGTCCGTTGGTATCATCAACACCGAAGCTTTCGTATGTACGGTAGTGTTAAATCCACTCGGGTACACACTGTTATTTTCATCGGTTCAGATCATTTACGTTTTTGACATTTTCAGTCTACATGCAGGGTCATTTTTTAACCAGGCGCACCCCCATTTCGGCCGTGAAAATGCTTGGATTTGGATATTTTCTTAATGTTCAAGTTGCCGTAAGACCTATACGTTTTCCATAACTTTTTTTTTTTTATTCATGCTTAAGGGTGCCCTGTGGCTAAACACACTTTTTTTTCAAACGGGTTTGTTACGCAAAATATTATTCAGTCTGAAAATTCTTTCTAAAATTGTCCATGTACTCGTAACACGTAGTCAAATTTCGAACAGGCACTTTTGGAATTATTCAAATTTATTGTTGCGTATGAAAATCGTACAGTTCGCGTTACCTCGAATCAGTAGAAATTAGCTGATTATATGCAATTACAAATTATATCATAATTTAATTTTATATACAATACTTTTTTCCTTGTATTAAAATAATTCAAAACTACTTGTTCAAAATTTAATTTCGATACATCGACATTCACAGGAAAAAACTTCAATGAAATACCAAAATAAAAAAAGAAGTATTTCTGTTTGAAAAAAAAAATTATCGCCACAGGATTTCCTTAAGGACATGTGAAAAAATATAACTTGTACGGTAACTTTAATATTAAAAAAGAAATCAAAGTTTAAGCGAGTTTTTGTCCCACAAAATCATCCGTACCATTTTACAGGAAACAATACACGTTACTGATCATAAAAATGTAATATTCAGTATACTTTTTCTGCCGAAGAATGCATTTTTTGGTAGATTCATCTAAACTGTATCGTAGTATCTAAGTACCTTTCATTCGGACCTTTCGAGTCTCCGGGCTTTGGTACGTGAAAACTATGACGTCGTCTAATAGAACTTTATACTGGATAGAACAAAACCGATTTTTCGATGTCATGTTTAAACGCGGCTTCGTCCGTCTCCGTTCGCGCGTAGCATACAAATGCGCAAATGATTTCATTACAATCGCATTGTACTTGGAAAAGAGGCACAGTGATATTCATTCAGTAGTCCTACATGGGCGTACAGCGCTATAATATTATAAACGGTATTATTATTTCGCTTTTATACGGTTGACACGTTAAAACGCGCGCGTAAGTTTTTTATTATTACGATTACTTAATAATACCAAATGGAAATAGTCGTCGATTACGTACTTGAGTGCAATTCGACGAGTGGAAAACCAAGACGTCGTACACTATACGAAGGGAAGACGACGTTTACTCGTGGAAACTAAGAAATCAATTATGCAAATGCGTACTTTAAACGGCCCCGTTTCCGCAACTTTTCGTTTGGTTGTAATTTTCACTTTTCTCTCTTGTATGATATACAAACTTGTTTCGACTGTGGATTGTTTGAATTCCCGTTAAAAGTTTTTGTTTTATATTAAAACTTATTCATTCCGGCTATACAGTGTACGGAAATGACCCTTCGTTTCAATTATTCATCTCAAGGTTTCGAGATGTATTTAAACCTTGCCCCGTAAAATGTATGGATATCAATTTAAACTTTTCCACTTACACCTAGAACAACACGTTAAGTCGCCCTGATTGCGATCTTCTTAATACGAAAACATATTTTATGTCACTAAGAAAAAATTGAAAGTAAGAAAAGAAAATAAATAATAATAATTAAGTATATACGGCTGCTACGGCTGCATAATTCCGGTGAAACGTTTTTATTTCTACGCGCGGAACACATTAAGTGGGTGCGTGCGCCTTCAAAGTTTCGAAAAGTGCGCTAAAAATGTGAAACTAATATTTTCCAAAAATGCAAAACTGATTCAACTATAAGAAATTCTAGTTATTTTTTACGTCCTGAAAAATAATAATAACTAGGTCCATAGTCTAGGTATAAGATGGAAAGTGTGTAAAGTATGCATATGCGAGTGTCAATCTAGTTGAAAAATGAAAATCATTGATGTCTCCGCGTGTATGGTAAAATGTTGCTCGCGATATTATTGGTTGTTCACAGTTGACAACTACGAATAACTACGGTTACTACTAATAATATCAGCGGAAACCGATGATGAGGGTTTTTTTTTTATCCAAAACCTACGTTTGAAAATATGTACTCCGAACGCAATCACACCGCGTGTCCCCTTGAACGTATACGCGTACGTACTTGCACTCGTAGAGCAGTACGTCTGGACTCCACGGTCTGCAGTGTTAGGACCCAAAGAAATAAATGCATGAAATGATGACGTGTACATGCCGACTGTATATTATGCTCTGTCCACCGCGTGGTCCTCGCCCCAGGAACCAGTGGTTCCCAACATTTTTCGTTCATGAAGCCCTTGAGATCCTGAAAAACGTCCATAGCGCCCAAAAAACCGAGCATGCCGATATCAAACCGCTACTCAGACAAAATTATCCGCCGCCGATACGATTTGTTGCTACTTAATTTATTTGCTCATTCAGCAGTATGGGCTTATCAAGTTTGTCATCAGTCAATTGTATAAACTCTAGGACGGCGCGGCGGTCCAAATAATGATGAACAATGTACAATATCTATGTGAATTATAGACGATTCAACCGATAACAATATCTGAATTCGAATTAAGCGTCCTCGGTGCTCCCAGATTACTCTCGTGGAGTCCTAGAGCTCCACGGAGCACAGTCCGAGAACCGCCATATCGTGAGGACGCACTACTTCACCCGGGTGTTTCACGGTGTACGCAGTACGGTAAAATATTGAAGTTATATGCGGTCTCGTTAGTGCGGTGCAGTGGTCACACAGTTGGCTAAGACGCGCGCAGTCATCAGTTCGTACTCGGCTCAGTGCAAAAAATATTCTGCAGAATTAATTCTGTAGTCTCTCCCCCTGCCATCGTTCTGATTGCTCTACACTGCTCCCCACCGGACTCACTCCACTGGGAGTGAAGTCTACACACGTGAAAATTCTCTTCTTAGAGAAGGGGATACCAAGTGCACTCTATCCCAGTGGTTCCCCCTATAACATGAAAAATATATCACTTTTTTGAGTACTTTACAAAGAAATTATAAAATATCCGAGATGAATTCAATTTTATTGATGATAATAATTATAAAATATAAATCATAGTAAAATAGTAAGTAATATAATATAATTAAATTTACGATTTATTAATGTGTAGGCTGGCAACACTTTTCTTTAGACAATGTTTAGATCAATGTTTGTTTATCAATACTTTATCAATATCTTTATTGATTACATTAATGTATCTTTATCAATACTCAATGACTGGTCGTTATTAATTTTTCATATTTTCCCTACATTTCAAAACAAAAATAATTTAATGTATAAAAACTGTATTTTATAATGACTGCTTACTGACTTATACCAGAAATGTTTACACGCCCCCCCCAGGTTGGGAAACGCTGCTCTATCCCTACCAAGTGACAAGTCATTGGCAAAGACCTAACGGTCGTTTCGATGAAAAAAAAATAAAAAAAATATGCGGTCTCGCGGGTACCGCCCCACTCGAGCACCGTTACGATGTTGTGACGCATCGCGCTCGGGGCGTACAAGGGCGCGAACAGTTTTTTCACCCTTATGGTCAGTGCGGTCCTATGCACCAGCGCAGGGGTTGTACGGCGAAAAATGTTCGGGACGACGGCGGTCGGTGCACATTGCTCATTCATCGTGATATACCTTCGAATCGAATTAATACGTACATGCACCTGCGCACGACGTATTTGAAGCACGTACGAGACGCGGAATAACTTATCCTCCCGCCGAGCCCGGCCTAGGTCCGATCGAATCCGAGTGTGCGCGTGTACGATATATACACGCGCGTGTGTACACAGCATACAATACACACACGCACGCGCACACGTGGCTTAACCCAATAGTAATAAAATTGCGCGTAGCGTAACATTATGATACGTACGGGCTTGTTTTGTATGCAAATCAACCGGAACAATGCGGATGATGATGTAGCGTTACCGCACTGTTGCGCACGGGGCGGCGGTGATCGATGATGATTGGCGGCACAATGTTATTGCTATAAGTATGTACAGCGCGGTTTTAAGTATATTATTATTATTCATTTTAAGTATACATATATATAGGTATTTGTACACTGGACACCGGCAATAAGACTCATGGATATAAGGTACAGTCGCTCATTAGACTCAAAATCGCCCGGAACAGTCCGGACGTATCGAAAAATCCCCACTTAGGGTATAACACTCAAATTTTGCAAATAATTGTCGAATTTGCAGACGCTTTTAGTAAAATTTCAAAATCAGTTTTCAAAAAACTATCTGTATTGTGGAGTGTACAGTGTAGAACGCACAGTAGTGGTTTCGATTCGTGCCTTATACAAGCACAATTTTTATCGCATTTACCGCAATTATCGTTATTTTAATATTCTGTAAAAGTATGAGCCGCATATTTTTCGTATTTGCGAAATGGTCAAAATTTATGAAAAAACAAATTTTCGAATGATTCGTGTCTAAAATCTGTAAAATTTAAATAATAAAATAAAATCAATATTTCGAAATGTTTTTTCGTGTCTTTCCTCAATATTCGACTATTAGGTTCATTCGGTTATTAGAGTCTTGTTAGCTGCGTTAACTGTATGTTCGTAGGTACCTACGAGGCTACGGACACATCACGTGCAACGAATCAACAAATACGTACCAGTGGCGTGCTATTAGGGACAGGTCTTGGGGTGATTAATTACTTTCGTCGTATAAGAACACGTGTAGACATTTTTTTTTATAGATAACATATTACGCTCTAGTTTTAAGACACCGCATAGTATATATTTTGGTAAAAATATAATTTCCAAGTAGCTTCGATACATTTTTATAAACTGTTAGCATTGTGCCAATTAGTTTAATCGATTCTTAAGGATAACAAAAAGTTCAAGGGGAGGAATAGAAATCATGAAACCCCCTCTTCCTGCACGATTACGCCACTGATACATAAGCCTACCTAGCGTCGATTGTAGATATTATGCAACGAGAAATAATAATTGTTTTAGTAACATTCGTTTGTAATATAATTAATAATTATATTACGACCGATGGCAGTAAATTGAACGATTAAAATATACTATGCTATTATAACATCGTGCCGTGCTCAACCTAAATAGTAAAGTTAATTATTATAATTTATGTACGGGTGTTAGGATGTGTGTGCGTGTGGGTATAAGATAAGTGTGAGCGACAGGAGGAGGACAACACGTCCGTCCGCGTCCTGAGAAACATAGCGTTAAACCATGCATCATTTTTTCGTGGTAGACGCTATGGGAACAAAACTAATTGAACATTTTCAAAACCCTTTTGAATAAAAGACGCAATAGTCAAAAAAAAAATTCTACAGCTAAAAAAAATTTGAAAACTTTAAAGTTGTATGAATTACCATAACAAATTTGATGTATTTCAGCTTTTTTTTTTCTGCAAAAGTAAATCATTGAAAGTTCAACCCCCCCCATTAAGAAATTTGGTTTTACTATTAGATCGGCCATCTTTAGAAATATAAACTGATCCACCCGACGTCTATCATTCGAAATCGCTTCTTCGAGATCAACAGTCCATTGGTCTCAAGTTCGAAAGATCCGTCCCCATATCTCACCCGACCGTGGAGTGTCACCCGACTTTGGGATTTTCGTCCATTTTTAATCATTAATCTACTCTCCGAATGACCAACACGTTCGCGTGTTTCTATTGCGTACCGAAGCTCAACACTTCGAGTTCGGCAAAAACAAATGCTGAAATTCAATAAAATCAAATGAAGAAATTAAAATCACGAACAACTGCAGCAGATGTCGTATCTGCGAATACGAAAAATAATATTTTACTGCAAATAATATTTTGGCGTCGAATAACTATGACTATATAAATTATGTTGTCAACCCTCGTGTGTAGTGTTAAACTGCAGCCGTTCGGATATACTATTTATTATACTAAATCGTAATACACACACACACACACACACACATATCGTACGATATAATATGGTTCAGTGTGAAATACGCCCGTTAAACGCGAGCGAATATATACGATATTATAAATGTATAAAATATGTAATGGTCTCATATCGTACGGCGTCGACGGGCTTTTGTGGCACCGTCCCAAACCGGTGACGACGACGTACACGTTTCCGTCATCGTTTTCACTTACTTACTTACACTTACTTACACACCGCGCACACATGATAATATTATAATGTGCGATGCCATCGATGGCTTCAACCGTTCTATTTCCAGTCCTTCGCAGAGAAGGTCGTCCTGGTACACCTATAGGCGGGGCCGTCCTTAGGATTTGCGAGGCCCAGGGCGAAAATACTTTAAACACCTTTTAGGTATTAAATCATCTATCTATAAACATATTATTATGACATTAATAATTCTTATCACACAAAAAATTTGGTAGGTACCTCAGACACCACGACGAAAATAAAACCAATTTTATTACTTTTTTCAAACGCGAGGCTCCAAATTTAAGCAAAAAGCGCGAGGCCCAGGGTCTGGGCCCTGCTTGCCCCTCCCTAAGGACGTCCCTGCCTATAGGTGTAGGTGCACTTGCTCTTCGATAATCATAAAAAAATCATTTTTATTCCTCAGTAAACAGACGAAATAGTGATCCCATACGAATTGTGTGTGTGAGTGCGATATGTGTGTCTATACGTCTTTATGCCTGTTTGTGTGTGTGTGTGGGTGGTTTGATATTTATTTCATCCATTTGGCCGTCTGCGAATAATCGTTTCGTGGGCTGCCATGTTCTATATGGCGCGCAGTGGTCCGAGTTCGATCAATCCTAAAAGCTCAAAATAACACAAATGGACCTTTCAATTAATAATAAATAAAGTATGGCTTGCGAGGGATTTGTTCGAACACTCCCCATTAACTGTCACATCCAACTTATACGTACATTATATAATAGACGATAGATTTTTGAGTTTTTCGCCGTTTTATCGAAATCATATTTTTACGATCAGCGCTATATGTATACGCACAACGAGCAAACAGGACAATACGTATACAGCAATACTTGTCGACGGTGAACAAATAAATATGAAGAGGAGTGAGGCGCTATCTGATACGAACGCAGCTCTAAATATCCGCTGAAGTGTACGCAAAAACTAAAATATATTTTTGTCTATTTCATCGCACATGCTGGGGTGAACAGACCAGTGGTGGAACAGTTAAGCATTTGTTCGCTATTGAAATGTACTTGAAAAAATTGGTTTTCGATATTATATTTTTCCAGTTCAGACATGAAATTTGGTGCATTGTTTTATTTCTAAATTAAATTGCTTCTAAAAATAATTTATAAGTGAGTTTTAAAAAAAAAATTAAGTAAAATCTTAGTGATTGAATACGATCATGTGAGCTCTTAAATTATGTGGCAATATACTGCGGTAAGATCAATATTGTGTTTGATATATAAAACAAAAACGATTTGAGTGTCAAGGTAAAAAAAAAACAATCATCATCTTCAACGGGTACTTTCAGCTCCAGTTGGTCCATACGACAACTGTCTGTCCGGCATGAAACGTAAATCTAAGATCATCGCAGTAAAACGGTATAACACTTTAAATGTACTGAGGCTTGAAATTATTTTTGTTTTCTTTCTTGAGGTTTTACCTATATCACTATGTAGTATGTACTATACATATGACACATTTGTATTTATAAAAAACGTCAACATTTCATCTGAGGAAGTGTAAACATTGTCTACATACGGTTTTCTAAATAACATATACGTATTTATAACTAAAAAGCTCTCTAATTGTATTAAGCTAAGCGTATTGATCAAATTACTAATACCGAATTACAGGTTCGTAGAGAAACAATAGTAATTATTATTCTATCGTCATTTCAACTTAACCGATAAAACGGGTACGTCCTAGGATAACAATAATACACGGGTATAGACTTAGGTAGAGGATCGACACGTAAAAACAATTTCGGACTTCAACAAACCCAATGTGTACACATCCTAGGTTTAACCGGTCAAACTTTGAGATTAACCCAATGTCGGACTTTGACCTTTATACATGTATACATCACGACAATTGTGTCGCACGTACAGCGAACCCTCGAGATAAAACGAAATGTGATTCCGACCTGAAATATTAATTTATGTCGCTCACCGGTGCGTTTTCCTCGAGCAGGTGTTTTCTTTTATCACGTTTCCCACGACGAGCCGTAGAACAAAACCGAATTCCCCGAAAACATCGCGAACCACCGATCTGCCGGCTAAAACATTTGCGCTTAAGAAAAATGACATATTTTATACCGCCATAGAGTGTTCATAGAGCGGCTAAATAAACACCTACTACGTTACGAAATTGAAATATACATCCTGCACACGTGTTGAAAACACGAATATCAAAGCCATATTTACCCTACGACCTCTGTGTCGTCCTGCATGATTATACGTGTTATCGTATAATTAGACTTTCGGCTCGGAATTATTTCCAGGCTGCGATGATTGACGAAGAAAAAAATGAGGGTTAAGGAATATTTCCTCATACAGATATAGGTACCACGAAGTTATTTTTTATTCGCAATATACAATATTTTGTGTTGTACAAGCTTATTATGTTGAACAAATATGAAGGATACGTGTCCTTATTTTACAAGTTCACTTGTTGTACACGTCTAGGTGTAATGGCTACTTTATAATGATTTAGTATTATACATTTTATGATTTCACATCTGACATAGAAGAGAAAAAAATTATTCATTGCAATATCACGCGTTCCTTTTTTTTCTTCAAATCTTACATTATAGCTGTATAACTGTGCAATGGATTATTGGATTCTCCATCGTGACATTTGAAATATTATCGTAAAATGGCTGTATTCAAAAATTATTTTTCCAAGTCCGATAAGGGTTAATGAAACAAGTTTGATAAAACGTTTTTTCGACGGCCCGACTACTACGATTTTACACTAAAACAAGAAATGGGGAAAATAAATATTTACTACGAAATTTCCGCAGGAAAAACATGCTGCGCCACCATGCAAAACCGTGGAAAACGAATCGTTGTTTCTATTGTTGAAAATCTATTTTCATCGAGTTCGGACGCAAACGAACACAGCGACATCTAGTGGCTGCGTCCGCGTGGGCGCTTCCACTGTTGACAAAATAATAAAACGGCGTATCTTCAGTGTATTATAAATAATCAATGACATGTCGTGGTATACGGTACAGCAACACGCACGGGAATTTTAGTAGGAATTTTTTCAGTTTTTTATACTGCGAGAGCGCGTTATTCATCAAATCCGGAGCCCCGCGTGTCGTTCCGGACTTCCGGACCGGCCCGGAAGCACGGGGACGCGAAGAGATGCATATGCAAACGATTTCAAAACATATAATAGCAGCACGGTGCAGCTATACGGGATTCGTGTATTCTCTCCGGGCGCCAGCGAATCGGCCGTTTGTACATTACTGCAGCCGGTTGTTGTAATATTTAGCGTAGAGCGATATACGATAGAGAGCAAACGAGTGTGCAGGTCATTTCTATACGTACTGACGCATCGACATGGTTGCTCACGAATACGCACGTTATCCATCCCCCGAGGACTTTTATGCCAACCTCAGCATTGCATATACTTTTGGAAACACTCGATATCCAACACCCCACTTACGGACGTTTCTATTGTACTATTCTCGTCGATTTCCGTGTGCGACCTGTTGTGATCACTCCCGTATAATTATATCTTATCAGCTCGCTTTGGTGACAGATACAACCGGCTCGCTTGGACTTTTGCCCGAAACCGTCATAGAAATTATCTTATGACTTAACGTGGTTACTGACAACAATCTAAACTTATTTATGATTTATCCATGGATGAGCCCCGTGATCCAGGTTCGGAGCTAAATCGGTAATTTTATAACGGCGGATCTCGATTATTTGTAAAACTACTGTCGTACGCGATTTTATGCTTGATATACACAGGTCACAGGATGATTCATCATAACCATGCTCGCGCCCTTTTTCGGCCGTAAAATTCTTAATTCGCAATTTTTTTTTATGTTTAAGTTACCATAAGACCAATGTTTCTATAATTTTTTTTTTGGTTCCACTTTAAGGATTTCCTGTGACTCGGAAAACTTTGTTTTTTCAAATGGGTAACAATATTTTTTGCACAAAATATTATTCAGTTCGTTCAATTTTTGTGTGACGCGATCGAAATTTAAACCAATACTTTCGGAATTATTCAAATTTAAAATTCCTTATGAAAATAATGTAAAATTCGCTTTATCTCGAATCAGGAGCAATACTAGCGTTTAGAAATATGCAATTACGAATTATATCGTAATATTAGGCGTTATACATGCATATTTTTGCAATCGTACGGCCAAAAAAAGGAGTTGAGCAGTGTTAAAAAATCACTCTTTATATTTATAAGTATTTTCTTTTAATATACTTTAAATCCATTTGTAACGTCGAATAGCGTTTATTGTACATCATTGTCCCACGAAATACTGAAATCTCGCTCGAGAACACCGCCAAATATAAAAACGATGTCGGTGTAAAAGGTTTCGAGAACTTTTCAAACTAAATATTATTTTATACGGAAACGTTTTACGTACGCGAACGAGATATATAGTTAAAAACGATGTATGTTGACGTCGTCCGACCTACCTTCGTTTCAAATATTACCCTGTGCACAAACTCGGATAATTCTTTAAAGACAAATGACCCGTCGTCCAACGTTGCTCTCAAATGCTACTTAACTTTTCGATTCTGAGTGAAACGAGAGGAAGCTATTGGTTTTACCATGATGTACGTTTTTTTTTATATATATATAACTTGGTAATCATGATTTTGACCAGAAGGATTGTTCCGACCATCACAATCATCCGAAGTTTCTGATAGAAAATGTTGTCTAGTTGGTATTTTGGTAAGTGGCTATTTTACAAAGTTCCTAAAATAGTTTTCTTAATAATTGGAAGAAGCTGACTAAAAGTAAAATAAAAAAACCACAACTTTTACGATTTTCGCCAAAATTTTTCATCGCAACTCAAAAAATAATAATCGTAGGGACTAAAAATGTTCAGTAAATGCTTATTTCACCGTTCGTTTATAAATGATACAAATTTCAAAAGTTTTCGATTTGTCTGAGCTATTTATAGATATTATTAATGTTTCCTTTGCTATTTTTCTTAAATTGTCGATAAAAGTGTTTCGTCATTGATGATACTTGAAATTTAATTACAAAATTCTTCATACACATCTGTATTGTAACGGTCGATTTAAAAAAAAAAGTTGTATTAAGATTTGTATATTAAAATATAATCACAAAATTCGAGTAAAAACACGATAATCATTGTTGTAGTTAGAAATGCATAAGACTTTCAATAATTCATTAAAATTAATACTTAGGATTTTCTTTGCGGCCAATAAAATTGTTTTCACGGAAAAGTCATAAACAATTAATAACCGTTGGAAAATGGAACGCTGACGAAATCCGGCATTTCAACGAATTTCGATCGATTTCGAATATTGATCGTAACGACTAGAGACATTCAATAGGTGTTAACATCTAATCGAAAATATGGTTCGACTGCATTGACTTACTGGTGACGAAGGAACGCCATAAGAATTCCCGGAAACGGGGTCGGCACGAATGTTCAACCGCGGTTACGGCTCGTACGGTAATATACCGCGCGGTATCGGTATGCCGCTGTAATGTTATGTTATTATAATATATATCCGCGCGCAGAACTTAATGCGGTCGGAATGGCGATTACGGTCGACCGTACGTGCGCGGCCACGTGCGCGGCACCTGTTGCGTTCCGAGTCGTGAACAACTCCTATTAGCATCAATCACATAATATAATATTATACCGCCGCAGCGCGTCGTGTGCACATATGTATATATATATATATATATATATATATATATAAATAAATATATCATACGGACACACCGGAACGGAACACGTTGAAGCCGTACACATCGTTTCGTAATACATAACCTGTACAATAGGAGGCGCTACGACTAATCGCATTTGTTCGCACGTATGGTTTGCGACGGGTTCTAGTCCATAGCCAATCGGGCGCGGCCTGTGTTCCGGCGATTAAATGTACTGTACGCGCCAGTGACAAGTACTAGAAGCAATCGATCCAGTGATAATATGTAATATATTATTGTCAGCGGACGCAATCGTCTGCGTACGGGTCACGCGCACTGTTCCCAGCCTACCCGCTGGAGCTAATTTATTATCCGCCCCGCACCCTGGCCCCCAAAGTTCTTCGCGCGATCTGCACCGCGTGTTCTCTTCGGACGTCCCCTTATCCATCTTCTAAACGCGTACGTTGGGTTCGGTAATTCTCTGAAATCTCTTAACGTGTTTCCTTCACACACCAACTCCGAAGTCGTCATCGATGATATTACCTTCATATTTTCAGGCGATGATCATTTTACGCCATGTTATACAATAGCTGTAGAAATTAATTTTGTGATTTGCATATTTTAGTTTATAACACTGTTATCTAGAACTGTTGAGCTGTCGCAGGAGTACTTTTACAGGGTGTTTCAGAACTATTTGACAAAAAGCCGTTGCAAGAGTTACTAAAATTGCCAAATAGTTCTGAAACCCTCTGTATAGCAAATGAGAAAAAATCTGGCCCAGAAATAATATTATGGAAACCTGATATCACAATTCGCTAATGATCCAAGTCTTGTAAATTAGGTACAGTGCCGTCAGTTTTTTTGTTGTGACTCGTCCTCGCGATAACCACGTATAACTGCGAGCGTTATTTTACCACACAACACTTCTCGAGTTGGTGATTTGAAAAAAAACTCTTCAGCGCGACGTGTCAACTATAATGTGGCAGACGAAAATATTATTTTGTTTTTAGATTACCGTTTGTTGATAGAAAAGAAAAAAAGAGGCCAACAGGAGAACGTGGCTTCATCCTTTTTAGTCGGTTCTCGTCCGTCGGAAGGTGTGTTACTCTTTGTTTTCTCTCCTTTTGAAATCAACGTGCTTTTATCAACAGTACATAGTATTGTGAACATCACAGCACAACAACGATAAATCGGGCTTGGGATAATAATTTTGCACCGTGCGCGAGTATCGTACATGATTCGTGTACAACACGAGCAGGCTAATCGTAATAACAGTGTAAAAGTAGCCGTAAAATAAGCGCGCGACATAACGCAGAGCCGGGTCGAGACGACATTTTACTACATCCGCCCCGGTATATATTACGGTCGTATAATTCTGTTAAACGTTAGTTTATGCTACACCGAAAATGTCGTTGTTTACGTGAACAATGCGCATATAGTATATATATTATATTGGTGTGCGCGCGTTAAGGTGGATTTATTTCCGGATCGGACAATCAAACGTTTGGTGAATCGTAAAATAGCCGCGCGTTTAAATCGGTGCGTTTGTCACGCGACATCTCATTCTAAAGGTTATTCCGCAAACAACGTGCAGCTTTTAGTTTTTATTGATAAGATTTAAAAAAATTAAAAAACACTTAGTCTTTGATAAGGACATCGGTTTCACTGCGAGTTGAGGTGCGCACGACCCGCCGCTATGTACTCGCTCGGCGCATTTTAGACATTTTAAAGGTTTTCGGAATTTTCGATGAAGAGTTGGGTGACGATGACTGTGTGCGCACGCGGTGGTTAACGCGTGATAGCCACAACTTTGAAAAGCCCGTTTTTTCGTCGTTACGGTACGCTTTAGAAACGCGTATTTGGTCAACCGCGGAGTTCATGAACGCGTTAGCCCCGCTACTGTTTCAACACGAACTTGAAGACGTTTAGACTTTTAGCGCCCCGCAGACCGACTCCTCCCGTGTCTCGCATCCGACCGACATCAAACTGAGGACTGCACAATACGCGAATATTATGTCGTCTGTAACGTGGTCGGTGATGACCTGTTAAATATAAGATATTCAGGGAAGAAGTTAAGTTCTTTTGAATATAATTGACCGTAGCTCTGGAGCATAAATGGTATATAGGATCTTAATATTACAAATAAATGCATATTGGTACAGATAATTATTGATATATAAAGGTTTATTAAGACTTACTGACATACTTAACAATCATAGGGCTGTTTCGTAGTTACACGGAGTTCTAGTTAGCGTGATGGTAATCGCGGAGAACTGGCGTTCTCTTACATATCGATTGTCGACCATAGGCCTTACAATATAAACTGTGAGGAGGGGGGAACTTAATCTATAGTCAGCTTGTATTATGTTTCTATAATAGTAATACTAAAAGTAATATTTATATATATAGTAGTAACGATTGTTACACGTCCTCCCCCTTACACCGTTTTCGTCTCTGTCGCGGCACTTTTTCCAACCGTCCACGTGCGGTTATTGCGATGATTATTTTTTTTCCCCGAACCGGTCTCGTTCTGATCATACGGGAATCGAATGTACAATGTAGTGTCGCGCCGCTGCGAACGAAAACGTGTAATAATAATAACATCACATTTCGTTTTCGATCTTATACCGCGATCTCACGGGGTTTCGACACGTAAGCTACTTATAAAACACGAAACGGCCGGTGTTGTCGTCAGCCACCGTACCGGTTGAAAAGCTTTATGGTAATCTCAAAGGAAAAAGTGAGCGCGCGCATGTGTGCTCGTATACGCATGTGCGTGCGTACCTATTGAACGGCACTATGGGTGAAGACAAGTGCCTTGGCGTCCGTCCAAGTCATCAATTAACCCGATCTCTGAGAATAATGATGATAATAATATAACAGTGTGTGTGCTGTATAGTATAAGGTCGACGAATGAAAATATAATATCCTCCCCCGTTCTGCGCGCGGCGAACCCATCTGCTGCAGCAATCTTTATATCGCGCTCCCTCGTAAAAAAAAAAAAAAAAAAACATAGACGGAAATAAACCACTAAAACAATTGCGAAAAACGTGCGTGCAATTTATACCGTAATGCGTCTAATGCTGTTATGTACGACAGTACCTATATATAAAACGTCGACGATTAATATTCCGGTAAAAACCATCGCGGCGAAATGACGTACGCTCGTGTACGCCTCAGCTTTATTATATATAGTGAGAATTTGGCGAGGAAAACTGAAGGGAAAAAAAGCCGAGGTACTGCAGCAGGGTGAGATATAACGACGATACAGAAGTGAATTGTATGTTCTTATAAATCTGAAATCAATGCGCCGTTGGCTTCGAAAAAACGATTCTGAGAGGAACAGCCCCTGCGGGTAGGTACCTGAAGATGGTCTGCAGTACATTGCGAGGGCGTCGCCCATTACCGTACAAACGCACAGAAAACGCACGGGACAATAACGCGCGACGAGTTTTAAAATATTCGATATAGCACACACACATTTTAGAATACTCGATAGCACATTACCGCACACCCGTTTCCGTTTACGCAGTGGCGGATTTAACGGGAAAAAAATGGACATTTGCCGCCAGGGCCCCTAACCGAAAAGGCCCCCGGACCCAGTCTTCAGTCTTCATTCATTTTCGTTTCAACAAAAAAATTAAAATATAATTGGTGAATGGTCATTTTTGTTTGTGAAGTTTTAGATTGTAACACATCAAGTAATAATAATACTGTGTAGTGTTGTAAATTGTTTATGTGACTATAGTAGCCCATATTATACTGTCAAATATACACCGCGCACCGGCATGTATTTTTATTCATATTGTTAAGGTTATTTAGAAATTATATCCAGTTTGTACGATTTAAATAAATGTATTTATTTTTTATTTTGTTTCAATACCTATCTAGTTTAACAGTGTTTTAAGAGGGAGGCCCTCACGAGTTAGTATTAGTTACGTATTAGTTACGACGATTCATATTTCTTGGGCCCCTTATATCGTATGCCGCCTGAGACTTTTTCCTTAAATCCGCCACTGCGTTTACGTATATTATCGGTTTAATATCAGAACTTCATTTGGGGGTATTTTCTGAGTACTTTCCAGGCATTTCGTCACCGATTAGTATTGTTACCTTATCAAACAGAATGAACATCACTTACCATCTGATGGACTACATGGGGCCCGCCCATCAAATAATAATATTAATCAAATATCGTTTTGTATTGTACGGAATGTATACGTTCACTTATTTATGCATAAAACCATTTTTAAAGCAGTACATGTTTGCATAATTATTACTTATTAGATAGATTTATAAGTTGAACCTTTTGGCGTAAAAATAATTAACTTCCATTTAACCAATTGTTTCATAATTAATTTGTGTTGTTAAAAAATGTTGATACGAATAATGATGTATTATCCATAACAATATTTTTAACAGATTCGAAGCGCACAGCTCGTGTTTACAGATAAGCACGTTTGGTGAAATAACTTATAAGTAATAATCATTCGGTGGTTGTAACTTGTACACAAGCAAAGAAATAAGTTTCTCGTGCCCATACTATCGGGACCTGGGGGTAGCCACCCCCTACCGTACATTTCTAGGGTTGGCGCAATTGCATCAGGTAAACACCAGTCACCACGTCACCGGTTTCAAATTACCGCGGTTAATATTTTTCGGTATTACGACGAACATTTTGCCTTTTGCCTTTTTTTTTCTTCAAAACTTTGTTTCGTCAGTTTTTCTCGATTATTCGAAAAACCGTAAAGAAATTCAGAAAATCGTCTCCAGAGCTTCGCGTGCGACTTTGAAGGGATCGGCTTCATGTGATATATTATTACGTTTACTCGTGGCGAAGTTGCAGCAATATTAATACGAACAACGCGGTTATCCGCTCGTTGACGGTACGCGTCTACGCCGACCCAGCAGCTGGACTTCTCGGCAATAACGATGTAGCTCTCGCTCCGGCCGCGTAAATCTACGCGCTAAATGCCGTGGGATTAATTCGTGATATTATGCACACATAAAATATATTATAATACACAACGGTGCACGAGAACACCTGGGGCACCCCGCGGGATTAGCGTTAAAACGTACGTAGCCAATTAATCGTGAACGCGTACCTACTGTGCGGCGTAACGGTCGGTTTTTAACAGTGTTTCCCCCCCTCCACCTCCCCTGCGGACGAGGAGCGGCGAGAGAGCGGCATCTCCCGCGCCCCCGAAGCTCGCGTATGCGATAACGCGAAAAGAGATTATCGTCGTCATCTCATCGCTCAAACTATACGCCGGCTATGGCTAAACGATTATTATTTTTCACGTTGAAAATGGAACGTACAATGTAATTCCACGACGGAATGACGGAACGTGTAATATTTTAACTGCCATACGGTTTGTCCGATCCGCGTATATGTAGACCACAACGTGTGTGGGCGGAAAATCACTATTTTTTGTCGGTCTTCTTACTGCGACTGAGTCTACTTCGATGAACAGTGGCGCTCAACCCCTCTAACAGACGTTTACTAAGACGATAGCTCGAACGGGGCGGGTGGCCCTAGGACCATCTAGGTGCCTAGTGTGGCTAGGATTTTAGAAATTAGTCGAGTTAGAATATTTTTGGTCGGCGTTACCTTTTGTGAAAATTTATTTGACGATGGAACTTTTTTTAAACTTCGGTGCCACTGTCAACGGAACAATGATATACAAGGGGTGTTTATTTATTCAGTCGCGTAGCATGTGTTTCTGGGGCAAAACTGCACATTGCACGAAGCGAACGTTCTCGTCCGTCGAAAACATAATGTGAATCAACGAGGTTTTGCGAAAACGAAAAATATGG
The DNA here is from genome assembly GCA_949715065.1 of Periphyllus acericola. Lineage (NCBI taxonomy): Eukaryota > Metazoa > Arthropoda > Insecta > Hemiptera > Aphididae > Periphyllus > Periphyllus acericola. The sequence continues at coordinate 27,736,554 of OX454266.1, read as the reverse complement.
TGACCTGTTTTTGTAAGAATTCGGAATAGGAAACTTTGTATTAAGATATAGTATTTCGTTTGTTGATTACAAGAGCCAACGCCGATGCACAGCATGGAATACTGTGGATACGTGCAGGGATCATGCCTTCACGGCCTCTAATAAAGGAATTCCTGATACGCATCTCTTACTGCGTTAAGTATGAGTTATAATGATTAATTATAGGTTGACGTACGCGTCAGACGACAAAACAATTTATTTATAATCCTTTGGTTGTACTCGAGAAGTGCTTAGAATCGCCTACACTCGAACATCTGCAGTCACTATTAGGTTAGACACTCATAGGTTCTCACCTTTGGAAAGTATAGGTAACACTAGCCAGATGACAAACTAATTTACGCGCGACAATAAATAATTGATAAGAAATTATGTTTGAAATTGAATGAAAAAATGTTTCAATTCTTGTTATTATTATTCGCTTAGCTCGTAACTAAATAAACGCCCTAACGGGTAGAAGACTTCTGAAAAACTTTAATTCTTTACGTACATTTTCCCACCCCAACAGGTTCAATTTTTCCACTTTTTCCAACGTCAATATTCAGTGCCCCACTCCTGCCGGATTCCTGCCATCACTCCCGGCGTTCCTGCTCAACCGCCCGCGAAACTCAAAAACCTATGGAAACGTTTCTCCAGTCCCATCTGTAGTTTTTTTATTTCGACCGTGGCGGGTTAATCAGGAATTTCAGGAGTGGTGACAGGAACCGGCCAAAATGGAGCGCTAAATATAATATTGGCGTTGGAAAAAGTTGAAAAATTTAAACGGGTGGGGGCGGTGAAGTGCACGTGTATTCTTTGGCTCTTCGCCATATTTAGTAAAATGATTGATTTGACCATCATTATACGCCTGCGACATGTATATGCCAACATGTTTTATCGTATGCATTCTAAATAATAATAAAGAATGATAGTTTATTATTCTTTTCTCGTATTTATGTAATATACACGTGTTATTATTATAATAATATATGACCATCGGTTTGCCCCCGAAGCGGGTAGAAGTGAATAATATATGATTACGTATTACACTCAAACGTGTTAATATTACATACACGCGGCGTTGGTGGCGCGCTCGTGAAATCGCGAAAACGAGTAAAAGCAATTTCGCGAGTATAATAATATCGAAACGTGTTTACGCGCGCGTGAACCGATGTATTATTATTACACTAATTTGCGACGGGTCGATATTCGATTTAAAATCATATTATTATTATTATTATTATTAGTACGGACGTGCCGATATTTAGCGATCAAGTGCCACGCAACTACCTGGATATGTGCGCACTCCTCAACTTTTTCGAGTGCGCCGAGTACTTGAAGAACAAATATCAATCAAGAATGGCAAACCGTAATTCGGATTCAAGTTTAGGAGCAGCTGTTTCTGATTATGTTCCGTAAATCTCGAAACTCGCAGAAAGCCGCAGTGTCGCATATCCCATTGATCAATTCACTTTAAAACTTCAATAACACTATACACGTGCCATTGATAGTTATATTTGAATACGTATAGTGTTATAGTGTTATATGCCTTTGTTCAGAAAGAAGACATTTTCTCACGCGTGCTTAATTTTTATACCAAATTACTGTCCGTATTAAAATCTATATACTTTAAAAATGTATTGCGCATAAAATTACACTCCTTCTTGACTGTGCCATGGTGAACATTTAAATAATATTATTCCTAAGATCTATGTGAACAATCTAATAAGTCGATCGTCAAAAACTTGAAATTTCGAATGAAGTTCACTTGTTGCCAAAAGTTAGCCACCTCTGGTACAGACGACGCGTGAAATTGTTCATGCGCGCGTGGACACACCGCGGGGTTGTTTTCAACGAAAATCCACGCTTTTGTCGTTTCGGTCAACAGAAACGACTGAAGCTTGTACTAATACAATCATGATTTCAAGTTCACGACACTTTCTGAAATAAATTATTAGATTGTATTCGGTTTCCGCTGTGTTACATTACAGTTACTGTTTTCACTTTTTCCTATAGCGCACCAACGGTATATCACACATTTCTTTTACTTCACGTACCTATTCGATTTTCTCGGATCGAAATTATCGGAAAATCCTGTCGTCGAGTGTCCACGCTATAGAACACAACACAAACGAGAAACATCCACCTTTTCCCAAACACCACGGGGTTGCAAATTTTATTTTATTTCGATGAGTTTCGATACGATGCCAGTTATTTGGTTGTCATTCCGTATAAATCGTATCAATCGTAGCGACTCGAAACGCTTGCCGAGTAATAAAATCTCATTAGCATTTAACACATAGATATTCCATAATTTTCGTTCATTTTTTTTTTTATTTTTTATTTGTTGCGAAAGTTAGCACATTAAAAGTTCAACCTACCTTGTGAAAAAAAAAAAAGTTGTTTCTACTACTACACCGAACGTCTTTGGAAATTTAAACCGATCCACCCGAGCTCTTTCACTCGAAATCGTTTTCTCGAGAGCGCAACGGTACGTGTTTGTTTCGAGTTTAAAAGATCCGTCCCTGCAGTATGCCGACATAGGAGTTTCGTGGGTTTTTTTTTTCGACATTCGTTTTCAGACGAAGTCGTATTTGTCTTTATTATTCGCGAGGAATAATGCGCAGGACTCCTCCCGCGCGCCGCGAAAACAAATACATCGCGCATATTACTTTTTCTCTCTCTCCTTTTTTTCTTTTAATCTATTTATATCGTCTTCATTTCTCACACCGACGAGATTCCGTGTGTGTGTGTGTCTGTGTGTACACACGTCGCGAAAGATTTAATCAAACGTTATTTGAAAAACACGCGTCGAACTGCGTGCAATAGTGAACAGTTTTATGTACGTTCGGGCATTCGCGCGCGCGCACCGTAAGAGTTTGATGGATGGTAAACGCCTTGGGACAGCACGCACGCGATGGATGTATTATATTACGTGTAGTTACCACGTGTTGTTCTATTATTATCGTTTGTAAGTCGGGCCCGGGCTTTAGAACCATCGAAAACATAATGAATAATATGCATTTTACCGCAAAAATGCGGTTAAAAATGAACAGTCTGTTTTTTTTTTGATTTTACAATTACAAGCAAGTTAAATACTGTTTTATTTTATTAGGTACCTTCTACCTACCTATAATTTATAATTTACAAAAAAACACAAAAAACTGAAATTTGTAAAATTTGAAATTATGATGGTGTATACTGAAGTTAACTTCAGATTATATTATAGTTACATTTAGTCTGTAATCTGTAAATCACGCTATATGATGATACGCATTAAAAATAACAGGATTACAGAAAAATTATAAAACAAATTGCACTGAAAACGAAAAGCATCGAAATATGATAGTAAAAAAAAATTTTCACCTTTAAAGTATATCATAATATGTTACGTGAAACGAATTATGAACTTTGTTCAAGATCATCTAGATAAAAAATGCATTGTGCATTTAAATCTGGTTCCCTCTTGGTACTAAAAAAAAAGGAAGAGCGCCCAATGTCCTTAACGCGTGTGAAACTTCGCAGCGTTCAAACTGGCCGCTTAAGCATAATGTTGTAATATTATTTATCCGTACGATTTAACGTTTCAACGTCATGTAAAATTATATATTATCCTTTTTACTTTTATAAACCACCGATTGACGCACGTCAACGTATGCTAATATAAATATTGTTTAATAGCTTTTTTTATTTTATTTTTTTCAGATCGCTCCGGTCGCAAATATAACTGAAGACTATTCTAAGTGTTGCGAACAAGGTAATTCTTTATAAATTTTTTCTCTCCGTTATGTATACTATATAACAGTATACATTATATTCACCCGGAGCACTACTCGCGTACACGTTTTTTTTTTATTTTGTTGTTCTTTAACGACGTTGAAAAAACGCCAATAACAATATAATAATATATATATTAATATTCGACCGATAAAGCGACGTATCAATAACATAGAGGGAGAATTTTCTCAACACGTTGACTACCACTTCTGTGTCTCGGTAAACTGTTCGTTTGTAAATATTTTTTTTATTATTTATCCGTGAACGCCTATCAGATAAACAACCGGTAGAAAAAGTGTAATATTTGAACGCCAATAGCAGAGCGATTGGTTCCTCGGAGAGATGTGTAAAATTATGTTGTCAGCAAGTCGATATTGTCAAAAAAGCGACCATATTGACATCTAATGGTCCACTTAGCAATACAACTGTGCGACAAAATTGACCCCTACGGCCAGCGGTGGATCAAGGGCTTGGTTTGAGGGGAGGGTGCAACATATTTCAAAATAACATTTAATAAATATTTATCAAAAAAAAACTTTATATTTATATAAAATAGTATACATTATTATTAGTATTGTAGTATTAGTATAAAAGTAGTAGGTATACAGCGTATGGTAATAATATATCACATACATTTAAGTATAAGTATACAATTTAAAATATTTTTATCGCGTTTATAAATGTAAACTTTTGATAAGCACTAATTCCTATTTTATAGTTCTATTTCATATAATTACAAACTTACTGTCTTGTGATATTCTCTTTCTGATTATTTTTTTAAAATCATGTAAAACATCTATATATACTTGATTATAGTACAAAGAGTTCTTTAAACACTCCAATACTCGTATGTACTTCAATACCTCCCACATTAGATACAAAGTTACCCACAAGCTTCGAGTCACAACTAAAAACGTTCAAGTTTATTAACCTGAGACTTGTGGAAGGTTAGGGCCCATCTGCCCTCCTTAAATCCGCCACTGACCTTTGCAGCTGACGTTGATTTTCTCGGCTATTTATTCATGCATGTTTAGTTCAGATACATTATTGTAGCTTTTATTTAAAGTAGTTGGTTAACGCATTATACATTCTCAAAAATGTTTACAATATTTTATCGGTAACAATTTTTCCGTTGCAGTAATTATGGTTAATAGTTTAAGAATATGTAAAGTTCGTTTGACCGCGTCGGTGAATAAAATGTTGTCGCGATATCTTAGTAATACAAAGAAAAAAATATTAAAAATCATGAATCCAATGAAAACTGAAAGTTGAACCGTAGAAATTCTCAAAAAGAAAAGCCCTACAAAATGGCGATCCTCGAATTTCACAAAAATTATAATATAAATATATTTGTATTTCTATATATTATATATATTCATATATTTCTTTTAGTAGTACACTTATATTTACCAAACTGTTTTCATCAAAACTGCCTGTGCCCAGAGATGCTCTTAAAAAAACCTCCCCGAATTCGATTATCTCTATTGACATCGGGAGATGTCGCTCTATGTCCCTATGGGACCTATCCGTATTACTGTTCAAGGCGAGATGCTGCGTGAGTCTTTCTCCTATTGCCTTTTCACCGTCTCTCACAATCCTGCGGACAACCGATTTACATATACGGTGTGGTACGAGCGACGTGTTTCTCGTAATTTTGTTCGATAAACGCTTAATCGTGAAAAAATAATTATCGACACGCGAAATAAAAACGCCTCAATGCCCCGTGCGCGTACTTGCGCGTGACACCAGAATGTGTTGCGCGCGTAACAGTCACGATCATAATAATAACACAACAATAACGAAACGCGATGTGTCTCTGACCGTTACGTTTTACGTAGATTGCCGCATAAAATCTGTTTTGTTTACGACGATAATAATTCGTCTAACCCCCGTTACAGTAATCGTCTCGTCGACAAAATACTATGTGATATAATATACATAGGTCCACACTATAGTACAGTCGACTCTCGATAGTTCAAACCTTCGAAACCTTTGGTAATTCGAAGTAAACACTCGGTTCCTTGAAAATCACGCGGTAGTTCGAACAAAAACAATGCATTTAGGAACACTTGGTAATTGGAAATTAAATTTTGGGAAAACTGGCCACTAACACTTGAAAATTCGAAGTATCATTCGTAACAACGCTCTGAAATTCGAAGTACATAATATATTCACCAAATGTATTTTATCTGTATTCTTATAATCTTTTTATTAATAATTTACTATACAATCGTGTAGAAATTTAGATTATTATTGTCGATCACTATAGAATATCATCGTAAGAACCTTATCGTTTTATTTCTTAGTCGTCTCTAATCGTAATTTAACTCGTCGAGTCGTCGATAGCCGTCAGCCGAATGTAGTTTTATTTTAGTTTCGTTTGGTCGGTTGTAAAGTAAAGTTCTTGTGTTGAGTGCGTCTAATTCTAAAAAATACAAATCTTTGACGATTTCGGAAAAAGGTTTTTGATGATTTATTTACCATAGAAAATACTATTGAAAAAATGAAGCAGACAACCATTACAGATTTCTTCAAAAAATAATAATCTTTTATAATAATAATAAAATTAACAAAAAATAAATCTACCATGACGTACTCGTATGTATCACCTAATTTACTGAAATAAATTATATGTATGTTTGTACAATAATAAAAATACAAATTTTTTTTTCTTAACTCTCTATAATTTGAATTTTTTTTTCCCTCTCGTTATTTCGAACTACTCAACAATTCGAACTCTCGGTAATTCGAAGTTTTTCAACAGTACCGTCAATTTCGAATTATCGAGAGTCGACTGTATAACGTACAGCCGCAACGACTGCAGAGCGCAGAACGATCATTTTCGTCGGAACAAACGGGACGTGCTGACTGAATTACGGCGAAAAAATAATTCAAGTATCGCCCCGAAAGGTTTTTGATGAAAAGTACTTTTTCGTTTTGTTTCCCCTCCCCCTCGCCGGCCACTCTACGCTCTCAAGAGGTCTTTTTAAACGGTTATTGCGTCGCGCGTTCAGTTAAGTTTGCTCGCAACACGATTATTACATTTTTTCATTATTGTTATCATTAATATTATTATTATTTCTCGGGTCAAAAAAGCCGTTTTGTAAATAATAATAACGACTTTGTTGTCCGCGCGCTTCTTAGGTTGTACTATCATTATTATTATCATTTCTCGTTCTCTTCTTTATGTGATTCGACTGTCGCCCGCAATTTCTACGTCAATAGTAATTTGTTTGGTATTTTTTTTTAATTTTTTCCCCTTATCCGAGAACTATGTTAAAGCACTTGTGTATATCCGTGCTCTCGAAACGCCATCATTCTTTTTATTGGATAGGATTGAACGGGTTCCTGGAAATAAACATAAACTTCCCGTCCACTGCATCGTAAATATTAAACAATATTTTAATATCATCAACCCGCCCCCCCCACCGCCGTCAACCACCCTAGGGGTGGACCGAAACGAAATCAGATATTAACAAGAGTGTATTCCAGAGGGAATTGGATAACAAATATTTGCAATTCCTAAAAAAACAGAGCACTACGATTCACGCGAATTGTGCTATTCCACACCGGGTAATTGTTTGGTGTTTGTTCAAAAATATTACTGCAATATTACTCTATATTTTTTTCGCACTGTATTATTACAATACATTAACTCTTTTTATTTTTACGTTTCTAATCAAGCTTTATATCTGATCAATAATTGAATCGTTAATGTTTTTTTTTTTTTCGTTACTATATTACTACTATATATACTATGTGGTATTCATATAGAATACGACTACCCTGCAGCTACTATGTATTTGTATTATCTTTTTTCTGTTATGTTATCAGTTTTGATAGCTTTAAACGGAGTGTTAAAAGTACTTTTTAACAATAGAAAATCCACTCGGTATAAAATCATATTTTCATTTGTAGAACGATAAATAAAAGCAATATTCGTACTCCTCGAACTGTTCGCTTGTACCACCTGCTCAGTATTTACTCGGGCTCGGTAACACAAATTAACAATGTACGTACGCGAACAAATGAAAAACAAAGTAAATAATTTATACATTTTATGGCGTGTAAAATGAGAAATCTACTCCAAACGCAGAACGTATATGACTTATTTGGATTTCAACAACGCCGAAGTGTCAGATTAACAGTAAAGCGTATTTTCAACTGAGTCGAACCGCTCGAGCTTAATACAATTTAAACGGTGCGAGTATACCCGTACGCTCGGAGTAAACGGAGTATTAAATATTTAACAACGGGAAATCCACCACCTAGTGTAAAACTGCAGCGACCACTGGGGTGTTCCGTTAACAGAACTTTAAAACGACAAACAAAAACAGTTTCCCTTAATTCGTAGACACCTATACTCCTCGGTAGCACAGAATATTTCTTTACGGACAATCGTTTGATGAAAAAACAATAAAGTAAATCGTTTATGCCACGCGTGTTACACGTTTCACAAGTAAATAAGAAGTCTTATCCGGGCGTATGGACTTTTCGATTTTTTCAAAAATACGTTTAAAATACTTATTTGAGTACTTTCTTGAAAACTTCCTATCCGAATACTTTTATTCAAGTTTACTCTACAAGATTGTCAAAACTAAAGGCGCAACCACCAGACGTCGCTGTAGTCGTTAGCATTTCAACAAGATAAAAACTGGTTTCAAACAACAGAAGCAAGTATTCTAACGGTCTAGGTACGATATAATTATATTATTATTATTATTATTATTTTGTTTCCAATAGCTCCGTTTCCATCTTGTCTAATGCAAACGGTGACTGACAGCGACGCCTGGTGCCTGCGTCCTCGTATATGCATTTTCCGCTACAGATTGGCGCATCCGTACATTATATGACCGATAAATGTACCTACACGCCATTTTGCTCGGCCTCTAACAACGTTTCAGCCGCATAATATAACCGTATAACGATATCGAATTAATTAAAATCGTAAAACGTTATCACGCGCGTATGGCACGCACAGGCACAGCACGCGTGTATTAATGATTATCATTTGCGCATCGCTATAAATATTATCATACCGCAGTTAATGATGTATGATATTCGTATTACGAAATATCCGGCATCAACGCATTAAAATGTCACAACCAGAGTTGAATTAAAAACGACGATTTAATTAACTTTTGCGTTCACGATTTGATATAAAAAAAAAAAACAAAAATAAAAAAAACACTACTATAATACGTGACTGTAATTTATGTTCGTTTCGTTGATTATAAATATATTATAATGATACGGTCTACGTCATAATGATTTCGCCGAAAGTTCGCAGCGCGCACAGTGTATGTAACGCGTGCGATAAAGGTACGTATGTACCGCGGTTGAGAAAATCCAGTTTATCCGACCCATCGGTCGAAACGACGCATCCTTGTTCGGTTTTGACTAATTCAACATTACAAAGTTATGCGATAAAACTTCAAAACCCGACTTAACACCCGCTGCATGACAACAAACAATTAATGAATAGCGAACAAAAACGTTCGAAACAACTACGACGAATCAATAGTGATATATATTATATATATATCACTATTATTTTAAACTTTCCGAGAGACTCTCGTGTTTCCCGCCCTTTTGGGAATTATTGTCGAATATTATTTAAGTTCTTAAATTGGGCGAGTCGACAAATAATGAATCGTCATATTGACCGATAGACCATTTCCGAACAATAGAAAAATAATTGTCTGAAAAGCTCCTTTTGAACGACCCTACAGGACAATAAAAAAACTATTTTTCCTCAATATCTTCAACAACCGCGATAAACATTCAACAATTTGCAGCTCACTCCACCCCGTTCGACGATGATTACTTTGTCCACAAACTCAAACGTTTCAATAGTTACACTGTACTTAATAACTTATGTGTCCACTTGATGGAACTTTTTTGTTTCGTACGATTTCTATTAAGTTTTTTTTTTATAACCATACGCTTGGTCTGGTTACTTAGCCGTACGTGCCGGCCGGTACACCTGGACGTGTTGTCACCGGTTTATAACTTCGGTCCCGGTCGCCCCGTTAGACCCCCCGAAAGTCCCGGTGAAGTGTAAATCAAATAATACCATAGGGCATAGATAATGAAGAATCATACCATCTTAAGCGATTTTCCGCGGTCGCGAATAGGACGGGTTGCAGTTTATAAAAGTAATTACGAATTACTCATAAACAATTCGAATTCCTATTATATGATACACTGCAGATATCGTGCAGTTTCAAAGGAAAAAATGATGTCGAAATTATTTTTGTAAATGTCCCGGTCAGTACTTAAACTGTTATGGCAACTCTACGCTCCGAGTTCACCGCTTACTGTTCGTATGAAATAAACCAAAGTCCAACAAATCCTACGATACCCATCCATCAATGACCAGCAATAATGACCAATACACGTTGTTGGACGATTTCAAAAGATAATTGATGATTTTGTTCGGCCAAGTGTACACACCGTTTATCTGTTATACCCTGAAGTGCCCCTGTACTTTTTGAATTTGAGGGTTGCAAAAAAAAAAACAACTAGTCATTGAGAGTTTTTAAATTTTCGATACGGTTAAATAGTCCGACACGATTCAAATTTTAAGTGTTTCTAGAAAAAATAATGTTGAAGTAACACGTTTCAACGTGCTGGATATATTTCTGTGTTATAAATTTAAATGTACAATCTTTAATTATAAAAATAATTTTTAACCAAAAAATTATAACTATAATAATATCTTTGAAATCATAGCATCCAACAATTTAAACACTTAACAAAATTCACTGAAAGTTTTGAACATTTTAAAATAATTTTTCGTGCCCTCGTTACGAAGTAAGAAAAACATCGAATTTTCAAACCATTGTTTGCCTTAGATGAAAATATTGGGAATAAAATCAAAGCCTCGCTTGAGTTCATGGAGCTATAGATTCAACTGTGAAATTTCTTTTATTTATATACGAGGTGTAACGTGCAATTTTTAAAGCACTCGATTATTGTAAAATAATAAAAAGTTAGTATATAATACTATAGGTACGCTAACACGAAAGCCCGATCACTGGGTACAGCTATACATAAAGCTGTTGCTAGCATTATCGTTGTAGGATTTACTATTAATATTGTACTCGGTAAAAGCTGAAAATCATAATTTAATTTAAATATAATTTAACATAATTTAATTTCCGGAAAACGGTCTGTGTATATATAGCATGTAGAATGTGCAAATGGTGTTGGTAGTAAAAGGTGATTAGAAAACGATGAATTAAAGTGTTAGTATATTTGGAGCTGCGTTATCATTTGGATACAAAATTTGGATATGGGTCGTATTAAAATCAAATAAATAAAATAACAATAATATCGAGAAATCTTACATATTATATCAATGACATTTCCACTGAACATGCACACATAATTTATAACACAGTTATACAAATTATTATTTTGGTCTTATTGGCTTGCACATTTACTAACAAGCCGCGTCGATTAGCCTATACGTTACAGTTGATAATTGTCCTCTGTAGACTGTAAATCTTTTTTTTTTCATTTGTACAATGACAGCATAATCACGTTATAATGAAATAAACTAACAAAAAGCGATTTTAGATGATTCGTTAAAGTATTAATATTTAAACCTTGAACCCGTACATATGATGTGCCGCTGAATTAAATATATTCACTGCGATGAATAAAAAGTTTAAATGTTGCTACCCCTATGAAAAAAAAAAATTGAAACGGCGACCCTGAACTCGGTTGTCCTGCGTGCCATTTGAAAACTGCACAGGCGTCGCAGACACCCTATAGACTGCTTATTGTTACGTGGTCGGGGATGACCAGTTAAATATCGGATGTTCAGGGAAGAGGTTAGATTATTTTGAGTATAACTAACCGTAGATCTGGAGCGTAAATGGTTCATGGGATCTTAGTATTACAAATAAATGAGCGTTGGTAGAAATGTATAAATGTTTATTGTGACTTACTGATAGAGTCAATGAAATAAATGGCTGTCTCGTCACCGAACGGATATCGGGTGCGCGTGATTGTGATCGCGGAGAACTACCGTCCCCTTACATACTGGTTATATGGAACATAGGCTTTACAGTAGTAACCGTGGATGGGGTAGAGGGAACTTAACGTCTATTCAGCGTATGTGTACATTTTGTTTATAGAATAGTTATAGCCAGGGCTCGTGAGTTCATGCATTTGCATATCAATCTTGCTAAGTCGTATTAAATGCTAGGTGACATAGAAATTCATTTCAAGGTACTGTGGTTAAGTATGTGAAATTTTATGTTGGAAATTTTTGCATATTTAGAGGTTTTTCTACTATTTGGCATATTTATAAATTTTTCTATTTTATTGTGCATATTTTTACCGAAATTTGATCAAAATGCAATAATTTATATTTTTACACAGTATAAAATATATGGGAGTTTTCGCAACATCAAATTATTAAAAATAAAACGTATAGAGCAGTTATATTGTAACTGTAATTATTTTTAGATTTTCAGTGCATATAAATGCATATTTCTGAACCTTTAAAGGCATATTTCAATGCATATTTTCCCAGCTTTTAGTGCATAAGTGCATACTTATTTAGGCACTTTTTAGAGCATGAACTCACGAGCCCTGGTTATAGCTATGCAACGATCTTTACACCCCGGTGACATATTATACGTCATATCACACGTACGGCATGGGATATAGGGGATGCACACTGTTGTGCATGTTCGTCACTTGGCGCACGATCCGGACGTTAATAACGACACCACGAGATGTACTTATTAGGTTGTAATAATATGTTTTACGTTAACCCCGCGTGCCCAGCATTGCTCGTTGGCCGAATGAATTGCTTTTGAAGTGAACACTGCGGCGAAGCGAAATAGAAGCGCGTACGATCGAACGCATAGTAATATTGTTAAACTCGATCCGAGTGAAAATAACAGAATCTCGATCGAGGACTTTGTGCTCGCTCCAGACGCACGGATAAGTCGTCGTATGGATGTAATAACATTTATGATATCACAAAGCGTCAATCTTGAGACCATTATCATATCGCGTCGTATCGTACCGCGAGCACAACGTATAATAACACTAATAATAATAATAATACGGTGTAAAGTCGTTCCATTATGTTATGGTATAGTTATTGTACGTGTTATTACTCGCCTGCGGTAACTATTTTACTATAGGCTGCTGCTGCCACTGCTACCGTGTGCATAACTTTGCCGACCCAATCTAAGTTCCGACGGGATATAACTCGGAACTGGGGTGGAATGCTCGTGACAAGTGACATGTATGACCAGCGACGGGCAAATTACTGGTAAAAAAAAAAGTAATTAATTACATAGCACAAATTACGGGCATTGTGCTGCATGTGGGTGACATGAACGCAGTTGAGAAAATCGTATGAAAATATAATACATTGTGCCTACCAAATATTAAGATAATATATCGCAAATTGTACGTATGTTATAATTTATAAGTGAATTTTGCAATTCCGGCTTATTTAATTTGTTTTTTTTTCTTTTTTTAAAAAAAAAAGGAGATTTCGCTAATTTTTAATTACCGGGTAAACACACGAGTTGATTAGTTACAAATTACTTCAAAACTATGCACGCGAATACCTGCAATTACAAATTACCTTTGTAATTGAATTGCAGCATTTCAATTATTGTAATTGAAAAGTGTCCAACCTGCGTGCGACTATACGCTGGGGAGGGGGATGGGGTGTATAATATAGGTGCCGTACCGTGCTTGCGATGAAATATTTTGCATAAATCCTTTTTACATCAACTTAAACTGTAACAACGTTAACGAATTTACGTGGGTAGAAAGATAATGCCTTAAGGCTACAAAAGTACATGTCTACATATAGTTGTGTGTGAAATAGACGCGGTAGCCTGTGTGCGCAATATACTGTATCAGGGCATATATGTAAATTCTATCGGAGTCCGGAAGATTAAAGTAATAAATAAACGAGGTGCGAGGGGAAAAAAATGATTTTATTTCATAATTTACTGCCGGTAAAGTGTTTAAAAAGAAATTACAACATTCATATTATGACACATCCATTTATAATCCGAGTTTTAAAAATCAAAGAAATATTAATTTTTTTGCGTGAAACGGGTTTTATCATGATGTGTGCATTTATTTATTTTAATAAATAACATTTAACACAAATTTCATAATGATTATTTATTTTAATAAGCAACATTTAATAACAATTTAATAATTTTCCGAACAATTTTTTTTAAAAGATTAACCTTCCCCATTATAGGAATTAGGACAGGGTGACCATATTAAGAAAATAAAAACACGGGACATCTGAAACGTCTACCCCCCCCCCCCCAAAAAAGAAAAATTCTTCCATATCCATTAATAACACATATGCACACAACTGTAGAGAACATAGTGTCTGTTATTTATAAATTTGGTTTCTAATTTTAAACATATATACGAGTAAAACTGTTTTATATTAATTGTTTCATACATCGATATTTTTTTCACAAACATAATATAATAATATTGAAATAACGGGATTAGAACAGGACCATCTTCTAAAAACGGGATAAAAAGCGTCCCGTTCGAAGTTTGTCGGGACAACGGGACATGATGACCAAAAACGGGACAATCCCGATTTAAACGGGACGTCTGGTCACCCTAAATTAGGTTCTACTACTACTACATCGACCATATTTAGAAGCATAAGCTGATTCACCCGACCTCTTTCGCTCAGAATCCGTTTTTCGCGAGCAGTGCTACATTGGTTTCAAGTTTATAAGACCCGTTACCATATCGCACACGACCTACGAAATAGGAGTTGTATCCGTTCACAGTATAATAGCTGTAAAAATTATTTTAAATACCAAATTAATGTTTTAAAGCAAGATAATAATATGTTAACGAGCCAGTTGTCTACCTCACGCGTGGCCCACTTGCAGTTGCCGACGACCGTCGCTATATTTATACCACACGGACCCGCGGGTCTTTTGAAAAACGCGCGCGTTGATTGTAAGAAATTAAAAATATATACTTTCATATAATAATGTTTGGTCTCGAAGCCGCAGCGATTGACCGGGGTATTTTTCACAATCTGTTTTTCATTTCAGTCAAAACATACTGGTAATTTAAACACGGTTTTTTGTTAAAAGGTCCCCCCCTAAGCGCACCTTACGTGATTATACAAACCCACTTCGATTCGGCCAATTGTATCGGTTATATCGATTATACCAATCGGCACACACGTACAATTATGCCACTCCGATGTGTAAAAATGTAATCGTACCAGATGTTGCGTCTATAATATTATGTTGTGTAAAACGCCGATCGTCGTGAACCGTATTTATTAACAAACGAATGATCTGTTGGCGAAAAGTTCAACGTCTTGTGCACCCTCCTCGTAATTTTAATACGTTAATATAGGCACAGTATAATGTATACACTCGGGACTAGCTCGAACAATAATAATATTATAACGGCCGGCGAACAACTCGGTTTAAGCACGACATTAATTCATAACAGACGACTGCCGTATAATTGCTTTTAAAGCCCGCTTGATAAACCAGACGACTGCAGTTGTACTGTATTGTAATACGTACAGTAATTACTCTTTTAAAAACTCAAATGCGCGAAAATTCGCTAAGACCCAAATAGTTAATGCTACAGTACGTAATGCTATATAATTATAAGTATACCGCATAATACGTAGTACACTTAAGAGCACGAATATTTTTTTTTTTCTATACGATTTCGGAATTTAATTTAAAATTGTTTGCAGTACATATATTATGCAATAACTATATCACGCGAGCATCTGATGTCCTAAGTGCGAATAAAATCCGTTTTATGCTTATCGAATTCAGAAGGCTATTCGAAACATATTAGATTAACTGCAGTATGGGTTCCCGGGGATAGTTTTTGGCCGTGGGGGAGTTGGGTATTTAAACTTGAAGTCTTTCTCCCGAATGCCATGTGGATATAGGCACCTTGGTAAAAGTATTTATGTGTATAAAAAATGTTTTTCTTCAGAGTCTCGTAATAATTAATGCATTTAATAGACTTCGTGGTGTTTATTGTTTTTGAACCAAACTACTATTATTCAACCAAAAAATGTATTTATTTATTATTTATTTTATATAGGTTCTGAATGATATATTTATATAGCATAGTACATAGGTTTAAAGTTCAAAAGTGAAAAGTAATAAAGCAATGCCGTCTACCCATCCCTGTATCTCACCTGACCTATAGAAGTTTCACCCGTTTTTAGAGTAAGTTGAAATAAATTGGTATCAGTATAACATTTTTTCATAAATTTCCAATGTATCCTCTCTCGTTCCCTCCCCTCCCCCACCCATAAAGAAACGGACAACCTATGCAAAATGTGATTATAGTTTTACAATACTGTCTTGTACATCTGCGTTCGGTTTGCCGTCGGATAAAGGATCTCCACGGAGGGTGTAGAGCGCTCCTCAAGTCCGGAAAATAAAGGTGTTTTCGAATGTAAAGAAAAAAAAAACATTAACGTTGTTAAGCCAATAACTATGCTATGCATGCCGCTCAGAATCTAAAACGAGTAAAACGTATCATGGTAGAAACATAAAAATTAGGTTAACGGCTTTATACTCTTAAAATGTAATGAAATGGTTTTTTTTCCCCCGTCAAACTGAATTTGTATTCAGGCATTATTCAAATCACATAAATTATACTCAAAAAATAATATATAGGTATATATACATATAGGTACTGCGATGTCTAAGAAAATTTTTCGAAAATCGTTCATCAACGTTTACGTACGTAGTAGTGCTTACACCAACACGGTTTTATAGACCTTAACAAGATGTGTTGGGAAAACGAAAGGAAACTCGATTCTCTGCAAACGGTTCGTCTGCAGCTAGCTATAAAATGTGAAAATAGACAATTATTGGACACGCCCTAGCTAATACCATCTGCGCCCGTTGGGGAGGGAGCAGGATGGGGCACTTACCCCCTGGAAAAACAATACGAACTCGTACGTTATTTAATAGCATTAATCATATAATTATTGATAAAATTAGTAGATGAATCAAAGAAATGAGCAGTTCTTATCAACCGGTTCCGAATAAAGAATTGAATAATAATTTATTGACTATTGTACATTTTTTGTCCTAGATAAAATGCATTAATTAACACGAAACGGTTGTTTGATTCGAATTTTGAGAACTTCAACCGTCCCCCCCCCAACTAAAATGTTCCTATAGCCGCCCGTGTATTTCGTTTTACGCGTGAGTACACATTTTTGTTGTAAACGCAGTAAAATCATATTAGGCAAACCCATCCGTACTGTAATGCATGCAAAAAAATTCAAATATTATTCAAACCATTCGTTCGACTCGATATCGCGGTGGAAAATAAATCTGTTAAACGTACTATTCCCGCAGACTCTTGCTGCCGTACATAAATCGTTAACGAAACATTTAAAGGGCGTAATACGCAAAGATGGGCGATGTATTAAATCACCATACGCTGCCGCGCCTGAGCTAAAGCGTTTGTATTATTTTAATAATATTGTGGCTTGGTTAAACGACGATTAATTATTTATAACGACGTGATATATGCATATATAAGTTATTCATGAGCCACTAAAAAATATGTGGATTGACTGGAAATCGCAATTCCATTGATCAGAAATCAATCAAATATTTCGTGACAGACCACTACCGCCGCCAAAGTTAAAGCATATATGATCAAGTGTTATGTCACCAAAAATGTCAGCTTTTCATTTCTACAGCCTATATCCGAACATCTTACATTCAAAAATGTACACCTTATACTTATTTATGTATTTCTAAAGTAATATATAACTACTATGTACTTTTTTTCTCCAAATCTACGATATATGTACGTAAAATTCAAATACCAAAAACTCACTCGCTCACACACTCATCGCTATTCGCTAAATAACAAAAACGATAATCCGTATAAACATGAAACTTGACTAGTTTCTCTATGCCGTAGACTCGCGATAAGAAGAGATTTTAGAAAAATGTAGGCCCCGTCCAAGACTGTTGACCAAGTTGAAGTCGGGTAACTCAGCATACAGCCAAAACTATCATAACGATTAATGATTCATTCGAAATGTTGAGGGGAATGTATTCGTGCTGCTATTACCCCCATGAAAGGAATCAAAAAAATCATATTTTTAAGGCCCATAACCGTTTTGCGCTCTGGGTCAGATGAATATATTTTTTTTTACTTTTTGGTTACCTGGATGGGAAATATATTATTTTGTATTACATGTACGATAACCGATACGGATATATGTAAATATTAATACGGTACGAGCTATACGACTTATATAAGTAAATACAAATAAATATCATTATAATATACGACGAGTGTGCGCCTTTTTCGACCGAATATTTTCATTTTTTTTTACAATCGAAATGTTCGTACTGCTCTAATCTAAAATTGTAAAATATCTCCCGGGCGACGCCGGGTAACTTAGCTGTGGTCTTATGTAACGTACATGTACGGAATGTTTGTAATATTCATACTGACGTACGTCTAACTACTGTGTACCTGCGTGGCTTTATGTTCATAATATTTGTCCTTCGGTTATTCATGTTCAATTTAGCTGCGGGTGTATTTACGTGAAACGTCTGCGTGGGTACGTATATATATCTGTACGATATCCGCGTGCTCTCGCAGGTCTCAGGGGCGCTATTAATTTTAAATAAATAAGTAACATACGAGTTCTACGCGCACATGTTTTTCCTCAGATTTCGATTTTTTGTCATTGTAAATTTAACGATTTTCCGCAAAAAGTTTTTAAATAAAAATACATTAAACTAATGGGGTCACTAGGTGCATTATAAAAAAGTTCGAGGTGCAGTGCGGTGTGGGCCGACTCATTTTGCTTCGTTTAGGAAACGCGCGACAGGCATAAAGTTATAAATCATAATACGCGGTTATGTCGAACTTGCACGTCGCGTTAAAAACAAAGACGTGTGGTACATTTAAAAATCCCGACGGCCGAGATCAACTCCAAGACGTACAATCGAACCGACCCGAACACAACGGTGTTAGGCCACGTTTCAAACATAATATAATATTCTTGACAATTTTTTTTCAGTCATTTATGAATAAAGCTCTCCCCCCGGATTAATTCTTGTTTACGCTCGGCGTGAGATATAACTTAAAGCCGTATGATGTACTGAAGGTACAGAATAATACTCGTGCTCATGCCCGCGAGGTGAAAACAAAATATATTCTTAACCGTTAAGACACACGCGGTGTATTTGAACTGGTATTTCTTAATGTTACGTACGCCGTAACGGGTAAATTAATTCGCGCAAGATATTATTACCTGCGTGAGTAATATCGTATCTACGGAGACAGAGAAAATTCTTTCACTCCGAAACAACAGAGAACGTAATGCAAGGGACGATAAATCCGTTTTAACCGCACAATTAACCATATCATTTCAACCTCCGAAAATAACTTACCCGGACACTTTCATATTCAACCACGTTGTTAATATTTTAATTGATGTGGTCGAAAAAACGTTCGTGTTAGGTACACTTATATTTTAATAGAAATAAAAAATAAATGAATGACGCGTGCACCGTGACGACTGTACATTATAACGCGTTATATTATTGTAATGCGTGCGGGTGCCGTGTAATAAATCTATTTTAATGAACTCGAAGAACACTAAATGATTATAATATATAGGCTCCTAGTTTTCCACACGGTATCGGTTACTCCAGCCGTTTAGCACACCGCGGGCCGGCGTCCCACTCGTACCATAAGAAAGTCTACGAAAATCCCTTTTTACACTTAATTACTGCGTTAGTAATTGCTAAACGTATACAATGAATAATGAACACTATAAACCCTTTAAGTTACCTAAAGAGCAGAGTCCACGAATATGAATTCGTAATCAATTTAATTGTCTATACGGAGAGCAGTATGCGGCTTTAGACACGATAACCATAAAAATTATTGTAAGGGCGTAATGATTTGTTTACCGTTATATATTTTTCTTCCGAATTTAAAATCGTATATTATTAACCCTTTGAACGCGAAAAATCCAGTTTTTAAATTTTCGATTGTTCACAATACCTTACCTAATGAAAATTGTATTCCGCTCTCAAAATAATATTTATCATAAAACGAGAAAATAGGACATCAAGATACAATATTATATGTTTAATACCTATACCTACACTATTTTTCTATAGACCAAAATAAATTATGAAGATCATGTGATTTATGAAAATTAAAAGTTGAAACGTCAACATTTTACGAAGAATAAATCAATAAACTCTATAAAATGATTACCTCCGAGTTTTTGGAAAATAATAAAATAAAATGTTATTTTTTTTAAATTTTTTACTAAAACATAAAAATGTTATTAAAATGTTCATAGCTACAGCCCTTGCGACCTGTACGTATGAAAAACAGAAATACACTATCTTCAATATCTAATGAGTTATCGCATTACCGTTACTAATTCATTCCCCCCTAGAGCTATTGTATTGGTTCAATACAAATTCTACAACTTTTGATTTTTATAGCAGTGCGTGAAAATACATACTTACATGCAATGAAATGTTATTAGAACGAGAAATGTACTGGTTTTATCGTGATGAGTGTTTTTTTTTTGTGTATATCTGTGTACACGATTTCGACCAGAAGGGTTGCGCTCCCTACATACATACAAAACCTGTCACTATTTGATGGAAAATTTCGTCTGGTAAATACTTAAGGAGAAGGTGGAGAGGGAGTTTATTTTTAAATTATTCAGCCGTTTTCCGAATAATTGAAAATAACAGCGAAAAAATTGCAAAAACCTACAACCTACTACCGAGAACCGAATCTTGCACCGTCTAATATTTTCGTCACGTACTTGTTTATTTTTCTTATATACAAGGTTTTTCATAAGATTTTATTTGTAGCCACTAGCCAATGAGAAAAAAATGTTTACCGAAAATACGTAAACAACTTTTATAAGCGTTAGAAAATGAAACGTTTTTCTATTCGCCAAAGTCAGAACAATAAAAGTTCAACCTACCTTGTTAAGAAATTTGTTTCTACTACAATATCGACCATCTTCAGAAGTATAAATTGATCCACCCGACATCATTTACTCAGAATCCTTTTTTATCGAGAGCAATGGTAAATTGGTTTCAAGTTTAAAAGATCCATCTTCGTATGTCACCCGACCTAGAATTTCGTCCTTTTTTTAATTTGATTTAAATTATTTTTCAAGTTGTTATTATTATGCACTATAATCACTATGTAAATGTATTTAATGTAGTTTTGTAATTCTTCAAAAGTCTGTTGTCTTATTGTCTAATCATTATACTGATAAAGGACATACTATTTTTTCCGTAAGATTTCTTGTAAACAAAATGCATGTATACCGTATAGGTTTACTAGACGCGAGCAGACGATGCACCGATCACTATTCTCTACGCGTCACCGAGGGACGCGGATAATAGATCCTTGAAAGGGATCCTTGAAGGGTCCTACAGTAGGTACAGCTCTAGTTGAACAACCTATGTACAGTGAAATGTTTTCCCCCGTTCGAGTGGGACGATAGCTTTCGGAAAAAAGGAAAATAAAATCGAATAACAACACTACGCGTAGTAATCGGCGGTACATACCATGGAATAAAGGATACTAAAGGATAATATTATGTACTATACTTGCGACGTGCGTGCTAGTCGATTACGCGTTTACGGACGGAGAATAAAAAACACACGAGAAGAGACGAGACGTGTGCGCGTGAGTGTGTATCGTGAGTAGGACGATTACATTAGTGAGCAACAACTTGACGTGACATTATTAGTCGTCGCGGCTGATAGTTTGCGGGAAAAAAACGCCATCCGGACTTTGTGATACAACGACGATAAATCTCGAGAACGTTCTTTTTCGCAATCGCGTGTGCACGTAAAGGTATCACAATCCGTACTTGGACGAAAACGGACACTATTTTTTTTTATTTTTTTTATTGATTTAAGCCTCGGCATCTATTGCCATTGGCATACAAAGAATTTCTCGGTTCACTTTTCTTAAGCTACATTAAATACTTACAAATACAATTTAAAGATTATAAACTATTAATAAGATTAGTCTTAGTCATAAAGGTGATCATGAAGTTTATGTTGTTTGGGTGAAGTGCTTCTGATAGAATGTTTGAAACCCCTGCTTCCCGTTTCTCCGATTCATATGAAAGGCATTCGGATATGATGTGTTTGATCGAGAGGGGTGTACCGCAACTGGCGCATGTAGGTGGGTCTTCCTTCTTCATCAAATAATGGTGTGTTAGCGATGTGTGTCCTATTCGCATTCTGTTGATTATGGTTTCAATTTTCCTTGTGAAGACTGGTGGAGAGGGCCATGAATGGATGGTATTTTTGATTTCGTTTAGTTTTGAGGAGCCTTGTTTCCGTTCCCGAAGCCATATGTTGTTTGATATTGTTTTAGTAATGGATACTATTAATGTAATAATAACTCGCGTGACAGTACGCGTACACGCATAATATAGTCATCAGGACCGCACTCGGAATGATTTACACTCCACGCAGTAGTGGCACGGCGTGATCTTGGTCGGAAAAGCAAACCTAATCGAATAATAACGTTTGTACGATCTTCAACTATTATACAATTCGACGGGACGAAAAACTATAAAACTATCGAACTTTTGCTACGGCCCGCTGCAGTCGTCGTGGAGCCCTCGGGATTATAGTGCGGGATTTCATCGCGAGAGCTGCCGTTTCATTCGTCACTCGCTCGTCACTCGTGTCACCTTTGCTACGTGTTATCAACGCATAACGGTGCGCATTTCGAACGACATGGGATGATGTGGCCGATCGACGAAATATTTTTATCGTATCGCCGCAGTCGGGATTACGCTCGGGAAAACTGCAGTCGACGTGAAGTCATCGTGACAAATTCGTCCGGCCGAAAAAGCGCACTTGAATCAAGTGCACGCGGTAGACATTAGTCAGGTGTGCGTATTCGCTTCGGGAAATAAAGAATAAATATAATCCAAAAAAGTATAGCGTTCCGGGTACTCGGGAAATATCGCGAACACAGCGGTGTGTATTCCGAGCACTGCCCAAGTCCACATAATATATCATATATATATACGAGTACATAATTATTCTTTTTTTAATTCGAACCTCGATAACTCGAAAAACTTGACGACTCGAATTTTTTTTTATTCCCCTAGAAATTCTCATAACACTCAATGTATTATAAATCTCGATAACTCGAATATAAAACTGTGATAAATAGCTTAGTCGAAGTATTATACCTGTTATACCTGGGTATTTTTGTAAACATATTATGTTTTATCTACTTGAGTACTGTATAATAAAGACTAAACGAGTAGATAGAAACCAATTATTAGCGTATGCACAATGTATCGTTTAGTATGTGGTTTACCTGTCGTGTTTATCGTGCGTTTTTGTGTTTTTGTCAATAAACAGCCGAAAACCCAAAAATTAATTACAAATTATTTTTCTACTGTATCTAATAAATAATACACATATAGGTACGAGTACACACTCATAATACTATTGTATCTATTTTAATTTTTGTATAACATTTATGTACATAAATTTATCATACATTTTTATAATTTTAATGCGTATTTTATTGTATTTCATTACATAACTCGAAGTTTTGATTTAATTTTGATAAATTCGAGTTAGGTATCTCGAATATTACATATCTTGTAGTGTATTTTTATCCCCCCTTTAACTTCGAGTTATCGCGACTCGACTGTACATATGTAAACACCACGAGGACGCGGATTGGCGGGCACGGCTGTTTTCGCCGCAGACGAAATACATAATGCTGTTCGAAACGTGTGGGCGAGTGAATCCGTCGCGTCTCCCTCGCGTGCCACACAACCTCTTCTACCTACTACTGCTAATAGTAACACGACGACGACAACCTACCACCACTACTACTACAACTACTACTACTACTAGTGCACCGTATAATATTATCATATAATATAATAATAATATATCATTATAAATCTTGGCGCGCGCTGTAGTAATAATAATAATAACAACGTAACGAGTGGCGGCTGGGGCAACACACGACGCGGTCGTAAATCATAGCCGGCCGACCGTCCGGCGACCGGCGGAACGGGCCGGAGGGAAATGAAAAAATTCATAAAAATTTACCGCGCTTGGCCGGCCCGGTCGATCGGCTGCCCGCCCGGAAGGGACGTGTGTGTGCCGCATAAATCTCGACAACAAGCCACCGCGACGGTTAGTTTCGCTCTTGCGTCCGTCGCTTCCATCCTCACCACCGCAACAGACGATTTCCCTATCGAAGCTGATGTACACCTTTACAGCAGTCGCTGACACGCATAACCAGTTCGGGGAGAAATTGATAATTTTTTACGCTACACGAGGTCTACACGACCGTACGACGTGGTTGGATTAGGTTAGGTTAGTATTTCAGTCACCGAGTCCTGCGGATCAAAATTAGTAGTCGGGTGATCATGAGTCATGATATATCTCACAACAAGGTGGCACCATTTAAATCTCCTGTTTGAACACTGCTGTACCCTTGTGTAGCCCAGCTCTAGTCCAGGACTGGTTGGTGGAAATATATCTTAGATCAGAACCTTGATAAGATTTAATATACACATAAATATATAAATGACTAATCAAATAATCAAATGTTAAGACTATTCTTACGTGTGTGTGTAAAATGCTTACATTTATTTTATACATTATCATTGATAATTGTATATTAATTTTTTATTTGATCAATTATATTATATATTTGTGCAAAAGAAAAAAGAAAAAAAAATTCGTTGAAGATTTAAAGATTTATTAAGGAAATATCATATTTTGTTTTCGGCTAGGTGTTGTTTCTATAATACCGGCGCGGCGTCTCCTGCGAAAAGTCTGCGCACGCTAACGGTATCCTCAGGGGTGATGACGTTCCATACTGGTATGTTAAATATACCTTCGACGAGTTTTCCTGAAAACACGTTTTTTACAGAATGTAAATAACGAAATAAATTACTAACATTTCCATCTACGATATGATTACATATAACGATACTATATTTAATAGCAGAATCACGACTTTGTTGATCGTCCGATTGAAAACGATTCTTACGTTTTTTCTTCGTATAAAAATCAACGTTTATAATATCTGAAAGTTCTTCGATTGAACCGTTTTGAACTCGATATTGTACACCGTAAAATCACAAAAATAATACATATTTCTTAGAAACTGGTCAAGATCAAAAATAATTTCGTTTGATCTAAGCCTAAGGGAATTTTTCGCGTTTTTAAGCGATTCTCGACTTGGTCTTCGAGAACGCACAAACGTCACGACCCTGCTTACATTGGTATACAGTACTTCTGTACGCACTTCCATACTTACTAATAATATACGTGCGCCTCGGGGGCATGTGGACGGCTAATTGATCTCGGGTCCCGTAACGCGTAATTGTTTTTTTTTTATTGGCAGCTTACCCGGATCGGTTCTCCGGCGGTGGTATTATTATTATAATTATTATTATTGGACGCTGTATTTGTTTTACGCGCGTGAAAACGGTCGACCGCCCGCCGCCGCCGATTATTTATGACATTATAATACGATATTATCTACCCATACACCCCTCCCACTACTCGCCCCCTCTATTCATGTGCGTACCGGATAGAAGTATGTACATTTTTTTATTTACCGTTTACGATCCTGTGTATTCGTATGATAAAATTCTATAAATATCTGCCATGGCGTTTCCTACCGCGTATAACGTTATTTTTTTATATTTATCAATTTAACTGTATCGACACATTTATGTTTTGACAATGATTTTATCAATTAGTTCCTTGCAAGTATTTTTTTTTACTTTTTGTATGGTTTACATTTAATATAATATATTATACATAAAAGATACAAGATTTTAATAATTACTGATTGAGGTGTAAGGCGTATATTAGGTACATTGAGGTATTGGTAAATTAATGTAGTACAGTTAAATGAAAAAAAAAATCATTGGGTCATCAGACGCGCTCTTTTCGACCTAAAATTTGTTTACATCGAATTATGAACCGCTCTTATCTAAAACAGTAACATATCTCCCGGGCGAGGCCGGATGAAATTCAGCATTCAAGATTCGGATTCAGACGATGATTATGATGACGATTGTGCAGATAATAAGACATCCGGTGGAAGGCGTGATTTCTGTCTGCGGTTAGTTGATTTTTCCCCCAAATTTAAAATGGAAGGTTCCTTCAATCGAGTTGAGTCTTGAGCGGAATTCTTTAAATTGGTCTTTGATCCGTATGTCCAGTTATATGATACTCCGGTGAGTCCGGTGTCGTTATGGAGCTGCTTGTTGCGAATGAACCAGGGTTGCTTTGACGGCTATTCTAAGAAATACATTCTGTACAGTCTGTAGTTTTTTTCATTTTTGTTCGAGATACGGCGGTCCATGCTGGGCATGCGTATGTTATCAATGGTCTCATTAACGAAGTATATTTCAGAAAATAACGGTTTACTTCTAGTGTTGAGCTGTAGTCTATCGGTGGATTCAACATTTTCATTCGAGCATATGCTTGGTTTGATTTTTCATCAATATGTATTTTCCTGCAGGCTAGTTTATCGTCAAGAAATAAACTACTATGCGTTTTTAACTAACTGATATTATTCCATATAATTTATCGATAATTTCTTTTTACTCGGGTTGAGTTTGTATGTCACCTAAGAGTAAATATTTTTGATTCGCTTTTAGTAGGGATTAATTTAAGTAAAACATTATAACAATAACTTATAAGTAAGCCCCGGTCGGTAAACATAACAATATAATATATTATTTTCTTGCACGACTACGGATTTTTATCGTTGAATCGATTAATTTGAAATTATTATTACTAATGTTTCCAAAAGATGTCTAGAAAATATGGCGAAACCTTACTAACTATATTATTAAAACATCCTCGCAATAGAAACCAACTTCGCGTTGAATTCGCCATAACGGTGAATAAATGAATAATTTATACAATTTTAATGTAATCATAATATATTATTATATGAATTTAAAATAATTTTGTAATTTACTTCAATAATAGCATATTAATAATATTACAATTTTATTTTAAATTTTCATACAACTTATCGTTCCATTTGGAAAATAATAATAGGTTTTTTAAGTTTAGGTCAAACTGAAACATGTTTTATAGATTGGTTTTAAAAACGTTTCAAAAGTGTTAAGCTGTTCGTGTTATAACATACTTTAATTAATCCCGTTGCGTGTGACTGTATAATATAAACGTTACTAATTTTCCGTTTGGCATATAGATTGTTGATTATCCCGAACGGAAAAAAAAAATTAGGTATTTATTAATTTTTTTCTGTAAACACAAAATATTTTATAGTTTTATTATAATTATTAGATTGGTCAATTCGTTGCTAATATAAAGTTGACAATTAATTGTAATTCATAAAACAGCAGAAATTATTGCAAAGCTGAGGTTTATGTTTCCAAACAAGTATTCTGAATGACTTATTTGACGGCAAGCAAAACAACTATCAATAGTAGATAGTAAATCTTGCAATCACTAATAAAACGTATTTCATACTTTGACAGAATCGTTCATTAAGTGTTTTATCCAAAAACTTAAATGGAATTGAGAACTTTTATGTTAAAAAATTGTAGGACATTAAGTAGAACACTATAGTAGTTAGTATTGACTGGCAGCATATCTTCGGTTATAATTTTTGAAAAAATAATTAACGGTACTTACAATTCTACCATGGGTAAAAATAATGTACCATAAGATAAGGAATATTATTCGTTTATCCAAATTCTAATAAATGGTTATATTATGCTGACATATTGACTTAAAAAAAAAAAAAAATTGACGCTGTAATCGTAGAATTTCTAACTTGACGCGATCGCGCGGATTCGTGGCCCGCGTGAAGCACAACTGACGAGGAGGGACGGAATGAGAAATCAGAGAGAAGGACGAAAGAGGAGAAAATCAATAAAATTTTTATCAAGTTTAAGATTTACAATCAGCATTATTACGGTTTGTCTTGAACGCCAGATTTTTCGGAAGCGTGACAGATACGTTGTATACCTACCGGGAACCATCGAGGGTTGAGAATTATAAAGAATGAGTTCCCGAATTGTGTTATAAACTTTTCTCAGCTGAATAAAATATATTAATTATTAGTAGACTTTACTGTTACAGGTCGACGAGAATGACGATTTTTTTCTTACAAATACCAACAAATCGCAATCTTATTCGATTCTGAACGTATTTGGTCCAAACTTTTTACATCATCATCGGCATTTCTCATACTCACGCACATTTACAATATATATAATCGAATATAATGCTATAGATTATGGTTCTATATATATATATATATAAGTATATATAGAAGACCATGCCTCCTGACTCCCTCACTAACCGATTCATCATCGCCTAGCTGAATATGTCTTACACACTATATGAGTATGGAATTTGATCAGTAATTTCGTTTTATGATGTAAAGACCCAGTAAGAAAGGATTTTTCAAAATTCAACCACTTAAGCGTTTTTTTTTTTTAGTTCACCCTCTAAGGCGGTGAAGCAGGTTATCCAAATTAGAAGCAAAAAGTTTAATTTATTAAAATTTCCGATCTACTTGACGTGTTGCACCGATTTTAAATCAATACACTACTTTACGAACACGTAGCTCTTAAAAAATTCGGGATGATCAACTATATGACATCAACACAATTTTAAGTGTACCGTAATAGCTCAATTTTCTTGGCGTACATTTTTTTAGTAAATCAGTTAATCGTAAGTACTCATACAGTGTCTATAAGGCGTACCTTGATCAATTACATTTTTTAACATGGCGTTCTGACATTTTTTTTAAATGTAATTTGCATTTCTATTGCTCAGCCCGGGCAAACCAAACCCGGGGTAACGACAGCTACAGTTATGATGCAGTAGACGCGATGTACATTACTCGCTTTCCGTTTCAAAAAATTTCGTCGATCGACGAACAAATCGATGGTTTCAACAACCCCTCCTCTCCACGCCCCACGGGTTCCGGCTCGTACGACTGCACGGTTTATCCTATAAATAACACGCGATACTCATTGACGTGTGCGTATACGCGTATGCCGTTTTTGTGAATAATCGATGCCAATCCGTTTCATATGCCGACGAGCAAAAACAAAACGTCGTCTTGAATGGTTTTATTTTTTTCAAACGTCTCTCATAACGTACGCCTCTACTCTCTTCTCGCCTCCCGAAATTTTCGATTTTCGAAACTCCCGCTCGGCGCTCATGCCGGATCGTTGTGTACAGGCATACAAAACGTTATAAACCGAAACCGTGTGTGGTTCACGTGTGTCGAGGGAACCATTAAATTTAATTCATCATCGTTCTCGTCGATCGTTATTAATACGCATTGATATGTTTATATAGCTATTTTATACGTTTAACGTTCGATTTGTTTACATCAACGGCTGGGATAATTTATGGTTTTTTTTTTTTTTGTTTTTCAACTCATTTAAGTTACGTTCATAATACGCTTTTATAAGAAAAAGTTTAGATTTAATTTAATTGTTGGTCAACTTCGTTATGTTGATTGTGTTACGAGCCGGTTAGCCTAGGCCTCGTACTCGTCGATTAAGTTCAGAATTAGGAATAAAATAGAATAGACAAACACAATTTCCACGTTCACCGATGGTTAAATTTATTACACTAATCTAATGTATGATATCACCAACACTGTATAATCAACTGTTCCTTATTACTCATACATACGTTCTTATGTACTAACTAAATTAGGTCAAACAATTCATGCTGAATTGTGATATTTTAACTGTACTTTTATTACCTAAATATAATAAAACAAAGTACTTCTTAAATATTGATATTTTATAAATATGGCCTACTTATACATCCTTTAGATGTTTACCAACTTTGTATAACATAATTTTATTTATTCATAACAATAGTCAACACACAACTTATATAAGCTTTCTATTAAGTTAAAAAAGGGATTATATTTTTACTTTGTTAATATCACTTCAACCTTCTTTATTTTTTACCTGCTCAAAACATATAGAGTTTGTACACTATAATATATCTATATGAAATTTCTGATTTCATTGAAGTTTTTCGTCACTAAAAAAATGTCTAACAATATTATTTCCAGTTAGCAATTATTTACCTAAGACGTTGTTCACGTCATCATAAACATTTATCGAAACACTTTTTTACGTGGAAACGAAATCGATTGAAGTGTAATAAAATAAAATAAAATAAATGAACTCCTATAGAAATGAAAATTGAATCCGTCGATTTTACGTTAGTCAAAAAACGATCTAATGTTAATAAAAAAAAACTATCAAAGGTAGTGGTTAAATTTTTAATAGAAACCCGGAAGTAACTATCTAAGTAGAAGAATTAATATGAAATTAACTATTCTTAACTCGTCAACGCCTCTGGTCTTGGTTTACACCCGAACACACCCGTACTAGTCGGAACCGTCGGTCGTTGCGTTCGATTGTTGGGTACACCTAAAGCGGCCGGCGTTTTCCGTACACCCGAGATAGGTCGATAAATCTTCGTGCGGGCCCGCGTCTTATTTTTCAGGTCCCGCACGCGCATCGTTGTGCCGCAGATAATAGTCGAAATAATAATAATAATTAAAATAATAATAATACGTGTAGCCTATACGGCGTGGACGTGATTTAGTATATGTATATTGTATACGTACATCGCGCCTTATCAATAAAGTGAAGACACGGCGGCGGCGACAGCGCGTACAGTCGGCTAAGCTTTCACTCGATAATGTACTGTTACTATAGGATCAGGTGTGTACGCCGTGCACGCGAGATTGTTATCAAAACAATTATTATTATTCCGTTAAAGCGCGCGAACGTTAAAATAAAAAAAAATACAAAAAAAACAAAATTAAAAACTCGGCTCTTAATAATAATAATAATAATAAAGTGTACGCTTCTTGTTCCCGCGCAGCACCAGCGGAGATTTCTCGGATAGACGGTGAATTAATAATAACACGGTCCGTGCGGTGCGCGGTTTAATTAACATAAGCGCGCGTGTTGAACAAGAAGAACCTGCAGTATCTGCGTTCCAATCCGGATGATTTCCATCGTAGCCCGCGCACAAGTTGCCGGTCGAAAAAGCGTTGTTTCGCCCATACACCGGCGACGCTCGTTTTTAATCCTGACGATTTTCAACGATTTTTACCAATAAAATTTGCTCGACATTGACTGTTAAGGCGAAACAAATTTATAATTATTTATATATTCACGGGCGGAGCACTATACAACAGTTTCACATTATATATTTTACAATTAAAATAATTAAAGCAAAATAACACACATAGGCTTAAACAAAACGTTAATAACAATAATTATATATGTAAAATGATAAGTATTTAGATTTAGTAACACCTAGTTTTACCAGTCTTGATAAATGGGGCTCTCATTGGCCAATCTCATCATGCGATGTACAGGACTATTTCTTCCATAGTTTGAAGTGTGCACAGGAACTACGAAAGGAACGTAGTGCCTAGTAATGCGAGAAGGAACATTGAAATTGTACCGAACGACATCGTCGGACGCCTGCGGTAGGTATCGATCTTGTTGTGCTCGATCACATGATCAAACGGGATAACGTATCTAATGATTCGTAAATTCATAAATGTACCGCGTTAATATTATTGTACTGTGTAGACTCGCGTGTCTGCGCTTTGATATTATACTATTTTCCGATATTATAATACGAGTACACACTTTTAGGTTCGTTATACTTATATAAAATCACGTCGGTGTGTAATATCTTGAAATAAAATTTCAAATTTAAATTTTGAACACAGAAGCTCCAAAAGGGCCCAAAAACCAAAACGTGATCTAAAAAATTAAGAAAATGACTTTAAAATCAAGAAATGCGAAATAAAATATCTTCTGCTCATTCAAATGTATATGTGTAATCGAAATCCCATTATTATCAATATCATGGTTAGAAATCAGTTTGACGTTGTTTCCAGCTTATTTGAAAAACAAATTATCGCAAAGGTATAAATGATAATAGAAAAGATATAAATGACGAAACATTGCAGAATGTATTTACTTTGAGTGATCATAGCGAAGGAGAGCTGGTTAGAGTAGCCATTCTTTTCCTGTCGATTCATGTACTAAGCGGTTTTGGCATTTTTATCAATATTTTCGATTTAGATAATTTCATATTTTTTCTTTATAATTTGTAATAAAGTAGATGATATTGTTTACGGAATAGAACTACTGAGAACAGTTGGTTTGGCCTTGTTAGATTATTTTATATATAACTTAATTAAGTAAAACATAATAGTTTATATGATACTATAATTATTGTTACATTATCATTTACTTAAAATTCCTATATTTTCCGTTAAAAAAAATACAACATTTTTAATAACAAAAAAATCAATACTTTAGAAAACCATTTTTTAAGCTAACAAAAAAGTTTCCCAAACATGTGTCAATAATTATGGAGGAGTTCAAGGCCCTCGCCTTCCTACAGTTACGCCTATGCAAACATAGTTTCTCACTCTTGTTTAAAATTAAAATCTGAAACGAACACATTTAACGCTTTCTCATCAATGTCACTTAATTCAACTGTAACGAGACTAACGACAGAAATATTCAAATAATACTCATCGCTTTTTTGTAATTATACAAGCAGTGCATTCATTTGAAATAAAATTCATCAATCGTCTAAAATACCGCAAACCTAAAATCCTGACAACGTAAAATAATACCATGACGTACTTACATATATTATTTGATTTTAAGTTAATAATGAAATACTGCATGGGTTAACGTGACACGTGTAACTTATAACTATGTTATGAGCCATAACAGTCATATCTGATGGCTCTGATTTTGAAACATACTCTAGACTTATAAGTTATAATGTATTAAAAACATATTAAACACACTTTGAAACTTTATTAACCTGCGTATGTATTTTTTTTATTTATTAATTTATTTATTTAATAATAATATCGTATATGAATAATATAGTGTTATCAATCCAAAAAAAAATAAATAATATTAGTGGTAAGCTAGAGGGGAAATTACGGGTTCTCATCATTGACGTTTCTTAAAAAATTGGTAGAGCAGTGTGATATAACAAGACTAGGAGAATTGTAGGTATTTCGGATAAGGACCCTAAAGTGTACTAGTTCGAGATTATAAGGGGTGTCAACAGATCCAGAAAAAAGTTTTCAAAGGGATGAACTAATATTACTAGGGTAACTGAGTCATCTGAGGAGTAGAGATTTAATAAACGAAGGACAAGAGTCACTAAAAGGTCATTTAATTTTTTAGTGTATTTTACAAAGCTCAGAAATATTCGCTGGACTCGTTCAAGTTGTTTGCAAGCATCCGCAGTTTGCGTCATTATAATATTACAATTTACCACTCATAATTATTATTCATATGAAATATAATATGTAATACCAGATGAGCTTCACGTGAAAATCAGTTTTTTCCTATTATATAGTAACAAATAATTGAACTCGCATGTCACGTGACTGAAATATACGGACAAGTCCAAATAGTATAAGCGTGCTAAGAAAAACATTTCATTTTCAGAGAATTTATGTTAATATTTATTCAGGGCCAGTGCTTGTGTTTTTACAATTTAATTTTCCGTATTTGTTCGTTCCGAAATCGACTCTTTGCGAGTAACGCCTGGCTTAAGTACAACATTATAATACTACGCGATAAATATGCACTAATATTTTTTTCGCGCGCTGTTCGATATTCTTATGATTTCGTTTCTGTTACATCGTACCTGAATGTGAACTTGTCTTAAGGAATAAACATTTTTTTTTTCACTCCAAGTACTTGCAATACGAACAGGCACGTGGATTGTAAGCACTACAGGTGATTGGCTCGAACCCGTTGTTTGTGTTTAAAATATATTGAATAATGTTAGCCGGTAAACCGCGTACAACTTTCTACAACATACGAGGTTGAGATGTTCAAGTTATGCGTTCTCCGCGTATACGATGGATGTTACGCCACGAAAACAGTTGCTAGTAAACACAAAAACCACGGGCTGTATCACGCGTCCTCTCCTAGGATTTTAATTACCGTGTCGCGAATTAGTATGCGTATAATATAATATAGTATGTTGCGGAGCCATTAGAACGCCCGGCCCCATAGAGCGAACGGTTAGCGAGCATAAACTTTCCGCGTCCTTAAAAGCTCTTTACTGTTCTTTAGTATACATAACGTTAGTGTTTAACTATGGATCAATTATGTGGGACCCAAATAGCCATGCTTTGTTCTCGATCCGGACGAGTTCAGAAGAAATCCTTAAGTTCCGTATTATACGTCTTATCTCCTGCCATCGATCTTCCCCGGGCTCGCTGCCACCGCAAATGACTCGTCCCCCCCCCCGCTGAACAGTGAGCAGTGAGCACACATCTTGATCCGTATACAAGAAATCCGTCAGACCAAACAGTCACTGTTAATATATATTTATTTCCTCGGCAAACCTGCACCGACACAGCGCGTTATTTATGTGATACGGTTAAGTGAAATCAATTCGTATGGGTAACGTCTCGCCGAAATCGTCCCTTCTACGACGCGGTGCGCTAAACGTTTAAAACCCAAAAATACTGTCTTACAACATTTATAGCCTTATTATCCTTTAATGCGCGCGCACCTATTTATATTTTAATACACGATCGTAGTGTACCTAATTTAATAGAGAAAAAAACTTTTGGCCGTTTGTCCGGTCGCGCTACACGTGCCCGCGCGGCACCCGCACATAAAACTAAAATGTCAAATCGCATTTATTCCTCCTGCGAGCGATGCACGCTGTAAAATTTATACCGTGATCGGATGTTATTGGACTGTGTAATTGGTGAATTTTACGACGGACGCGCGTTTATGCCCCCGATATCACTTAAAACGGCGTATATGTGCGATTCGTGTACTCCTTAGTCCTTACGCGTACACACGTATCAAACATAATTATAATATACAGTCGAACCTGCATTTCACAAACTTGACGGTTACGTGGAAAAAATTCGTTGGACAGACATTTTTTTGTTTAAAATAATTTTTCTACTGCACGAAATCTACGCAAATAATAACATGTAACAACATATGGACGGTCATTGTACGCTCTTATATATTATATATTCTTATATTATAATCAACATCGATTGATATAAAAGAAAAATGAAAAACGGTAACAGTTTTAGAATAATTTTTTCAGAAAACCTATGAGAAAAAGGAAATTCCATACGTCACCGGACGTAGCACAAAATATACAGGAATAACTGAACGTATTATAACTTTGAAGCTTTAACACATTCGCAATAATTTATCATAATTTATTATAATAGTGTACACTGATAAATATATTAATAATAGTAAGTATAGGCATAATAGATTAAAATATATACTTTAGTGTACTTTATCTATGGTCCTATATACTATATTGACATGTAAATTGTATGTGTGCCGCCGTAATTTGGCTCTTTTAATTTTTACTCTATATCAAACGTCAATAAATTATATACGTTTCAGATTGAACGTAGAATAATTTTATAAAATTAATTCGTCAAGTATAGACACGTTTCTTAATAGAATTACCATGGTTCCACATACAGACTCGTTCAGAGAGTTTTATTCAATAGACGTTCCGACTGTTTGTATAAATTATCTAAGTTTCGTAAACTTTTAATATAGGTGTATGCCGGTGCAGGCCCCTAGATACGTTAACCCTCTCCTATATACTTATATTAGCTTTTATTATGAACACAGTGGTTAAAGAGAATATCAATAAAGGTTTTCGATTACGATACGTTGACATATTCACATTATCAACTTGCGCCACCGCAGCTTGCGCGTATTCTAATTTATAATTTCATTGATATGAACAATTCAAAAGTAGTTTTTCCCAGCCGGTTAAGGGACGGCAGTACAAAGTCACCATAAGACGTTATGTCCCGCCCTGCTTCTCATGGACTGTTCTAAAACAAAACAAAATTAACTTACACGGAGATATTGTGTCCATTTCCATTGTATCACGGAAATTCACGGTGGTGTATATAAATGTATCACCATGTACACAAATACGTACAATGCACGCGCATAAATCATCGTGTGTGATCAGGTCGGATACTAGCTAACAGCACTACGAGCGAGCCAGCGACTATTTTGCGCCCGGTTTGACTTCCGGACGGAGAACCGCGTGTACAAGGACGGCACGATATCGTACTCGAGAATGTGTATAGGCGTATATTATATCGGAGAAGAAACATAAAAACGGAATGAACGTTAGACGGAACAAGAAACACTATACGATTCGCTATGTTGTTATGTGTATGCGCGACGAACTCGACAAAACGATTTTTAATAACGGCTTTTTCGTTCACTTCTTCCCTTTTTTTAGTAGCAACAAATCAAATTCGCGTACCACGCTGTATAATCTATAGATATGCGGTTCAAATACCGCCCACACGCTCGCAGATCGGCGAACACCCAAAACTACCATGTCGATTATTCGTTTGACATTTTGAGGGCATGTACTTATTATTATTTTTAGTTGCAACAGGAGAGAATTTTCGAAAATCACACTTTTAAGGGTCGGCACTGCGGTTCTGGGTTTCTGGGCTGGATGAATACATTTTTTCAGTTTTTGGTTACCAAGGAAATATTTAATTTTGGTTATTATGTTGACTTTAATAACTCTCCATTACGATTTATCGTATAAGTAGGTAACCTAATTTAATATAAATAGATAAATAAAAATAAATACCATTATAAGATAGGAAACCGAGAGCCACCTGGGGGCCCTGTCCATACTTATTTATAGGCTTTTGGGGGCCTCATCTCATTAAACATTTACGTTTGATTATTATTAATGCCTTAACAATACCGTACAAATATATGATTGGAAATAGTTTGTCGTTGGATTACAAATAATGAACTTATAAATATGTACTAAACCTATTGTGTTTACGCTAATCTTTAATCATTAATCAATGCCTATGATAATATAGTGAGATTCATTTTTGGAGATCCTTGCCTTCAGTTCCCGGTAACATTAAATAGTCTTATCTGCCACTAGTAGAGATAGCTGCAGACTACTGCAGGGGATGTAAAGAATACATTGATAAACGACTGCAATAATCCAACGGGAACAGTTGTATTGCACGCGCCTTACCTAAATTAAAACGGTAGAACTTGGAGAAAAAAAAAAGTGATATTTATGCCTTTATATTATTAATCTAATAAT
Source organism: Periphyllus acericola (assembly GCA_949715065.1). NCBI lineage: Eukaryota > Metazoa > Arthropoda > Insecta > Hemiptera > Aphididae > Periphyllus > Periphyllus acericola. The sequence continues at coordinate 27,699,469 of OX454266.1, read as the reverse complement.
GTCATTACTTCTAATGACTAGTCGTTTGTACCAGGATGTGTAAGAAAATCTTTTAATTATTTTCCGACAAAATCGTGGTGATAACAAAAAGGTATAAATGTATACCACGTAAATGAATGCGTAGTATTATTAACGATCACTCATTAACAATGTATTTATTTTTTCGAACATTTCTGACTCGATAACACTTGGACTAAAATGATAAGTGCGATGATTCGACCTTACCCAGTTCAACAACTCGTGTCCGACAACGAACGGTTGACCCTCACTGAATACATCATGTATTGATGTATAGAACATGCAACGGATACCGACAATTCCACATTTCTCTCTCCCTCGGTGGAATTTAATAAAAAACGGTCTTTAATGTGGAAGCGTCGCGAAAGAAATCTTATATTATGCGATAATATAATATTCCACACGCGACCGAGCGGATTGGTGGCCGCGGCGGCGTATAGAACCGACCAATTTCGCGGCTTTTTGTTTTTAACAGTCGTTCCTGTAACACACGCGCATGCGCAATAGAGGAGCGGTGATGCCGTGGCTGTTAGGTGTCGGTTGATTTATTGCGCCCGGAATTTCGCGAAATTCCGTAGACTGTCAAAGAAAAAAAAAGGAAGAAAAAAACCCAACTGCTAAAAAACCGCTTTTGTTTTTTTTTTCTTATTATTATTATTACTGCCCGCCGGAACCCACTGCCCGCAGCTGATGCGAATCGTACCTATACATAATACTCGTGCGCGTATGATATAAATCACACTGACAATGTACGTGTACACGTTTTGAAATATCGCACCAACACTCTGCAATTAGATAAGCTGATAACGTAATGTAGAAAAAAAATCGTATGAAATCATATTTAAATACACGTAACGCGGCGCATAATATATTAATATGTACGGGTATTTGTCGCAGTCCGGGTTAGGTGCGGCGCGGATTCCGAAAGCCGGTGGTTCAGTTCTCGTCGCTCGTCCCTCTAATTGGAACGGTTTTTTTCTTCTTCTTCTCACCCATTTCCCTCGCGCCAATTTTTCACGAAATCATTATCATTGCATTATAATAATTACAACGTGCGCGCTGTCGTGATTAACGACGACGACTGGACATGACAAAGTGTAATAGTGTTAAAAAAAAAAAGGGAACACATAGGAATTACATAAACTATCACAGCAAGTACATGTTATATCCATCGACAGCGGCGTGCGGCGTCCACTATACGCTGTATATAGGACTTAAGTTTCTGGTCGATTCTGGAACAGTCTATTGTGACCCCCTCCCCCACCGACACTTGGACAGTGCGCCCACATTTTTTTTTCTAATAGCTACACCGACATACGCGTTATGATTGTAAACTAATGAGACTGTGTTGCGTATTTATAATCTACGGTAGGCACATAAAACCACGATTCATCTAGGCGCGTACAACATTAGCGTGTTGTATTCGTAGACATGTTAGTACGTTTTTGAAGTAAGAAAAGAAAAAATTTTAAATCGTTAGTTATTATTACCAGGGTCGGGATTTTATAGCATTTGCATATTTCTTATGAGATGACTAAGAAATAGCGGAGTAAGCTTAAAATGTGTCTCATGATACTCTCAAATAAAAAATCTTATTTTGTACATTTTGCAATTTTCTAAATTTTGGTGCTATTTTTGAACTCTGAGATTTTTGCTTTTTTACCCGATTTTGAGTCAAAATTGGTCATATTTTATGCAATTTTATTTTAGTAAACGAGTTTTAAGTATATTGTCAATCGAATTGTCAAAGTAAATATAAGGATTAGGTAAATAGAAAATAGATCAGTTACGCGAGTAACCTGATGCAATGCGTGCTTTGGCCGCCTTTTATAATTGCGTGTTATTTGAGTGTAATTTTAAGCTTTTGATGATATTCTGATTTTGTTGCGGTCGTTTTTGTCGATTTCAACTGCGATAGGGTGATTTTTTTACAGCCTTCAGGACCTTTTACCGTAATTTTCGACTATCGTCGTGATGGGTATGCGAAAACAAAATATTATAAACATTGAAATGTACACGTGCACAATACAAAGTTCAAGTACGTATTATAAAATATTCGATATATATTGTGTATGGTTTTGCCGTGCACGCGTATTGTACAACATCATTGCGAAAACAAAGGCCCTTTTGTAACCGTTTATGCGTGTACACACCACAAAAGTATTGCCCTCGGAAACGGCGTACTCGTCCTTTCGATTTTTTTATTATTTTTTTTTAATTTTCCACCACATCACGAAACGAGTGGGGTAATTAATTGAATTCGAACGAAACAAAAAGCGGCACGGGTGGACGTTTCAAATATTTTAATTCCGATGAATACTTGTCGTCCCGAAACTCCCAAAACGTTGGTTACAATTAAACAACAATATATGCGTGTACTGTAGCGAATGTGTGAATAATACGAAAAATATTCTATACCTGTAAGCGTATCCCTAGAACGTACACGTAACCCTTAAAGGATGAACCAAATATCGGATTCTGAGTGTTGCAAGTATATGTATACATAATGTGATATCTGAGTTACAGTCGACATACAAAATGCAAATCACTAGCTATAACTTCGGAAATTCAACTGCAATAACTTAAAAAAATGCCTACGAAAGTTTTTTTTTTTACTCGCTAAGCAAAGCTGTTATACAGATTACAACTTAACCTAAAATATCACGTAACTCCATCATCATATAGATTATAGATTATATATAGATACATAAAGAAGAAGAACCACTTTTGAAAAATAAAAATAATCGTTAGGTATTAAGTGAGAATTTTATACTCTTTTTGTTATGATCTTAATACTTATACATCTCGTGTTTCAAATTTAATTTTTGCAAACAAATTTACATCGTGGTCAGATATTCAAGGCACTTTCAGCTTCAGATGAAACGCGTTACAGCATAGTTGTATTATAATGTAATTCGTGATTTAATGTGATCCCTAATTGCTACTGATTCAATAAACACAAATTTTACACTTCTCGTTCGAAATATTAAATTTAAATAAGTCCAATAGTATTGGTTCGAGTTTTGACTACGTTACATTGAATAAGAAAAATTAGATGGAAAACAGATGGTGTTCCCATTCGAAAAAAAACAAAGCTTGAACTAGCCACAGGATACCCTTAAGTTGGCATGAAAAAAAAAATTATAGAAAACATAGATTTTATGGTAATTTGAACGATAACCCAAATTTGAGCATTTTTACGGCCAAAAAAAGGGTGAGCATGGTTAAAAACTCATCCTGTATATATAACTTATATGATTACTTATGGCTTTAACGGTTTTCCATTCCGTCTCACTATACTACGAAGAAAAACGAAATACACCATTTTAAAATCAATACACATTCCGGAAACCAAAACACGGGCAGTTGACGGAAACCTCATAAAATTTTATCTTTAACTTAAATGCCTAACATTATGATAAACTATCGGATTCAGAAAACGATCCTGTGGCTAGGCTCTCGGTTTACCGAGTAATGCGCGAAGAGTTTTTCATTATTATATTAAGTTCTGTTCGTAAAAAAAAACAAAAATGATTACTGCCTAAATGTGTACGTTTTTAAATAATATTAATATCACGTTACAAAGGACAAAGGTATACGCATTCATTTCATTTAAGTTGATAATAATTTTCAAGCTCGAGCTGGTTTCAAGCCACGTCATTTCAACAACTCTACACAGGACCACCCGCAATCATTTCCCCTCTAAAATGTCACCACTCACCGTTTAACAAATGTTTTACCGACCGCCGCCACCGAGTATACATAAAACGATGATGGTACATGATTTGTACGCAATACAGCAGTCGCGAGCACTCGTATGCGAACATATTACTTAAAACATTATTCGTTTACGCGAAACCGTGTGATTCGAGGTGCACTATATAGAAATATACACGTGGATAAATAATCTCTAGAACAATTACCGCGGTTAAATGTCAATGTAATAGCTCTAAAAACAGTGTGAAAGTAGGAAACTGCGGAATTCGTCGTTATTGCAGTTAATTTATATGTTCGACTATAACGGCAATACTCGTGTGTGTGTGTATATATATTCTCCAAATTCGTGTTTGATAAAATGCATAGAGTTAGAACATATATTTTATGTATGGTAATTATTACATTCATTTCCTCTGCGCGAAACGCATTTATATTTATGCGTAGGTTTATCGGCACGTTGATTGCTTTGAAAACAATTAAGTTTAATTAATATAATGTGCGGTACGGTGAAATCAAATTAAATGCTTAGAAATTAACGTTCGCTTTGATACTGTATGCATATATGCATAATTATATGTGATAATCCAAGTTCCGGAGCACACCTCGGTTTAAACGACTTCGGAAATATATTATTATTAGGCGCCCAGCGTTTCGTTATTTTATTACTATTAAGTCTCGTCGTCGTCTCCGCATAAGCATTCATATGTGTTTAAGACGGATTTGTTAATTGAAATATTAGCATATATTACTGTGATCGCTCGCGGACACGCGTACAAGTGTAGTACAACTGTACGAGTACAAGACATTATGGTATCTGCAGCTGCCGCCTTATCTCTACCGACGGTCGGCCGACGCCCGACGCGTTAATAGCATATTTACAACACGTCATTATCATATTGTAGAACTATATGCATGTGTATTATGATTGACCTATAACTGCATGTGCAACGGCGCTCAGTGTACGTACCACTGACGTTGCAGTATCAGTTGCATCTCAGCCGCGTGAATAGAGTCCTACGACTGCATGTGCAACGGCGGTGTATCGACAGTATCTATAAATGCATCTCTGCTGCTGCGTGAACGGAACTGTCCAGTGCATAATAATAATATTATGCACTCACGTGCGCACGCGATACAAATATAACATAATAATAATATTCGATTGTTGTTGCACAATTAAATAATCATGATTTAATATGGAAGCTGACACTCGCACCCCATTTTGATTAATATATACTAAATGCGAGTTCGTATTGCAAATTATAACAAACGAATAAATTATACTAAGTATTGTACATGTGCACTTGCTGGAACCACTGCTACATATTATGTCTTGACGGCTTTTATATTATTACATGTACGGTGTATGTTATTCGCACTTGAAACGGCTCGATTTTGTGTTTTGAACGTTCGCACGAAATCCTCCGTCACCCAAGCACGGGCACGTTAAAATTTATAAAAAAAGAATTTCACCGAATTAGGTAAGTAAGCTTAGACAATGCTTTCCAAGTACATCATTCGTTTCATGAGATAAATATATATCAAGGGTGAAAATCTTATTTATTATTTATTTATTGGCATTTTTCAATGTTTTTTCAGTTTAAGAACATTTTTCGGTCATTTCGTTTGTTTTAATACATGCATTATAATAATAAACATACAACTTAATATCATGTAAAAATTATTTGTGTAGTGTTTTAATTTTATTTGTTTTCTTGATGTTTAGCTTAATTAGCATGAAATCAAATATTGCAAAATTCTGATTTTTTTCTTTTGCTGTAAATGTTAAGTTTCTTACAGGACATCTTGCTGTGGGTTTTTTGCGGTAAAATGCATTTTTTGGGTCATTTTTAGAGCACTTTTCGATTGTTTTTAGGGCATATAAATCCGCGGACTACGCAATAAGTTATAGAGATACGGCGTCACGGTATTATATTGGATAGGATTTTTCTAACAATATTTCAGTAATATTATGTTCACAGATCAGGTCCCGGAAAAGGGCGATTTCGTACCGAAACGCGACGTGAAGCGATAAGAAACGTCCTTAATACGGGGTTTTGTCGAGTTCGAACGAGTACTGCGAGGACCATTTTTTTGTATAATAAAGAAAATTTTCTACAGCATATAATATAATGTATCACCGTGTGTACGTAATCATAGTAAATCGTAGGTACGCTACTTCTCGACGTATATTACATTTCCTCAGAAAAATCTGATATGATGGAGACGCATCAGAGAGAGAGAGAGAGAGAAAGAGAGAGAGAGAGAGAGAGAGAGAGAGAGAGAGAGAGAGAGAGATATTCTATCAGATCCGTTTAGCTCAGTCTTTGTGCCAATTACGTTATCGTTTTGTCTGCGCGTCCTAATCACGGTCTTAGAAGAAAAGGTCAGGACACTTCCCATAACATACTAGAGAGTAATACGGTCGCCTAAAGAGAACATTTTAGTGAAATTCTTAATGACCAGAGCTAGTGGTCAAACTTTTTTGAGGAAATAGAATTGAAGACTTTAGCCCTATATTGAAGTTAAATAAAAATTTAAAATAAATTGCAAAATTCTGTCGACATTGAATAACATTATAATTTGTATACTGGAAAACATTTCAGAATATTGAATAAGTAAAATATGTAATTTTATACTCAAAAAAAGCAAAGTTTGACTGGTCACGCTATCAAAATAGCGGACAAATTTAGTGCCGAAAAGTCCTCTTTAACCGGACGCATTGAGTAGGCGAATGTCCCGAGCCTATCTTTTAAGACCGCGATCCTAATTGACACGTATCATCGCCCACGCGCACTAGTGGTATACAGACGGCCGAGGATGCCATCGAAGACCGCACGAAGTCACGCACCACAAGTGGGCGGAAACGACAATTTTGAAAACAAAGAACAAGCTCGCAGTGCGCACTAAGGAAAACATAACACAATATTTTAGCGAGATGACAAAGCTTTATGTTATACTCCTTTTCGACGTGAAACACGCAAGCGCGTGCGCACAATAATAATAACGCACTAGCGTGAGCCGCGTTGCAAAGTACATAATGTATATGTAATAAATATATACGTGTGTATACTTGTGCGCGAGTGTGCTCACAGATATGAGGGTTTTTTGAATAATGACGATTGCTGCGGGAAAATGCTGAAGCCGCGTGGTACGTATACTCCGAGGCCGTGCGGAAGACGTCGGCCGGGGATGAGATCACGGAGGGCGTAATTTATGTGCGTGCGCCCGAGAGAGTTTTTAGCGTCCCGTATACCGGCTAATCCTTATCGCGCTTACAGCGCCGGCGGCAAATCATCCCCCGGGCCGCCGACGTAGGGCTTGCGCGCGTGTTTGACATTATTGCCACAGCGCGACACACGGCCGACGGCGACCGAGGGGGTAGTCAAGGGCCCTGTGGCCACTCGCCCCCCCCCCCTCGCCCTTGCCCGCCCGGTTCCGCGTGTTTTCGGTCGGAAATAGTGCCGTTAGCGGCGATATATCGATCCCGAACGCCGCGTGTGTGCCGAGTCTGAATAATATGTCTTGCGAAACGCGTCGAGAATTATCGCTGTGGTGCGCATGAGCACCCATTGATGGTGGTTGAAGAGTGGAGGTGGAAAAGGGGAAAATATAAGAGAGCAAAAAATTGTTTTTCCTGATCCTTGACACCAGCCTTTTTAAAACAATTCAAAATAACACGATAACAATATTATGGAAAGTGAAAACATTGAACCATAGACATACATTGCACATAGTACGTTTGGGTTGATCAAGTTATGATAGTTATATATATATCAGGCCCACCACTAGCCGGCTTGGGAAGCCAAAATAGTGGGAGGGGCTGATACCCCGGGTTGACCCACCGACGTCAACTAAAAACCTAGTCGGTACCACGGGAGGGGGGAGCCCCACCGCGCGCTGGACCGGCCTAGCCGCTCCAGATACGGTGCCCCCCAAGGTTGAGGAGCCTACCTCGGCTGCAACGTGGTGGTTGTGGGACCGGCGCCAGATAGTAACAAAACCACAACACCCAGTGGAGATCGCGGATCCCAGCACGGTTCTCGTGTCCGCGCTCTAAAAGGGTACGGGTCTCGGCCCGGTGCTGGTGGTCCATCCGACGACTCGGGATCGCCGGTCTCCGGCGGTCTTGTTCGACCGCGCCTCTTGAATAACGCCTCGCGTTAATAGAAGGTGCGCGGGAGAGAAACGGCTTCGGCCAAATCCGGATCTAGTTATATATATATATATATATACATATATTGTTCGAACAACAACTGTAAGTAAACTGATTTGTTAACTGTGAACTTGTGACAATTACTATCGTGCTTGTTGAAACGGTAAATCTGGATACTTAAACATTCACCATATCGTGAAAGTAGTAATACGTCTTCTATAACACTTTATACACAGGTCTATTGTATCTTTGGTCTAAATATATTTATAACTTTAAAGGTCTTCAAAATGCGTATTTAGAAACTTGGTTCCAGTCTGTCCGCCTCCCTCTTCTGAAAATAAACTTATGGGCGCCAATGCTGATGCCAACAGGTCCGGTACAGATTATACGAAAACTTAGACGCCTTAGAAAAGAAATACCTTGACATATTATATAATTACCTATACCATTAGGATGTTCAATGTTAGTCTACATTTTTACTCGACTACACGCTATTTATATTAAAGCAAATAGTAATAATCAACCCGCACTTAATCAGTAGCCATACATAGAGTCCGGTGAAAACACATATTACAGAATACCAACATTTAATTTGATTTCACAAACCGTAATGTTAAAAATACATTTATTATGTATTAAATATTCTTCATCGACCGAACAAAGTGAATTTATTTACAAAGTGACTTCTTGCAGTCAATTATTATAGGGCACCTAAATACAACGTGTTTTGGTTGTCTTTGAACTGCACAACATATTATTACATCATGTACCCGTGCGTTATTATAACATGGAATATTATTCCACGTACATTTTAAATCGAAAATGTTGAAATCATGAAATACATATGGAAAAAAATATAACTTAAAAAATTATCCTTAAAACTAAAAGGGTAAATAAAAAAGCAATATGAAAACTACATGTCCGTATCGCATTTTTAAATCAGACGAACGCTACGTAACTCGTATATATTCTTCAGAGAGCGCAAACAAAATATGCACACAAAATGCGAGCACTTATTTTGATAATAAATACTGCAGTATATTTACGTTTTCAAATTGCGCGTGTACCTATATTGTACATGTATTTTCAGATCGTCTTTGACTTTCGTCAAACGAACGGGGCGGTACTTATTATAATAACGGTACAATAATAATACGAAAAACATCGGTGAATTGAAACGCGCTTCGAAAACACAAAAATCCGAGTTGTCGAAATTCTGCCGTACTCGCGAGTTTTATCGAAACCGTCTTGAGACGTAGAACAATAATATAACGTCCGTGACAGGCGACAGTATATAATAATTATTTTATCTGCAAGCTGCTAAAATGTGTACACGCACTTCGGCACGGTAACGACGTTTGAAACAATAATCAAAGTCAAAGACGATATCTTACGCGTATTTTATTTTTTTACGCCGTCGAAATATCGTTTTGTTAATATTATCAGAGTATCCCATCGAGCATTTACCCATATCTCTTGAGATGATTAATACATACGGATTCCGTTTATTTTTTATTAAGACTCGCAGGAATAAGCTCTACAAATAGTTCACGTTTTATTTGAATTTATTGTTTTGATAAAAAAGTATTTTGGAAAAATTTGAAGATTTCGAAAAATTTTCGTTATGTCAAAGGTTCAGTTTTGGACCGTGGGCAATGAGCTGGGAGTCTACTCAGGAAATATTTATTGTTTTGTTTAGTATTATATTGATTTTAATAATGACAGGATTGAGGTGTATTTAAATTTAAAATGAATGTAGCATAAATAAATAAAAATATATATATATTATTTATCTATGTTTCTTTTATATTACGCTATTTTACCTTTCCGGTGTGTTTCGAATACTGTTTTCGGCAACAATGTAAGCCGATTCAAATGCGCACCAACACGATGATAATTTATTATTACATCGAACCGTTATTAGATTATTATTATTATTATTTGTGTCCGTCCTCGCGGACGGACGACAGTATATGTAGTATCGTAACGTAAACAAAAACGTGTGCGTTTTCGCGTTGACATATTGGCTTTACAATAAAATCAACAGCGCCAATATGTGTGCACAACACGCAATATCACCGTGATCCGTCAATGTTATTTAAACAGTCAAAAAGTCAACGGGTTAAACGGCGCGTGTGCAGTGCACGGATTTGGTGGGACGAACTAGCGTCACGTTGTAATATAATATATATATATGATGTAAGATAGTACATCTAATTATAATAATATTAATTAAAACAGATTGTGTCACGGCCGTATGTATAACGATATACTTTAGACACATAATAGTTTAATGGAATTTGTCCCTTTTAGTTTCCGCGTGAGACGAAATAATAATATGGTTATACGGTTATCGCCGACGGGTGTCCATAGTCGGTACTCTACGGTGAAGTCATTTTTTTCAATTTCTCAACAATCTTCCAAACAATCGAGAAAAACAGAGAAAACATTGCGAAAAACTTCAACCGTGATCGAAAATCGAACCCTACATCATCTATAGTCTATACTCTATACTATACTTCGTCAAGCACTCAAGCGCTATCCACTCGTTTATGTTCCATAGGATTTTCTTGGTAGTCGATGAAAAAAAAGTTCACCGAAAAGTCGCAGACAAATTTTATAAGCGTTTAGAAATGTTAACGAAATTGCGTGTTTCAAAGAGTTTTGATCACTCTTTATTTTTTGGTTGTTATTCTATAATCTCGAAACATTTACTGAGCACTTTAGCATACATAATAGACCTTTTTCATTATTTTTTTTTTTGCAAAAGTTAGAACATTAAAAGTTCAACAAACCATTTTAAGAAGTATGATTCTACCATACTATAAAACTATATCGACCCTCTTTAAAAGTATAAACCGATCAACCAGCCCTTTTTTCGAGTAGGTTTTTCTAGAGCAACGGTACGTTGATTTAAAGTTTAAAAGACCCATCACTGTAACTCACTCGCAGACTAACGGTTTTTAATACTTTGTTTTCTAACAGTCACGTATGGATATGCGTACGTCACACACCGTCGGCATTCCTATATTGTTTAATTGTATAATATAATACAACTGCTGATGTTACGTGTGATTACACGACACCGTTTGTGCGACCCGCCGAAAAATGTTCACGTTTCTTGGTCTACTGACGCATTTTTTACACGGAAACAAATCATTTATCTAACAACCGAAAAACCAGAATTACCAATAATCCGTATGTTCGACTCGTCGATATTATACTTTCATATTTTCCGATCGCGGTGCGTTTAAAAATAGTTTCAACAATATGTATTATATATTTAACCGATTTTATCGTTATTATTCCTGTTCCGTATATTGTGGTTATAATGTATAGGTAGTTATTATACTGATCCTAGAATTGTAAAACGGAAGGTTTCGCTATCATTACTGTTACTCTTGGTGTCGTCACTATTCGTATTGTTGGTGCGGGTGTTCAGTCCATAGTATATTACTAAAAGAAATACGAACATATCACTTGAAAACTTACGGTCTGCAGCTACTCAGCGACGGTTTAAGCATTCACGTCTTACCGGGGAAGATTTTACATAGAATCTACCCCAAACAAATATTATCCAGCTCTCATTCGATTTACTTCAAAATAATATGTTTAAACGTTGACGATTTATCACTGAATATGTTTAAACGTTGACGATTTATCACTGAATATGTTTAAATATTTACTTGTGTACCAAATGCAAAGGCATTCAACCAAAATTCACCCAAATGTGCGGTATAAAACGTCCAAATTTCTAAACCAAATTTTTAAAAGTTCAATTTGTCAAGTAAGAGTACGACACCGGTTCGGCGTTCGTCGACGACCCACTGCAATGCTGGCTGTATAACCATATAAGTAAATAAGAATATGCTCCGCGTGCGTGTACCTGTGCCTGATAATTATTTATGCTGTGACAGGTACGTCCCCAATTGATATTCCGGACGGTTGCCGTTAATGACATCGTTTGAATATTATAGTATATAATAAAATAATATTATTCGCACTAATCGTGCGATTTTGGCGTACGCGGATTGGCAACACGCACGATTCGGAATATCATAAAAATAATATTATAACATTCTACAGCTCCTGCAATGGCACTTTCCAGGTTGGGAACATTGCGATAAACAGTATAATACGTGATGTATTGTGTACACCAGGGGTGTCCAACCCGTAGTCCTGGGGCCACATGCGGCCCGCGGTAGATTTTAATGCGGCCCTTACTTCAATATTACAAAACCATCGATTAATTATTCATGTTTTGAGAATAAAAAATATTTTAAGAATATAAAACTACAACAAATTAAAAACAATATAAACTTTGAAATTTGAACTAGTCGAACAGTAGTATGAATGTGTTATTATTATTGGATGCAATGTTATTTTAAAATTATTTTCTTCTTTGAGCTATAAATAAATGTAATATTGAAAAAAAAATGTACTATTCACTATGGTAAAATTATAAGTCAAGTGTATTTTTATGAAAATATCTGTGACCCACGACAATTTCTACTCGCATTATGTGGCTCAGTCCTTCCAAAACGTAGGACACCCCTGGTGTACACGATGCACAAGTCCAATTGCACAACACGTCGCGGTAGAATTACGATGATGGACGGTGATATAATAGTTCGTTTTTACGTAACCGCCGTTTCGGTGGACGTTGACCTTAAGTGTTTACCGTTGATTACAATGAATTAGTTAGTTGAAAAAATGGTTGTCTGTTCTATAACCCGGTGGTTTTCAACCTGTGCTTCGCGGCTCCCAAAAGTGTCGTCGGTTATAACGAAAGGAGTCGCGTCCGCAGTAAAATTTAAAAATTTAATTTCAATACATTGCTGTAGTTATTTTTTCACGTACACGTGAAAGTTTATGCGATAAACTATATAAACTTATTCCTAGGTAGGTTTGTATCTGATGATTGCAAGTTTTTGCTATCTTTGAAATTGTATTTACGAATTACGACTGCAAGTATGTGTACTCGATGATTTGGCTCCGTGTTATATTTTTTTTTCTTCGCTGCGATAATAGTAGAAATAATTATGGATAAGTTTTTGATTTTTAATAAAAAACGATAGGTACATGCGTACAATACTAGAGATCGTCATAATAATCATCGTACCGTTCAGAAGGAACAATATAATATCTCTATGTGCTTTAGCCGTTCGTCCGCGCAGTGCACTATATATGCTACGTGCCTACGTGCACATTATACTGTCTCGTATAGTTATCGTGATTTCTTCGTTAGCAGTCGGTTAAGTCCGTAGTCGTTCACGCGTGTATTATGCTACTTGAACGACGTATTTGAGTCGAGCGAGGAGCAAACATCGTGGCGATAAAACTTTTTACAACGTGTCCCCGTGTACTGGGTGCCCACCGTGATCTATTTCGTTAAAGTATTCTTTATAAATTTTTTTTTAACGACAATTTCAAAAATTATTTTACCCATCCTGCCGGAAGATGAAAATATAAATTTGACTTTAAGTGTTTAAATAGTGATCCCTTCTATTAAACTGTAATACAACAACAACAAATTAAGTATCTACAGAGATAATTCCATTGGCACATCACTGTGGGTCACCCTGTATATTTATTATATCAATAGTTTTGACTGTATTAAAAAAATTAGGGAGGACTCAGTTCCACTATAACTTGTTCAAGTCCCGCAAAGTTATGCGGTTATCTTGTCACAAACTAGATCGATATTCTTGTTTTTCTTACATATATTATAAATTATACTATGGAACAACACCTATATAGTTTATCAGATATAATTTTTAAACCGAAGGATATTGAGCATAGTAGATTTAAACGTATTCAAGGCCATTCGTATGAAAACGAACAGCTAAAAAACTAAAGGGGCAAAAGAAGTTTAAACCATTTACTATACACCACATACATACCTATTATTAGTACACCCTTCCCGTTTTACATTCAGATAATTGATGGAAGTTGAAAAACTTTGCCACTGTCGGTTTGAATGTTTCCATTAAAAACGCCAAGGCAGTCTTTCAAAACATTCTTAAAGCATGAATGGAGTGTAAAAACTACAAAACGGTTCGAAGGCTCGGCTTTTGTTCGGTTTACCAAAACCACTTTTCTTACCGAAAGGCAATAAAACCAACTGCACACTAGACATAGGCTATGTCTGGGATTAGAACCGAAATAAACCTCTTCACCGTTCAATACATAGGTACGTTATAACTGAGCAGGACAAATTGCAAAAATTTAAATTGTACTGAACGGGATTGCTGGTTGGCTACCGAAGAGAATGTCTCAGAATATACGACTACATATTTATTTTATACAGACCAATATATGTTTACCATTTAAGATTTTTGTTTTTCTTATACGTTATAAAATTAATTCGTTGTCCGTGTCAAAGCAACATAGGACATAACAATTTATAAATAAACTGATTACATCGAGAAAAAAAACCCCCGTATACTCGTATGTTGAATCCAAACCATTGATTTCTGTATTTAGCATTATAAGAATACCCACTCTGATGGTATAAAAAAAACGAACGATTGTAATGAACCGTCTTGCGAGACGAGATGTTAACTTGAGGTTAGATCGAAATTCCCCGGTCGTCGTCCCAGCGTGTACGTAACGTATTACATATAGTGATAGAACAATTGGTCGTGTACGATAATATTGTACAAAACGTTCAAAAAAACCCGGAATGGACAACCGGTGGCCGGAGTACCGTTTAGTTCTGGCTCGCGTTACGTTTTTAAATGTAATTCGTCTTGTGATATTGAACTTAGCTTTTAAAGTCGTCAACCTATTAGGCTGAAGTTGAGAACTGTCATCTGCTGACGAACTCATTTATACCCCGACGTCCTATACGCTAGACGTCTAAACGTATTACGTACGTCTATAATATAACACCGATCTTCCTATATTGTTGTCGCAGTGCTGTGGTCGGACTCGCTAAACCTATGATGTCTAAGAACTGGCACTCCGGGAACACGTCCAAAGTCGTCGCGATTGATTCGCGATATCATTCGATGGACGGCTGCGTCGAGTAAGCAAGAAACGATCGTCACGAGCGCGTGGTTCACGTGCAATAAATGCTTTCTTCGCATGACCATTAGGGTAATTACCTGGTATGGTAACATTATTACCTAACCATCGGACCACTCGATAAACACCTCGTCGCCGGGGCCCCACATTAAAATAATAACGATGACGATATATCATTACCGGCGCACACCGCGTAGTATTAGCCTACCAAGTCACCGGGCCGAGGTCATTGTCAAGTCCATCGGGTGCACATGTACAATAAAACGCCGTGTAACATTTACACGTCGACGGCGGGCGAGAGAGTTGGCGCGCGCACTGCGCGACTTATGCCGCGGTTCTCGAATAGCGCGTAACGAATACAAATTATTTTATTACGGTTGGCCGGCGAAAATTACACGACTCGAGCGATTCCGCGGGCACGATTATTCGCAGAGTTAACACGCGGGCTAAGCAACAATGCGCGCGACGCGCAAACAAAATGATAATATTATATCGCAGGGATGGGCAACTGGCGGCCCGCGAACCCTTTTTTATCTGGCCCGCGCTACGTTTTCAAATTGCTTTTTGAAAATATCAAATGTTACGATTTTTCTGTATTTCACGGTTTGATTATTATTATGTCGATATAACGTTTATCGTATAACGTAGATATGAATCCTTATCTACCATTGAATAATAATTAAATATAAAAAATAAACGTAAATTGTAAAAATGTTATCAAGCTTTTTTTTTTTTTTGCTTTCTGAGTTCTCGGGCCGATGCGATGGGATTACCAACATAATATTTTCGTGGTTTCTTCATGTGATAGTAAAATATATATTCTTGGACTATGGTTGTTTTAGTGGTTGTGGGATATAGATGTTCATATTATTATGCGTTTATTTTCAAAGTCGTAAAACGAATTCTGGATAAAACAATACAAGGTAAACTATATGTTTACCACGCTGCAAGATATTTGTATGCGCTACATGTTTTTATAAGTTCCTTCTCCCCTCCCCCTCGCACAATTTTGTCGTTCAATATATCAGGCAGTCATTCTGTGGTTTTGTTCCCCCGTGAAAACTATATGGATTAAAGAGTCTATATTATGAATATAACGGTAAGTCGATAATCAGCAACATACTCATGATAAAATCCGATGGCTTTTATGGTCTATTTTTGGACCATAAGTCTTATATATCAGGGGTGGCCAACAGGTCGATCGCGAGATGAATTTGAGTTGATCGCAACTCCCTTTCGCATTTTAATGAATTTTTTTCAGAAAACAAAATAATTGTTGTACCAATAATAATATAACAATATAATAATTGTAAACCAAAATTTTTGGTTTATTTATTTATATACAACCTTTTTTTTTTCGATCGATCGCGACGACCTAGAAAAACTCAAAGGTCGATCACAAGCCTATTAAAGTTGGCCACCCCTGTAATATAACATAATATCTTACCGTTAACCACGATAAATAAAACGTATTGTGTTAAAATACTGCATACAGTTATGTCATTTTGAAATAAATACCTACGCGTATGCGGTTTGTCAATGCTTTGAAAATAATAAGTAGGTATTTAACAATATCGAAGGGTAGAAGATTTATTAATGAGTAAAAAAAAACAAATTTGTTTTAATAGCTTCCCGGACAAAAATTAGTTTTCCCGGACCGGAACAACCCCTGACATTACCATTTCAGGGGGTTGAACGTCTAGTTGAAGAAAATTGGACGGACGAATTCTTTAACTAAAGTCCAACCCTGTCCGAGTCGACGTAGGCACGAGTATTTAGGCTCCGCTACCTCAACCTCGTCGAATCCTTTAGGTGCGACGACGCCGCCACCGTGGTTACGTTTACATCCATTTTTTTTCCTGTTCCTTCTGGGATTCTTGGACCTGCCGTTGGCCTCGTTTGAAGAATCTTGTTCCGAAGCCGACGGTGCTAAAAGATCAATCGGATATGAACGGAGCTTTTGGAGTTATAAGTGACTATTTCTTTGTGTGCTGGTGGAGCTGTATTATATCAATCTACCAATGCGCTTACGATTTAAAGTATCCTCTTTGACGTTCGAGGCACAATCTTGGTCCATCGCCGTTAGATACACATAACGGTTGAAGGAAGCAAAAGTTGTTCTGCCTCCGAGAGCCGGTCTCACTGACGTGGTCCGTTGTACTTTATTTAAATCTTTTCGACCCTCGTCACCGACCGTCTTATTGGCCGTTGTTGGCGCTTTGGGCTTTTTTGTCTGATCTAGAATACAAACCGTATTTTCGCGTTACAAATTTGAGCAGTTTTCAATATATTTTTACGAGGTATAAACCTTATACCTTTTAACGCATTCATCGGGACGGTCCTCGTCCTCGTAATCGTTGGCTTTTCCGTTACCTTTTTCTTCAACACTATTGCTGTGTCGCGGTCAAGTTTATTTCCAGCACGTCGTGGACTTGACTGACCACGTGCATTTCCATTGACAATTCCTGCACCGGCAGGAGTCGACGTGATCATCGGTTTCTTACCGGGATCGTTCAATGTACCACTTCGATCTACCGGTGTGCCAACAACGTTGGGCTTCCTCGCGGATTTCCTACCGGAATTCACCGTAGGATTGACGAGTTTCCTAGAAGCACCGGTGCTTATTGCCCTCGGCCCTTTAGGTTTGTCGCCTAACGCTATTGGGATCGAGAAGTCCACAGTATTGTCGTTGAACTTGAATTCCGTCTCGGCGATCTGGAAGTCTGCCGTGGTCCAGGGAACGCGTTTTATTACGGATGACTGTGTAAAAGTTCGCGGCGCGGTATTCCCGGGGCGCGACATGTCGCAAACCGACGAAACCATGAATTCCGCCGGGTTCGCTCTCCTCGCGATGGCCACCGATCGAATTGTGATCGTACAACTTCTGTACTCCATCCGCTTCATGAAACGTCCGATGAGTAAGAGACCCTCCATCACGCAATCCGGACGTCCGGGCTGTACATAAACGTACCTCGATTGATCGTTATAAAAAAGGCGTAAGGCCGACGCATTCGGTTTGCCCACGACCGCGTCGTAATATCTCGCGGCAAACCCGGTCCCGATGGACTCGATCTCTTCCGCTGCCAAGTCGGTCTTGTTTATAATGCTCACCATTTCGATAAACTTTTGATCTAGGTCTAAGTATACCTACTTCAAAAAAACTTGTCTGATCTGTATTCACAAAAACAAAATTGTACTTTATACAGCTTTCGGTATATAAGTAGAGAAGAATGAACAATAAAGGTATCAACGATTGCTAGTCGAAAATAATAAATGAATTATAGTCGTTGTTAAACAAATCCGTGTTTCCATAGCTCTACGAAATAATAGTATCAGAGAAAAAACAAAATAAAACAATTTATAAATTTACACTGTTTACATAACAAATAAAAAAATAAAAAGTGGAGATGTTTTTTTTATTATTAATAATTAAGCCTCGGCGCTTGGCCATTGGCCGTCATTTGATTTATGTTTTACATTTATAGATAGTGACAGCAATATTTTTCTTAAATACTATATTGAATGTTTGATGCAATTAAGTGGAGATGTTATAATTAGTTGACGGTACAAAAAAGATAGAAAAACTAAAAAAAAATTAACATACCAAAAAACTGAACTTTTGATGAATTTCAAAAATTGGTTTGAAATATTCTGTAAAATGTTTTCTGAAAATATCAGAAATGGGAAAGTCAATCTAAAGAACACTTTAGGACAAATTCAACTCCGTTTTCAAAATCTTAAGGTATCTGATTAATTGATGGATCGGTACGTTGGAAATATAAAACGTCTAAGTCCCTGCGTTGCGAGTGCGATAGAAAGAAAAAGAATCATGGCCTGGCAATCCCCTTAAGAACTTTGGTCCTACTGGCTACTGCTATTTCCACCATGTTTAGAAATGTAAACCAATCCACCAGATGTCTTTCACTCCATCACTCTCTCAACTTCCGTCTATCTGTGAGCAATAGACAATGTGGTACATTGGTTTCGAATTTAAAAGTCCAATAAACATAATAACGATAACATGTTACTCTCCCGTCACCGTACCAATCACCCGACCTTTGAGTCTCAGCCGACCGTGAAGTCTCAGCCGTTTCACGTACCCGTAATTATTACGTGTTGACCTCGCATAATATGTAATACAGCACTGCGGCAGTCGGCTGGCTGTCGAAATTAGTATAGGCGTCCTTAATCGTGATTATTATTCATACGCCAAAACGCTGCGTGTTGTTTGTCAACTACTGTGCGCCATATATACGTAACGCGAGTTCGCAGACAATCGTCTTAATATTCCCCTTCGGGATTTACATGTGTAAACGTTGCGGTGTGTCTCTGGCGCTCGCGATATCTCGGTTTTATTTGTTCGAGGAACACGAACTTAACGATGCGATTCAATCATCTGCACCACGCAGTCGCGCGCGTAACATTACGTATTCGTACGCGAGAAGAGAGAAAAAAAACTCGAGCGCGATCGCAGCAAAATATAATATCAGCTGTATAATGAACGTATCTGTTCGTTTCGAACGGAAGTTTTGAAAAAAATCTTGTCCGCGGAGTTCGGGCGCAGATATTGTCCACGCGAAATGAGTTACGCGCGATGCTTAGTCTTTTAATCCTACCCACCCCCGGGGAGACCGAGTGTTTCCTATCGCACCGGGTACACGCGCTAACCTAACCGGTCTACGGTCGGACTGCAGATGTGAATGTAAAGGTTTCCGAGTTGAATCGCGGATATAATAATATAGGCCTTGCTCTCTTACAACGCGGTAGAAACTTACACAAATATACGTATATATATATATATATATTTATATAATATGCGTCCAACTGTTCTAATAAGATTAAACGCGCAGAGTTCGACAACTAAATGGTATAGTTCCGAAAACAATGAATACCGCGATGTGTTGTATATTATATAAATTATACGCGAGAGCGTGTCCGTCGTCCGTCTCCCTGCACTGCGCGTTTAGAACGTGGAACATTGAGATATCGTGCGCGCAGATTAAATAAAACGCGGTGGAGTGCCGCGTATTGTTTGGCCCGCATGTTTAAGTCAAATTAGTAATGGTAAAATAATGTTGACTAAGCGTTGGTGTGGGTAATGACGACGAGCCGACTCTCCGTTTGAACTCGAGTGATTCAAAATGCAATAAAGCGCATGCGCGTGAGTTACTGGAGTGCGTCCCTGCACAACCACGCGTTGTACACCTATGTCTACGATATCTTGGCTACTGCCTATAAGGTTTAACCAATACGCGTAAACAAAAGAATTCCATTACCTCGTTATCTGCGTTCAATGATACGTTTTTGCTTGTTATAAATTCAATAATAAATTGTACCGTACCTGTATACTGCTAAGTGGTTGTCCACTCATTTTAAACTTGTTTTATTTCGGTTTAAGATCTATAATTCGATTTCGGTATACTTCGAAAAAGTGTCAGTATAAACAACAATAGGTACCTGCTATTATGCTACTGAAATTAAAACGTACAAAGACAGATACGATCTAAATGTCCACGCCGTATTCTCCGCATGACAGCTGACTGGAACCATAATATAATATTGTTATAAGCATAGTTTACGTTCACGTGCGTTTTTCTCGGAAAACATTTCAAAAGGGGTAAAAATATTCTGAAAGTTTCAACGATTGGAAAGTCATTATTTCGCATATTATTTGCGAAA
Source organism: Periphyllus acericola (assembly GCA_949715065.1). Lineage (NCBI taxonomy): Eukaryota > Metazoa > Arthropoda > Insecta > Hemiptera > Aphididae > Periphyllus > Periphyllus acericola. Next base: position 27,678,870 of record OX454266.1, on the reverse strand, counting down.
AATAAACATGAAAAACCTTTTAAGTTTTCATTCACGGTATAAAATGTATTCATGACGCCGTATACCTTTAATTATTATTCATTTCGATCAAATTTATCGTTTTAGATTTTGAACAGAGGGAGTCACTATACGTATTGATTTTACAAAGACTTTTCTTTGCAGGCACTCTCTTTTATTCAGTGGCAAAATATTCTTCGTCCGGCAAACTTTGTCAAAAGTCTCATATATACATTATATGCTAATTCATAAGTTTCAAAATTTGACCAGAAAGGTACTATATAGTATATACGGTGTTTTTTTTTCGATTTGATCGGTATGATATACTTTCTTATATTAGCGGAAATTCTGAAAAATAGTCACTTACCCACCGTAGGAATATAGAACAAGTTATAACTTCACATCCAATGTATTTACCTTTTTTCCATCTTTATAAAATATTTGACGCGGCGTAGTAGGTATTATATTATTATGCATTAATAAAAATAAACGATTTTACATTCTTGCGGTAACATATAAACATTAACCTATTATCCTTCCGAAAACTTAGAACTAGTATGAAAAAAAACACCTGCCAACGTTATTTAAGTAAAATTGTACTATACGATTTTATTATTATTATCAGTTTTTTTTTTTTATAATAGCTTTCAAATTAAATACCGGAATAATAATACTATTGAAGTTCACGGTTCGAACCAAAGTTTTATTTTATACAAGAAAGTCGGTAGATTTACATAAATAAATAGCAAAATTATCATTAAATATTAATTAAATACCTTCAGGCAGCCTGTGCACGGGACACAAATAATTTTGTAAATAAAGTATTAAAAAATAATTAACAATGTGTATCCTGCTTGATTTACAGTATTATACATAGAACAAATAATTACAATATAGAAACGTATTATATCGAACGCAGAATAAAAGATTAAAGATCTAGTTTTACTCCTACTTTTTATACCTGTTGAATTGGATATTAATTATTAAATCGTTTTTTAACCACTACCGTATCGTTTTTTTTTCTTAATTCTTACCAATGTTCGCCTTCGTTTACCAAAGCGAGTGTAAATAGTGTAATGATGACGGACTATAAATATTCACTTTAAAATATACATATATTATACATAGGTACATAATATTATATGGGTTTGGGAATCTCCTGTGTACATATATAAGTATCAATTTGTACCGGTAACAACTAACGTATTCGATGATCATAGTAATTATTACTTTGATGTGCCCAAGTACGAAATTTCTGGAATTCAATATAGGTGATGGGCTACAGTGATCATGATATATAAGAATCGCTTATAGAAAATCGCGCTCGTAGAAATAAATATAGGTTGTACGTGTATGTGTGTTAGTGTTGTGTGTACAATAGACTCTTTGACCTTTGTGAAGTATATAGGTTTTCGATAATATATACATCTACTATTACTACAACTATCGCAAGAGTGGTGGATCCAAGAGAACTTGAAAATGTCCTACAAACACACACACAGTAAAAAAAAAGAAAAAAAAATCCAGACAGTTCCCGATACACCGTGGAGCGAATTATGTTCTTTTAAAAATCCATTTCGATATAAGAGCGTGCGGGGGTGCCGAGATTTTGAGTGCTTTTGAAAGGCGTCTTAAGAACTACTGCCGACTTAAGTGACCTGCGATAGGCACGTGACGTCGAGATACTATAACATTATGGTGTTGGTGCAGTTTTTTTTATTCCTGCACGTTAAAACGTGATAGCAGTCTTATAATACGTAATAACATCTACGTACATAATATATGTATACGCACGTCATAATACGTTTGCGTGTTACTTATCCGAATTAATTCGCCCGCCCGTATTGTGTACGTTCGAAAGGTTTCAGAAAAGTACCATGTTTGCATACGATATCGGCGAAACACTTCTTCTGATCGAAATCGTGTGTAAACAGACACACAAAAAAAAAAACTAGGCACACATCATGATAAAATAATTCGTTCCACCTCCACATTTCAATCAGAGTGTAAAAAAAAAATATGGAATATATTTTATTTTATGTACAGAATCTTCTCATGTCGAACGTCGCTATGTCGAATTTGTCATTACCTTGAACTAAATTGAGATCCCCTATTGATACTATGTACCAGCGCGTTACACTCAATTGCGTTTTACTCTCGATAACTCGACCGTTTTTTTTTCGTCACCCCGAGTACCAAACATGTCACAAAAAGCATTTTTACTACGGTTAGGACGTGCGATTGATCAGTATACTCAGTAGTATTTTGATTGTGCGGAAATCGTGTCATACCTATGCACAGTGAAATGGAAAATAATAAGCGAAAATTAAATATCCTTACAAATTGTTGCCAATCATCTTCATTTGGACAGTAGATTATTTTCAAAAACAATAAAAAACAATCTTTGATGACGGAATTTTTTTGAAAAAAAAAGTGTAATTATTACATATTGTGTATGCAAACCATGTATTTAAAACTATTCAAATTTTTAATAAAACTCAATATCACGAATTGTTGATATCTCAAACTTCTTGTTCCCCTTGGGATTTGACATAACGAGAGTTTCTTTTATTGTATAATCTAATATTTATATAGGACGCATCGGGGTCCCGTGTACCCGTTTAAATTGATTTGTAATTTTTGAAATTTGAATAAAAAAAATATATATTTAATAAAAATTAAGAAACATTTGTTTTTTTTCTCTTTTCTTTTAGATATTGTAATAAAAAAATAAAAAGACATTATTATTATCAAAATGCTTATGAATCTAGATTTTTAATAATTTATGGTAATTCGTTATTATTGGAAGTCTTATAAAGGGCCCGGGAAGACATTTAGCACAGGGGCCCAGAATTTGATGTGGAGGCCTTGGGAAGCATAATTTAATATTCACAACAATCCGATAACTGTAAACATTCGCATCAATTATTACATATTACAAAGATTCCGAATAATGACCGCGCGAAAGTTTCCTTCGGACTTGCGGCGGATTCGTCGTGCCCACGGTCGTCGGAAGACCGAGGTCGCCGTCAGTTCTTTTATCATTTTTTAAATTGTATTTTCATCTCGTTCGGGCGTGGCGGCGACGACGAACAACCGCGAATCCGTCGCGGGGCCAAGCCGCGCGTGCACGATAATATTACGATTTGTCAAATGATTTACGATCGAAAGGCTAGAGCGGGCGTCGGTGGGATCGTCTTCGTTGCCAAAGACACGTTTGGTGAAAAAATCTCTTCGCGGACCGACGGCGATTAATTACCGTAACGTTGCGCCCGTCTGTTTTCGCGAATCGGACGCGAGGCGTGGTGCGACGTGCGCGCGTGATATTCCGCTTTGACGCGCGTGCACCGGCGATATCGACGAGCTCGCAGAATATGTTACGCGTACGCGATTTGCCGTCACCGTCGCCGATCGCGCACGTGACATGCGAATATCCCGAGTACGCGAAACCCGAACGCGCGGCCGCCCGCGACGATTTCTTTTTTCGGTTTTATCCTCGACGGGGGGTTTTATTTTTTTCCACTTAATTTATTGGTTTATTCTTTTTTTTTTTTTCTTTTTTGGCACACGTATGAAACGGAAGAAGCCGCACGCGATAAAAAACAATAAAACAAAATAAGCGTATACAATATTCTGTGCGTGCGTGTAATGTACGCGGGCGCGCGCGCGTGAAAGCGAGAAGACTGTGTAAAAAAAAAATCCTCGTTAAAATTCTGCACGTATACTGTCGGCGGCGGCGGTGGCGAATAATAATGGCGAAATTAACGGCGACGGCGACGAAAGGGTCTCGGCGGGTTCTTCTCAGCGCGTCCGTCTCCGCAACGTCTATATGGCGGCGACCGTTTGAATATTATGAGAAACGTGGTCGCCGCGCAAACCGGCCGGACGCGCGTTCAAACTTCATTGTCAGCGCTCACCCCTGGACGGGCCCGATGACATTGATTCGTCGTATAACGCGTTTTACTTTTTTTTCCCCGACAAAGACGACAGTCAGCCACGTCGGAATGGTAAACTCTTATACAGGCACAGGCGAACCAACAGGAATCCGCAACAGAGTGTGCCCTCACTTAAAATGGGCTCTCCATCATAAGTCGATGAAGATGAGCCACGTTTAAAATAATATTATTTATTAGTGCTCGAATACGTAGTAGATAGATTGTTATACTGATATCGAACAAGTTGGCAGCTTTTTAATTAATCATGAAATACGTATTTTGCTGTTCTTTTCACTCTTGAGTTTTTTTTTTTATTCGAGTTTCAATACTAAAACAAATTAGTTAGTAGTTAGTACCGTATAATAATAATGAACTAAATTGTAACATATTTTATTTATCAATTAAAAATGGTTATTCTTGTAACAATTGAATACATTTTTGATAAAATTCTGTTATTACTTAATCCGTAATAATATTATCTACTTAAAAGTTGTAATACAGTCACGGGGTTTGCGTTGGAATGCCCGGAACACCCTGCAGATTCACAGGGATGGGAATGATACTAGAAAAAAAGTATGTACCTATATAGGTACATACATTTTCACCAGAAGATGCAGATGTTAAAATTTAACATTTCCAAAAAGATATGTTGTCACTAATAATACTATAGAAAAATAATTTATACTCTTATAATAAAGAAAAGATTAAAATTGTATGTTTATGAAAAAAAACTTGATGGATGAATTACGCGTGCACACACTATTAAAAAAAAAAGTCCTTGCCAACCCATTATAAGTGTTCGCGTTATAATAATAATAAAAAAAAACAGCTCGTTTGTAACAATATTGCTCGGTCGTGTAATTTTGATATTTTTTACAGTATAATAATTATTATTTTTTGTTCGAGTAATCAAAATAAGCGTTATGCATACACCACTTACGAATATAATATTATACAGTTTGTGAAAAGATAGTAAAACCGTTCGTGTTTCTGTACTGCACGCCGTGTAGCATACCTACGACATACCCAGTGGCACCAAAGGGGGGGGGGTCAAGGTGGTTCAATTGAACCAGGTATATTAAGGGTGGGGTGTCCTTAAGTTAGAAAAAATCACAACATGTTTTAGCATGTGCGGCGAAGTTCATCGAGTATGATGTTGTGGTTATAAACTACAAAACAGGCGATAGGCACAATGTGGTTACAATCTATAGTCGTTCTAATAGTGGTACTATAGAAGAGACGTAGATTAGGTAGGTAATATAGCTAATAGCAATAGCCAATACGGAATGGGAATAGGTTATAACTTTATAAGAATAAACCGTACAATCGTACAATCTCGCACAATCGTAAATAATATTTAAGAAGTCAAGAAGACAAATTATTATGATATGGAATATTATGTAGTTGAATGGTTATCCCGTATCTGTGTGCAGTTGTCATGAATGGGTAAATAATATTTACCGAATAATCTACTAAAATGTGTGTATCGATTAAAACACTTGAAAGACAGATTTTAAAGGTATTTTTGTGATTGAAGAAGTCATTTGTGAGCGGCTTTGGTAGAGTTAAAAATGTTAAACGTATGTTATCGATATTTGATTGATGAACAGGAAGGTGGGTGGTTATTGATTTTACTATTTGAACCATATGTTTCGTAGGTGTTGTGCGCCACTGGTCATACCTGCCGTCATACGGACGAAGGTTGTGCAGTGATCGACCGAAACAATGCGTTCAAGTCGGCCACAAAGTACGGCGCGCGTTCGCGGAATGTATTCAAGTTTTTTCCCGACAAACGGGCTAAACGTTATACTATCCTTAGCGCCTACATAGTCTCGGCCGCTGCAGTTTTCGAACAATCGCGCGCAGTGCGCTTGCAGTATTCGGAAATCGAAGTATCCAAACGTGCGAAATACTTGAACCTAATCTCTACGCTACGTGTGTATAATAATAATTAATAACACATGTATTATAGAGCAGGGATGGCCAAATTGCTGCTCTCGCCATAGACTCGTGCGGATCACGTCTCATCGAAAGATAAAAAAATATAGTGTTTTTGATTTTATATCATGTTACTGATAGAATATTTAAAGACGTAATTATTTTTTTTTTAATTTTAACGTATTTTTAGTTGATATCTACAACTTAACCTTACGTATATTTGTAGCGTGATCACTTTTTTTTTGTGAGCATTGATAGTCTAGATTATATGTTTTTTTTAGGAGTCCTTAACAGTTCAGTTCGATAATCATTGGTTAAATTTGAACGATGTTTAGATTTTATTATTTTCCATTTCCCTTATAAAGATTCGCAAGAATGTATTGTTCTGAAAATATATATTCATTTTTAAACGCCTAGTGTAATTTTTTAATACTTCATAGCAGGCACATATTGTTGCTAACAGTAAATCAATACGATACGGAAATATTTTATTAGAAAATTTCTTTTTTTCTCGTACCACTGGTTTCACTGTTGTTAACTATAACCACACATACGGCGACTCTACGAAGATCGAAACTAAACCTAACTCAAATGTATTATGTATATAATAATTTACGCGCCTTTTATAAAACAATATTAAGTACAGTTAAGTTGTACGAAATAAATGTTTATGGACACTAATGTAGGGTTGCCATACGTCCCGGTTTTGCCGGGACACTACCGGTTTTTAACCAAATGTCCCGGTGTCCCGAGAAAGAGTTTCGGGACAGCGATTTGTACCGGTTTCAAAATTTTACTTGATAAAATACCAATTTTCAATTATGAGAAAACATCATCTTCCTACACTTTACAAAATGCCAAGATTATACGCGCGATAATCATAGGTATTTTATTTTTAGACTTTATTATAACCGCTACATCACTACGGTAATAATGTAGGTTAATGTTCAGTGTCGTTGTACACGTTAAATATACTATTTTTTTATAGTTCTTAGTTCATGCCGTATCGCCGCCTGGCTGTCAACTATAAATTTCCGATTTCCGTTCGTATAAAATAACTAAAATATTTACTTAGTTTTGGTTAAATTAATTGGTGTGAGCTATTTTTCTCGTGACGACACCAACGCGGAGTGGTAAACGGTTATGTAGATTTACAGAAAATTGCAAAGTGAATTCACGTTTTTGAAAAAAGTTTGTAACGATAACGATTATGATGTGTACTGCACAATTTGTTAGAGTTCATTTCCGTCAGTCATGAATCAATCATTCAAGAAACAAACTTGATATAAAAACGGTAGAATCTTCTCTTAATATAAAAATGTGCTTCAATAATACATTTTGTGAAGAATTCTACGACCAAATTTTGGGAAACAAGTCTTTATTAAAACAAGTTCATGGATCAGCCAAATATGTAGCAAAATCAACAGAAGAAACCCTGGTCTCCAAAAGTTCCGAAGACTAAGAATATGAATTATTATTATATTGCTTGTATTCATAATTCATTAAAAAAAATATATACATATAATGATCAAAAAAAGTAAATATTATTTTATATATAGATTTTTTTTTCTTTCATATGGTGATATATATATATATATAATATTTATCCATTCAAAATATCCCGGGTTCGGAAAAATATAATCTGGTAACCCTACACTAATGGTTGATATAAATATTTACATTTTTAGTTATTTTTTAGTATGATTTTGGTCTTTTTGGCGTTTCTGTACAGCTTCGTAGTATGAGATAGGTTGTCGTATCACCGACGATATAATAATATGGTCCCACGCGCAGCTGCAGACAACAAAAGTATAAATATTATTTGTGCATAATGTGTATAAGTGTGTAACTACGATGATATATGTTCATGCTCTGGTGGATATAACAATTACTCTGCGCACGGGTAAACTTCAACACACTGTACTTTTAAAAGAACCAAATTAAAACCAAAATTCATTAAAAATCGGATATGCAATTGTAAGATTAGTATAAATTGTATAAAATATAATTATTACAAAATGATTGCTAAATGTTAGCATGAAAATAAAAACCATTAAAATGATCAACAATTATACTGAAACAATTTGTCTCGCTTTTCAATTTAAATAATTCATACAGGATTTTTAAAAAAAAACTAAATATTAATGCGTTTATGTGTGCATATAGACAATAGACGTATTATAATATAATCCCACGCTCCGCAAAAAAAATAATATAAATATTATTTTTACATTATGTGCGAATACGAGCGTTGTAAACGTTCAACTACGATTGTACACACAATCTTCAGGTGGAGTATAATAATAATTACTCGGCGTCCGGGGCACTACGTGCTCTAACACTGTACTAACTTTTTTTATTAATTGTTTCAAACAATTTTCGTTTTAACAACAACGACCAGTTACAGGTTTATTGATATTCGATGTTTATAGTTTACATTGGATAAAATAAAATAAATAAATATTGAACAATAAAAATTAAATTAAATGTATACGATATAATGAGTGAGTGGTTACGAAAATTCGGACTCGCATGATGATGATAACGATCAGGGCTCAGGAGTTCTAGCAAATGCATATTTTTTTTGGTTCGTCCTAGAACATCCAAAGTAAAATACAAATATGTTTCACATTTGTTTGATGTCGTACACGATTTTGCTATTTTTTGCATATTTACGATTTTTATTGCTATTTTGCTAATTTTGGGTTTTTAGTGCTTTTTTAGGTATATTTTCACATAATATAGGATATAATCACATTTTGTTGAAAATAATGATTTGACTTGGTTACATTATTAAAAATATTTAAAATATTGGAAATAAATAGGCCCCAGCGAATAATATTTCATGTTTGTTAACAGCTTATAATTCAACCAGTCCAGCCAGTCCCTGAGCCATTAATGAGATTAAACATTTTATACTATTGTATGATTAGTAATTAGTAAGTGTGATTATTAATTACATTTAATTTTTCTTATAATAAATTTATATTTATAATTTTTTCAAGTTAAACGCATATTTTTTCATTTTTCGTGCTATTTATAGCGCATATTTTGGAGATTTTAACTGCATATTTCAGAGCTAAAAAGTCACATTTTTAGTGCTGCAACTTCCCAGCCCTGATAATGATGAATGTGAAGATAAAAATACATACATCTGGGAGGCGGGTTTTCAATATACAGTTTCTAGTCTTATCACTGTGTAAACTATGTACTTGAGTCTTGAAAAACGATCAAGTTACAACCTAAATTAATCAAATACGATTTTATTGAAAAATTGTCGAAGCCTGTGTTCAGCGCAAAAATAAATGTATTAAAATAAACAAAACGATTGCACGGAAATCGTTTGCCACGCTTTTCAATTTCATTGATTACTTACCTGATTTTTAAAAATTCTTAATATTTATTATCTACGTATCGTGTGCTAACTATTGATACGATTTATTTTATAGGTATTATATTATATTTTATTTACCGTTTGAATTCTAAATATAACATTATAGACTATAGTGTATATGATGTATGTATAAAACGTTTTGACTACATCACACTTAAAATAGTACCGAACTGTCCACGGTTTAAATTTTTTCGGGTTTACAAAGTGCGTGCTACATAACCTGCGCCTCGCAGTCGTACGTAACATTAAAATACTCCCCGAGTTCAATGTAGAAGGGACAAGCGCCCAGTGAGCCGACATTTCCAAGGGTGACGAAATCTCGAGCTCGTGACGTCACGCGTCGGTCGCATGAAAGTTCCTCTCTTACAGCGAATATAATATTGACATATTATTATTATATTGTTGCCGGTCAATGCGAATGCGTATATAGTATCTGATTGATGTAATTATACTATTATGTGCACTCCGCGATTGTTCGTGACATTGATTTATGAGAAATAACGATTTTAAGGATGTCTATGTATATAAAATATTGTGTGATGTAGGATTATTTATTATTATTATCGAATTTGTCGATATACGCGTATATTGCTCTAAGCGTTCTATTCTCTCCGTTTGTACGCCTACTCCGTGATAGAGGAATACACCCGGAGTCCGATGGAGAAGTCACCGTTTTCAACAACTGAAATCGCACTTGTGATCTCATAATAATGCCCCGTCGGCGAGGAAAGATTTACTTGAGTCGTAAATTATTATTGTATCGACTGTGGAAATATTATTCGAGTGTACGTACGGCTTAGTAAATAATAGCTCCAGTAACGCACGCGTAAAACACGCGGCCGAGACGAAAACCATTGAAACGACTTTTAGCTCAACTATTAACTAGGTGTTACCGATCTTTTCGTCATGGATTATAGTTTTCAACAAATAAGGGCTGAACAGGGAAACAATTAACACTCATAAAACGCAGGTAACAAAATGTTACTAGATGAGGGCCGAAAAAAATCGTTAGAATTATATAATTATGTTTGTGCGGTAGTCTGTACCATTGATTTTAGAATAAAATTTAAAATTTTATTATTTATAGTTTATTTTTAGTTTATTCTAAAATCAATGTCTGTACGTTAGACTACGACGTTATAGCTGGGTATACGTTAATGGTTTTTATAGCTGATGAGGTTTTTTACACCTGAACACCTGATGATGATTTTTTTAAATCGTAACCGTTCATAAATATTTGCACATATTATACAATGCAGTTTTTACTCTTGACAAGAATTTTTTTTTTTAAAATTCGCGTTCTTGCAATGAAAAATATTTAATAATTTCTAACAAATTATTTATGTATTTGTTAAAATATTTTGTTCCTATTTCAAAACTGTTGACACGAAAATAGTTTTATTCTACAAATGGTTTTATCTGCAGCCGTGACTCGAAATTATCGATAATTTTAATAATAATACATTTACGAAATTGTATATTATAACCAAAAGCCTCTCCGAAAATGCGTTCCGGTGATTGAGAGTATATTTATGCAGGGACATTTGCACTTGGCCCACTCGAAAGATAGGCCCACCGACGATGACCGGCAAACAAAATTAGCTTGTATACCTTATAGTCATCATTTAGAAGTGAATACAATACAATTTGACTTGGGCACATTTAGTCTTGTCAATATATGTACCTAAGTTATATTAAAATCAAAAGTGTAAATTGTTTGAAAATATATATATAGTTTAACTATAAATTTGGATATAGATACCTTATTAATTATTAACATTAATTTTACGTAAGCCGAAAATGTGCATAGTTATGAACATAACTAATGTAATATTGAATATGTGCAGGGTTCTATCGTGTATTGATTAATTATGCATTTAACCGTACATTTTTATCTTACTGTTTAACTATTCGTAAGCCACTGGAGGTATACCGAAAACATAAGACCGTTTTTATTAAAAATACATTTTGCACATAAACGTATCGTGTGAAAATCGTAAATTGTGCTGGGCCCTTGTATTGTGTAGTGAGCTCGTAGTACGCTGTTGAGACGTGTACGAGATTGTTCACTAGGTAAATAATCAACTTAGAAACACGAGTAAAACTATTGATGATTTTTTTAACAAGTACAACATTAAGATTTTTAATGTACTCACGACTGCACATACGGAGGTCGTAAGCACAACAGTACAAGAAAAATGAGGCCCCGACTAACAAATTCGGTTACCCTTTTATGATAATTCTAATCTACGTCTTTATACGTTTTGCGTCGTAATGTAATCCGTTCTACGTCCTTAATTGTTATAAGGATTTCAAATGCTATATCATCTCTTATATCTAATCAACACCATAGTCTAGTTCTAACTATTAACCAAAACACATGCATCACGTGATACTACAATTGGGTGAACCAAAAGATATGCTGGGCGGACGATCGACACCTTTGCCGCGCGAGCCGCGTCCTGAATACACGCGTGGTTTTCGCGACGGTGACGCAGAGAGAAGAGAAAATCGCGAACGTCGCGCGCGCAATGTACTCCGAGAATAGTTAAACGTTTTTTTTTTTTTTTATTATTATTATTTTTTATTTTTAACGCACGTCCTCGTGACCTCTTTTGTCGAGATTCATATGTGCACATTATACTTGCAACGGGTTGCAGCCGTGCCGGCGACCACTGTATATATACGAACGGCGGAGACGCACTTGAACGCATAATATTATCTACACCGCCGAAAAATACGTTTTTACTGTAGCGAACGGAGCTATGTAGTTTTTCAGTCTTTTTTTTCTTCTTCTTTAACGGGACGTTAAGTTCGCATTATACTGTATATATATTGTATACCTGCGACGGCTACTTTATATACGCTGAAGCAGTATTACTCCTTACGAAATCAATAATCATAATACATTTGAACACTGCAGTTCACTCACTTACTCACTGATGATCGGTACATCTCAGAGACGACGAAACGTCTTGGCTCAAAATTGTACACACTGATCGCGCTAATACTCTAGATCCGGGGTCGATCGAGATAGTCTATCGGGAGTACGTAAGATTTAAATAACAAATAAACCGGGTTCAGAGAAAAAATTGTTTTCACAGCAGCATTGTTTTATTCTTGCACCTACTCAACAAATAATAAATAATACTTATAAATGTAAAGTTACAACTTTAAATTACCAAAGAAAAAAATTACCACTTGAAATACCGATATGCCAACATACCGATGTGTAATTACAGATATGAGTGCCTTATAAGATATAATATAGTGATCAACGATATTGATATACACACGTTATGAATTATTTAGGCATAATACGTTTGATAAATCAAACAATTACATCATATTCTAATTTTGAATGTAATATTACAAGTTGAAACTAGTTTGAGTTTAATTTTAAAAATTATAAAAACACTGTTCCCCCCCCCCCTCACATTATAGTTAAAAACCATATCGAATTTGGATTTATCGCAAGTTTAAAAACATATACATTTATGTAAATTACTTGCTTATTGTTAAAACTTTGAAAAATATTCCACCTCCCTCATAGCAATCCACTAAAGGGGAACATTTTAAAATGGACGCCAATTTTGGATTCAGCATTTCAAAATCTTGTAACTTGCATTTATTGTACAATCATTAATCATATTGTAAGATACCTGCACAAAACATTAAAAGTTATAAATGTATGTATAGTCTAGAATCTAGACTCTACGTTATAGAACTAGACCAATAGACAATAACATGCATGAGATGTGGAAGTAAAATTAATTTCATAATGTAATGTATCGATGAATCAACTGATGCGTATTGAAGACAATGTAATATAGGTTCATCTACAGAAATCTAGGACAAAAACGCATTGAACACATGGCCGACGTACGACTATGCGTTCTTACTAGAAACTAAATGCAAACTGTTGGCACAGCACGAAAATTATAAAAAAATAAATCAAAACCAAACGAGTTGTCATCGTCATGCCCATAAAGTATAGAATAGTAGATGGCGGATATTGATCTATTAGAAAAGTAATTTTTAAGCCGACGCGACGCGTGTGCCAGCAAATATAGGTATAGCCTTGCGTCCAAGTATCAATAATTATTGTTTATGCCTGTCAGACGCAATTGCAGTCATCGAGGACGTTTCGGAAACGATTAAACGTAGTCCGACTGTTGGCAAATGAGCGCCCAAAAATAACTATGATATCATTAGTATAATGACTTCGTAGACTGGACGACCATTTTTTTTCGATTTTCTATACGCAGAAATTACTGATTATAAGAGTTTTTCTTTTTCTAATTTATCCAACAGCGATTATACGTTCTGGATCCCATATTGCAGTACAGATTGCTGTGGCCTATGTCCAAACATCGGTCTCTCCAGTCACTCCGGTTACTAGGCAAACTGTACAGAGCATAGTACACTACCGCAGTTTTTCCAGCAGAAAAATCGACTTCCTTGTGTACTGTTGCACTTGGTAAATACCAGCAAGTTATAAACACTCGAACACACACGTTGCGGCTACATCCACGACCGAAACTCCCCTTTCGGTCGTAAAGTGTTAAGCGCGTGAGATTTCGAATCAAGGCTGGATCTAAATTAAAGAGAAAACGATGTCTGTGGCGAGTTTTCCGTTTTAACGAGGCCGCGCTTAGTTTCCGTTTCAAATAAACTATAAATTGATTACTAATAATGGTCACGAGTTATCTCGCATATAAATTATCGTAACAAATATTTTACAAGAGACGGACGGAAAAAATAAACCTTAGACAATGTGCGTCACACACACTAACACACTCTCTCTCTTCACACACACACACACACACACTTTCACGCACACACATCATCTTAGAACCAAACCATAATGTTCATTGTTCATTATGTCCACGCTACATGTGCAGTACAAATAGTTTTTTGTATATCTTCATGAATAATGTCGCAGACGTTTGTTCGTGAAACAAAACGAGAAACAAAAACCGAGTAACCCGTATTCTCATGTACGCGTTACGACTTGGGTTATGATAAATCATTAAACTGTAATATATAGGATGTATAGTATATTAGTATGTACGGGGCGATGACACATAATATACCCCGGGCAACGAGTGCGTACGGTAGCTACCACGGTTACCGCATCGACACACGTAGCCGCTGGTAAAAATAAAACAAAAAACTAACCGCGATTATAAATTTCCGCGCGTTTATTGGCGAATAAAATTAAAAATAAAATAAAAAAAAAAAAAAACCATAAAACTCGTACTCGAAATTATGAGCTCGCCGCGCTATTTATTCTTTTGTTTCTGTTACACTTTTTACGCTTTTCGAGCGTTGTCGTCGCCGTCGTCGTCGTCGTATAAAGCGGCAATAATATGATGAATAGCTGGTTAAGAATAAAAAATGTCCCGAAAACCCTCTCGGCGGTCCTTGTTTTTACGCGCACGTAATATAGTATTATTGTCGTTTACCAGCGAAAAATTAATATCGAACAAACGTAATATAATCGGGAAAACGACGAAGTGTAACGGTTTTTTTTTTCGTGACTGCTCGTATAATTAAAAGGATTTAATACTGAAATCGTACGACATTTCAGGTAACACGAAATTCACGTGTAAAAAAGTATCTATACACTATAGATACTATAGACACATCAATTTTCATCTGAAGCTACAAGATACAATAGATACAAGATACATTTTACATTCACAAAAAGATTTTAGTAGATGAATATTTTTTTCTCATACATGACACAAGATTCAATAATTTTTTTTTTTAAATAACTGTTAAATTAGATAAAGTTATTAAAATGTTTTATTTTTAATTATTATTTACTCGACAATAATTCTTTAGTTAATGCTTCTGTATACTGCAAAGTGGGTCTATACGGATTTAAAACTTGTCTTACGAAACATATTTTCAAATAATGTTATGCTTATATAGTAATATCAGTCAGCTATGTAAATAATTACAAAAAGCATATTGATAATTGACGTTTATTATTGCTTAGGAAAAAAAATATTTTCATTTGTATTTGATATCTTTACGCTAACCAAATAAAAATGACACAAGCTATACAAAAAAAGTACCTAGACACAAGATACTATTCATACATTATAAAAGATACGAGATACAAGGTACAAATTTATCTAAGGTACATATTATCTTATCCATCCTTGATTATACATCAAACACGATCGCACGTAATCGTTACAAGAGGATCGATTACTGTCCCCCCTCCAGAGTATATAAATTTCGAAAGTTAGAATGATTTTGTTTTTTTCATTAAAAGTTACTATATGACTAAACGGATTTTTTTTTCATGTTATTAAGGTGATATACACGTTTTAAATTGTATCTAAATCGACGTTTCCTCGAGAGGACAAAGGGTTATTGAGATTCTTAAGGGGTTTTATATAGGCGATTTCAAAAAAATTGTAAAATAATGAAAACGAAACGGTTAAAATATATATATTAATAATTTATACGAGTGTTTTCCCGTGTTACCTCCGTAATTGGTTGTTTTGTAATTTTAAAATCTTTCAGGTTTTATGCGAACAACCAATACATGCATAGTACTTATGATATGATTACCATTGTCTTATTGCGTTCAGAAGTGAACATGGTCTTTGATGAAGATATTTTTATTTATTCGGTTTCTCGATGATTCAACATGCAGTCGCACGTAGTACTTGAATGAAAATTTGAAAACTTTATACACGCCACGGATTAAATCGTATTATTGTTTTACAGCACTCGTTCGGTTGTTGTATTTCATATTATAATGCCAAGTTCCGCGGTGTTGAGGTTGGCTCTTATTGTTTTTCCACTTGAATCGTGCGCGTACGGTCTCGCTGGATATTGTTATTGAAAACCAAACCTTTTCAAGATCTACACATGGATTAGAATATATGTACTTGCACAGCTCTCGTACATCCTTCTAGCCACCGATCAAAAACTATGTGTAACACTTCCTAAACATTATATATTTTAATTAACGATCGTATCTATCATAAGTGCTTACACGCTGTACATTAACTTTTATAGAAAACGTGGGGCTATTATACTTAGGTATTAGCGCTTTTAAACATTAAACGCGGAATGCGGATTAAATGCGTTCCAGTAGAGACGTTTTTCCCAAATGAATTATACAGCTCGCTTAGAACATGTCTTGACGTGTCGTTAAGATTATACAACAATTTCTCGTATTATTCGACTTATCCCATACATTATTTTAGTATTAAACTCATACAGCATATAGTTATTAGGGGCATCAGGGCACTGATTTCAATGCAAATTGCATCTTTTATTCGATGACTTTAGATAATGCGCCTTCCAAGTACATAATACATATTTGTGTACCTTCGTCGCCACTTTAAGCACAATTATATTATTTTATAAAAAAAAAACGGACAAAAATGCTAGATTGAATGACGCTTGAAATCAATGTATCATTGGCTCATTGCTCTCGAAAAAACGATTCTTAGTGAATGAGGTCGGGTGGACCAGTTTATATTATGATGACGTGTGATCAAAATTCGTTGAAATTCTCAATTTCAATCAAAATTTCATTTTCTAACGCTTATAAATGTTGTTCGCGACTTTCCGATTAACATTTTTTTTTTTTAGCCACGAAGAAAATCGTATACGGTATATACGTTCGTTTTTTTCCCTATACCTAGAATCCGTGTGAAGATGCGTTCATAATTCATGGCACTCATGTTTGAGATACCTATCATTAACGAGCGAGCGTGATTGGGCGTTTATATATCACGCTATACCAAATGTGCACGTGTAGAAACCAATTGTATTATAACTACGACTACGATTACGACTACTTACGACTACTGCTGCCGTTGTGTGTATACGAGAAAACTCAATTACAACCTCGGTGCGCATAATTGGGCGCAAAACGTTCTCTCGTTAACGTGTCGCGTGATATTATATAGACTCTCGCCGGACCTAAGCCCGAGACGATAAACCGTAATGTAGCCGCGAAAATGGACCCCCGAGCGACCGGCATTACTAACGATAATAGTAATAACAATAATAATAAAACGTATGTGAAACCGAGGTCCCCGCGAAAACTATTTACAATATTCAGACAGTAGATTAAGAAATTTACTATTTTTTATTATAAAAAAAATAAATATTGGTTGAAAAAAGAGCATGATATTGGTCGTGTATTCTAATGTTATTTGTTTTTATTTAATTTTTATACCATATTAATTTACACATACCAAAATCAACGCGTAAAACAAAATAAAATGCTTCCAAGAATGAAACCAAGAAGTGGAAAAATATATAAATCCAGCCCAAAACTGATTAGCCCCATAAAAATTCGATTTTCGAAAAATTCGTTCTTATTGCACCATGTGAAATTTCGAGTTCATAGGTTTTGTCGTTTTTAAGATGTAGCAACGGTCGGTGAATGGTATCTGCGTATTATCGAACATACATACATAATATATGATTATTGTAATACACGCTCTCACCGCTACTCTAACCGCTCTGCAACGTAGTCATCGAATACGGCGCGAAATCGCGTCCTGCAACCTACTGGCGCACGTACACGCGTATAAGTTATACAGCGCAACGTATAGGTTCACCTGCCCGATGTCCTGCTCCTGTCTCGAGCTCCTTTGTCTCGCCTTTTCCTTTTGAACGGACGCGATGTACCACTCGGACATTTTCGCCATTGCATCGCCACATAACGAAGCGACGACTGCATCGAGTTTTTTTCAGCGGTCGTCGCGCATATACGTACCGCGGGATCTTGCGTGTGCATACTGCATGTGCATACTGCATGTGCATACTGCATGTGCGTACACGCGCACATAAATATTTATTTATTATAAACGCGGGTCCGATATTATACCGCTGCAGCGTTACGTATGCGCGCGCATTGTAATCGCATGCATCCCGTACGCTATTACGCGCGTGCAAGTCCGCGGGAAACGGAAGCGCGTCCACGAGCGACAGGTGTCTCGTTTGACGAGAGGATGCCGATTGCAATACGGGATATTGTAGATGTTGCGCGTGAGGACGCTGGGATCAACTGCAGTAGTTGCGCTACGGACCAGAATGTCGGAACGCTGGTATACGTTAAGCCGTGGACGTGTGCGAATGCATGTACGTGTGTAGTGACTGTAGGCGACGGATAGGACGAAGCGCGTATGAACTTATTAAAGTTGATTTAGACGCGGGACTCCGACGGTGAAGATATAACGGTATTCATATACGGACACGTAGCGCGGACGGAGAGAACCACCTGGGAATACGTTCGGATTGCAAAACTGGTACACTGCAATAGAAACCCTGTATATAGGCCGATGGAAATTATTTGAATACTGATGGATTTAAATGTTTGCGAGTCGACAGGGCGAGACAGCGTGTGCGTTTTAGTCTCGACCGCTGGCGGCTTTTCTCTGCGGACGCGGTTGAGCTTCCCCCATTCTGGTTTTCCCGTGCTCTCCCTTAATCCGGCGAATCGCTAGTATTAGATTGGCGTCCAGTATTACAATCACGACAAGACGATTACCTACAGACGGTCAAAGCATTTAAGGACCGGAGGGGGGGGAGGTGGTGGAGGACGAGAAAAAATTATTTTACCATATGTAAATTTGTAGTTATTGCGCTCGCGGTAACATAACCGTAAAAGGGTAAAATATAATATATATTATTTATGAACGCGTGATGTTTCCGAGCAAAACATAGGTAATCGATGGATGTATATTGTATTATTATAATGCATCGTTCGACGAATATATAACTTATAAGATTCATTACTGCAGTGTAGTATATAGAGAGAGGCCAGCATGTATGAATGGCGATCGGTAATCGAAATCGATTTAAGGCGGGAAAGCAGCCAGGATGTGGTGTACCGTGTTGTGTGGGAGGAGTTGAAGACCAACTGGGGAATGAAATGTCGAGTTTCAGCTAATTTACTGCGCATGTTACGTGAAAGAAAACTCAATTACAGCAACGGCGGCTCGTGGTCGTGAGCTAAACCGTTAATGCGTTTTACAATATTCTCGCCGGACCTAGAGGCACCGGGCGGCCCTTACCACGGATACCACGAATACCATATATTGCTCTCGGCGGTGTGAATTCGACCGTTTTCACTCTTCGCGTGTTCACTGTAATACACGCACACGCTCTGTGATCGAATACACGCAACGTATATTCCTAAGTATGACATAACAATACGAGTAAATCCACAAGGACGTATCTAGGCCGGGGCCACTGGTACCCAGGCCCTGGGACCCCGGAGATATGTTAAAGTTGGGAGCCACACATCATTAGTAAATTACTCATTACGTTAAATAAAACACTGAATGTTAAATTTATTTATTTAAACAATATAATTTATGTAGCTTAAATTTTTGATAACTATTTGATTTATAATTCGAAACAAATAAACGTACAGCGGCGTCATTTATCATTTTACATTTATAAAAATAAACTACAAAACTATATAAGCTTATCGCTTAAACCTATTTAAGTATAGATCTGAGATCGTGATGTTTATGTAATTGTATCTTGTAAGCGGTAATTACTAATTTCAGCACCGATATTCTAAGATAAATGACAGCGACAGTAAGTTACTATTCGTTGTTCTTAGAGGGGGAGGGGCATTTTTCTTAATTTCTCAATAGTTTTCCAGACTATTGAGTGAAAACATTGTTGATAGAATCATTTTTTTTATAATAGTTATTCCATAATCAATGAAAAAATTGACGAAAAATTACAAAAGAGCGGCAAAATTTACATTATACCTTTTTATATTATTTTTTATTATTTTTTCTGTATAAGTCAATGATAATAAAAACTTGAAGTTTTCACGAAACTCGACCAGAATATCCAATATCTGCATCATTTTTGTAGTTCAAAATGTATAAAACTTTTAATTTTAATACATAAGGCTTGACTTATAATAATTCTAGAACTTCCTCAATTTAAATTCAAAATTATCTTTCCATTATCCAAAAATTTTATGTTTATTTTGCATTAAGTGGAAAACGCTAGACAAATTTATGCGACATTTTAACAGTTGGTGGAATTTTTTTTTAACTCCCACAATTTCTATCTTATAATTAATATTAATAATAAATTTACGTGTTAAAGGGGGCTTGAGAGAGTACTCTGAGACACTGAGTACCTGCTCCTGCAGACTTTCGGATTTATTTTCGAATATGAAGGAAAATTGATTTTGTTCACAAAACTTATCTCTTGCGTATTTTATTTATTTCAATAAAGAAATCTTGTCTAGTTGGTACTTTGAAAAGGTCATTTTTTAATTTCTCTACAGTTTTCCGAATAATTGAGAAACACAGAGAAAAAATTTCAAAAAACATCAACCGGTATCGAGAATCGATTTGTGTATATTCCAAAGATATAATATTCATATAATTCATATGAATTATGATCACAGATAATTGGGTATTTCAACGAATTTTGAATACTCGATATAAAAATATAAACTGGTCCACCCGACTTATTTCGTTCAAATTCTTCTTTTCCAGAACAATAGTACATCAATTTCAAGTTTATAATACCCATCCTTACATCGCCCCCCACCGCGCAGTCACGCCTGAACAAGGAGTATCGTCCGCTTTTTTCCTTAAAAGTGTTAAAAGTGATAAAATTCTTTCACTCTCAACTTGTATAATAGATACGTTAAACTCGTTTCGCCTAAACGCCATGATCTACGTAATCTTCACGCGGGGTTCAGCCGCCTCATACATTTATCTAGACCAGCGATTCTCAAACTGTGGTACGCGTACCACTAGTGGTACGCGAAAGACTACATGGTGGTACGCGGAAGGCCGAATGTTGGTAAAACGGAAAATTAAATTAAATTTTTGTCTTTATATTTGTGTTTATAATAATTACAATTTACAACGTACATAATTTTATATCAGTACTGAAACAGTAAAAGCATGGATAAGCGTCTAAATAGAGCAACATACAATAAATCTACGTCTGAAAACTGTTCAGTAAGTTTTAATTCAAAATCGGAAAGCGCAAGTCAAGATGTAAATAATCCTATGAAAAAAAAGAAAATGTGTAAGGAAATATGATCCTGAGTATATTAATATTGGATTCACGGTCATAGACGTAAGCAATGAGCCTAGGCCTCAATGTGTTATCTGTTTTGAAATTATTTGTAACCAAAGTATGAAACCATCCTTATTAAAACGTCACCTTTGTTTTATTCTATTTTTAATCACCAGTGGGTACGCGACTGATTGATAATATACTTAAGTGGTACGCGAAAAAAAAAGTTTGAGAACCGCTGATCTAGACCTTGTATTTGCTATTCGCGGATATTATGCGTCACCGCGGGGTGTAATGCATGGGGTGTAATGACTCACACATTTTAAGTTTTTAGTCCCTATAGTCAGCGGTTCGCGCCTCGTCGTCGTCGTCGTCGTCATAAGCTGCGTTCTGGGGAAACAGAAGTGTTTTCCGTTCGGAGAAACGATTCCTCCGCGCTTACACATACGGTTTAATATTCTACTAATCCGGCTGTAATACTTATAAAATATAATACATCACTGTTACTCCGTATTCAGCATACACACACACACACACACTTGTGTCCAGGTCTCATAGTGTGCGCGCGCAAGAACCGGAAGCAAACCCGACGATTTGCACGTACTCACCGGCTTAAAATCTTAACAACAACTAACTCCAATTATCTGCATAATATTATACATCATCGGAAAACGCGCTCGGTTAGAAAACTGACGGTCTTATACTATACGTGCGATTATCACGGGGCCGACGGTTAATCGCTGAGCGTATAAAATTGAACATAAAAGTCTTTTTTTTTTAAAAATTAGTCCATGGTTACAATGTCAATATTATTTATTCAACCCTACAACTTGCACACGATGTGTGTTTACTATTTTTCTGCGTTGTAGCGTCGTGAATACATATTTTTGTTTAAAATGAAATGAAAGCCGCAAATATTCTTCCCCCAAAAATCTACGGGTAAAATTGTTTAATATTTTTATGTAGGAGTGTTTGATTCTCGTGGATAGTAAGAATGACTCGGATCAAAATAGGTTGTGTACCACTGGTGTACAATAATAATTCCCTCTGAAGTTCAACCTCTTGTCACATAATATTGTGTACAATATGTGAACTGGTAAAATATGTTTTTAGTTTATTCACCCAATAAATATCGTTAACGCGTACGTCGCGATAATAATTAACCTTACCTAATATTGTCATTCACGTATACTGCAGTAAGATTAACAACGGTGTTTAATTTTTTCTTACTTTCTGTTTAGAAATGCGTCAGTCGTCAACCGAGAAACGAACGGCTGCGGCGGCCGGTCGGTCACCATCGCGGACTAACCGATAACCTGGGTCAATGGTCAATCGTCGTGACAAACGGCACGAACAACGCGACGAGGACGGTGCCGGACAATAGTTGAAAAAGCAGAACGGAAAGAAAAAAAGTTGAAAAAGCAGTTGATCCTAGGAATAAAACGAGAGGAGCTAAGACCACGAAGACATCATGGAGACCGTCACCGTGGCCGAAGAGGAAATGACCACTCTGAAGTACACGAACGTAACAGAGCTGTACACGGTCGAAGAAATAAACTCGTTCTATTTCTACGAAGTGAGTCGATGCACATATTTTTACGCTTTACGTACCTGTACCAATATTATTGAGAGTTGAGACGGACAGCAGTAACCACGCGACACGGTCCTGCGTAACATTTATACGATAGACAGGGCTGAAAGTGGCAAGAATACACCCGTTCAGGGTTTTTGCTCGTTCCGTGTTCAATTCAAAATCAATCGGTATTGTTTAAATTAATATAGGTATAATATGCGTGTGTATTAAAATCGAAATAAGACAATATCGATGAGACTATTATTAAATATTTGCCCACAGTTTTACCGTACAGAGGTGACCAACTTTAAGCGTTTTTACACGCAAGTACCTATTTTTTACACACTCTTGAGACATTCTGGCACCACGCGTGATGATTAGGTGATTGCCGATTTTAAGTAACGTTAAAATTCAACGGTATCTTTCTTTTCTTATAGTTTTGAAGTTATAATAAAGTTCAGAAAGAAAAAGATTCTATTTCGTTCGGTTCCCTTGAGGTTTAATCACCAGAAACTTGAAGGTCGCGATACGGCTATTTTTAAATTTCAAACAAATCAATCAATATAATAATTCCACTTACACCGGGTATTTTTTTTTTTCATAAAGTTCTGACAGCAATAACCCATTATCAAAAAATATCATACCAAAAAAATTGCTTGTGTTTGAGCCCTGCTGCAGCAATGATTATTATAGCGATATTGCTGCAGCGTACCGGTGTCGTTTCCACGAGGCGCATAAATTATATCATTTTCATTTTACTCGTATTTTTCAATATCATACACATTTTGTAAGCGCATTGAATTTCGCTTCTTAACGATACTTTATTTCACCCACTTGTTGATATCGTGTTACCTTATCAAACAATTATTAATACACTGTGTTTCGTAGATTCGGCCCTTGTGGTGTACTCGTACACTAGCTAAGATGATTATTATCACCTATTTACATTTTCTCCGATTTGCTAATGTTGAAATAAAATATGCCGAAATTTTATAGAAAACGGTTTTTTCCAAGCCTGTACAAACAATAAGAGTAGTAAATCTGCAGGGTGTCATTGCCGATCATTATATTACCAAAGTGGCGAAGTACGCATAGTTAATGTTAGTATTTTGTTGATTGTTTACGGATAAATATTTAATTGAAAGTAACAAATGTGCAGTGGCGAATGCTTACTTCGAACCATGAGTTAAAAACTCATGTAATATAATGTACTTGAGGTACCGATAAAACACTTTTAATACGTACAATAATTGAAAGAAATAGTAAAACTGTACATATGGTTAAGTATAAGCATTTTTATGCGAGTAGAGAAGTGTTCTCCTTTGAATTAATCGTTTGTTATTAAAAAAACGCCTAGCAATAAATAATTATTTGTGTTATTTGACTCGCCGAAGACGTACCGAGGAGTATTGTCGATTGTTTGAAGTGGATTTCTGAAACCGCTATCCCATCGTTAACAGAATCATAGTCATGCGCAGGAATTAGTGGTCATGTTCTTGTACATAATTTTATAAACATATAATCGAAACGCTGAATACAAAAAGGTGCATTTTCTGGTCTTCAACATTTCAAGGAAAGAAAATAACATTTTACGTTCGGAAAAAAATTGTCCTTTGTGCGATAAATGAAATTTTAAATAATTTTTTCCTGTCATATATGTACGATAGTACATGTGTCGCGTTTGCACAAAACCCATGTATTTGTTGATGTTAAATTCGTTTATGTAAACCAGTGATTTTTGTAAAATATTGGACATGTGGTGCTTTTTTTTGTAATACTGCAGCGCAGACAAGAATGTGTAACATCTATACGTTTCAGGAAATGAGCGCGATTTGTTCATGTTCAAAAAGAATAACATTTTTTTTCTTTAATTTACAGAATACCAGCCTTAGTTCTCAGATTTTAACTAATAATATTAATAACAGTAAAAAAAGAAAAAATTAAAATGTTTAGTGAAAAATGTAATTAAAAATGTTCAACAATCGAAAATAATTGT
The DNA here is from genome assembly GCA_949715065.1 of Periphyllus acericola. Classification (NCBI taxonomy): domain Eukaryota; kingdom Metazoa; phylum Arthropoda; class Insecta; order Hemiptera; family Aphididae; genus Periphyllus; species Periphyllus acericola. The sequence goes on along the minus strand of OX454266.1, from coordinate 27,653,980 downwards.
TTAAGCATCTGACGTACGTTAATATATCATGGGCAGTTTCATTTTTAATTCCACGAAAACCGTCACCGCAGGTCAAAACAGCAGTGCGGTGTGGTCGTGTGGACATCCGTATAAAATTATAGCGAAAACAATTTCACCCTGTCAAATATAATCCGATCGTTGCACGAAATGGACACAATAAGGATTATCTGCGTAGAAAAAAAAACCCCCCTTCGCAATGACGATACGGACATGATACATTCCGTCGAAAATATGAATTCTCTAAATGGATGTGACGCGCACAGTGTAAACACCCCGAACATAATATAATTATTGTTTTAACCAAAGAATATGCTGCAGTGCGATGCGTATCGATTCGTTTGGTATAAACAAATTTAATTATCGAACCACTCTCGCGTACGATGCAGTATCGTTTAAACGCGTTTTCTAGACACGCTGAACAGTCAAATCTAAAAGTTATGGATATCGTTTACAGGCGAATCACGTTTTGAAGATTTCCACGAATCTAATTTAAAAATATCAACTTCCCGATTCGCAATACAGAGGGTGTCGTTAAAATTCATTGACGTTTGGGACACATATAGAACGTTATTGTTTTATAAAAGTTCAAATGATTTTTTCTTTCAACTTTTTCCGCAATCATACCGTTTTCACGGTTCATTCGATGTGCAACGCACAGTATTTTAACAGCGTTATAATTTAAAACCGACAGAAAAACAATAAACATAAGTAAGTCTTTTTATTGAGTTTAAAATAAAGTCTTAAACTCCTATAAGTTACGATAAGCGTCCGGACTTAAATGCCATAAGGCCACCGAAAAATATAATCAAAAATGCCCTTGTAAAATGCTTTTTACCGTAATAATGGCAGCATAATTCCCTATAAAAATGACTTGTACAATTTGTTTGTACAATTATACTGGATGCTAATTAATCTAAACATCAAGAAATCGAATTGATAAATTGATCATCTTAAAATAACATGATAAATTGGTTTATATTATAAATTGAAATTATTAAGTCGTAAAATGTACAAATATGCAACAAAAAAACTAACTAAATTACTGAAAATTGCACGATAAAAGTTTCACGTTTGAAGTATTAATTGTTACATGAACGAATTATGTACGTGGAAAGCATTGTTTAAGGTCACTCAAAAAAGATGCATTTTGCACTAAATTCGGGCCCTAATTATAGTTATTATGATTTTATGCATTATTATACCGACTGTTATTTTTTTTCAAAACACTTATAATAATATTTTGATTTCAAAATATTACAGTTTAAATTATTTATAACCTTTAGATTTTATAACGAAAAATATATGCCCATACATAAATATTACTTTGCTTTTTGAAAATGTTTTGATAGCGTTATACATATTTTTGTTTCACATTTCACTGTAACATGTGTAAAGTTCGTTAATAATTATGAACAAAGTGTGTTTACTTAAATAATAAACGGTTTGTCGCAACCACGGTTATCTAACCGTAGGTAACCGCGGTCGCGACTGATGTAATTCGTTGATCCTGTACTTATAATAACGTCTCGCCGAGCGCGAAACATCAATTATTGGATTAAAACAACAACACGTATGGATATAAAACATTAAATTTCATTTGCGGGCTTGCGGTACAGACATTTTTCACGAATATTGATCAATCACAGAACACGGCCGCTCGCAGATGGTCTCGGTGGCCCCGAGTATTTCATGTATAACTCTACAACCGTAATATGTTGTATAACAAAAATAACATTAAATATCTCAAAAATGTTAAAGCTGAAAAATATAAATAACAAACATTTAGTGATAAAATAGCAACAAAAAAAAAAAGTAAATCTACGAGTGTACTACTCGTAAGTCTCTTATATTTTTTCTGTGCAGGTATCTGTTTTTATTTGTATAGCTTTGAAATGTTGTGACCTTGTTTGTCTATAAATACTCGTTACTCGTAAATAATGCATTATTGTCGCACATTACTTATGTATAATAGCAGGATAATATAGGATGAAACGTAGTTGCTCTAATGAAAAACGGTAGCACAATATAATAATATGATGATTGATGATAATTACCCGCATTATTGACTGTTGACAAAATTATAATAAATTAAGTTTATAACAAATTCTCAAAATGATAGAAAAAACTAAAAAGCTATCAAATATTAAAATATGTAAAATCGTAAAAATGAAAGAGAAAATAACTGTCAAAATCGTCTCTGGGAACCGACTCTATACAAGCGATTGCTATGATATTATTTTGGAAGTATATTTTACCGTCCAAAATAATTGGTGACCTTATGTATGGAAAATTGGTTAACATCTGTTAGATATTGCCACTCATCAGCACACATGATATACGTCATACACTCAGAGCTGAGCATATTATTTAGAACTATTTCGAATAATTGACAAGCCAATAAATAAAGGATTTTGATTTTTGACTTTGTAAATCATATCAGCAGGGATTTTTAATTTGATCTATGAGATCCTTATAATAGTTTTGATTTTTGAGTGATCGGTTTTTCGTAATCGATAAAAAAAATGGGATAACGGTCCCATTTCATGATATAACAACATGTTAACTGAAAATGCATAATGTTTATGCGTTGATACTAAAGTGCAACAGCCTATTTTATATCTTTATAGTTATTTTGATTTTAATCATAACAATAAAAACATTAGATCCCCATATAAAATGGTACTGTAATTAACTTAAATAAATATAAATATAGATCAAGAAATTGTATTGGTTAAAAGAACTCAAAAAACAATATACTTTTATGGAAATTCGATTTTTTTTTTATGTTAAAATAATTTTCCTGGTGAAGATTTGGATTTTTGGACTTTAAAAACCATTGAGTGCAAAGAATTTGGATTCGAGTTTTAAAAAACCTTCTAAGCCTTGTGAAGCAGGATGTGTATAGACACGTTTAAATACCAGTGACGTGCTTTTCACGGGTTTCGCGCGTCGAGTGTATACATTATAATACTATAAACCTGTTCGATCTGAATTATACACACGGACGCGATTGATTTTTAATTCGATTATTAATTATTATTATTATTATTATTATTATTATTATTCCCATCATAGGTATACGTGATAAAACGTTATTGCTTTGGCACGTGTTCGCTCACATGCGCATATTATATTTTATCACAGGAAACATATATATAATAAATATTATACAACATGTCTAAACATGAATATAGCACTGGGGCCGGTCGGACGACGTACGTATGATATTCCCCCGCTGAGGATCCCAAAACTAATAGCTTTGAGAAATTATCGAAATATTTGTCCCTATTCGATATAGTATATATTATGTAACAGCACTTATAGATGTGTACGATAGTTGTCGGAACTCTTAAATTCCGGCACGACGACCGGTTCTAATTCTAAACCACTGACCGCGCGCGAGGTGCTATTTATTTTAGTATTACTCTATTATTGTTTATTTATTCCAGTTTCACTTCGTTTTCGCCTTGACGCACAATACCTGTCCGACGAATTTCATTTGGTCCTGTCATTGTTATATGTACGGCCAATATTATACCGGTCAAACCGAAAACTCGTGTAACATTTTTCTTGCCGTTTGCAATTTCGTTTCGGACTGTTTCGCGCGCTGAAAATAACTACTTCCGACTTGACGGAACGCCGAAAAAGTTTAAAATAATACATTTCTCCTCGGTTCGCTGAGAATCTGAAAAAAAATTTGTCGAAAATCCTAAACGATCAGCGCTCTTTTTAGGAAGATTGCACGGTTGAAAAGTTGTCAAACAAATCAGACCCACGTCCGGGTGTCTCGAAAATAGCCGCTAAAAAAAGCAAACCGTACACGCTCGTAACGATAAACAGTGAATCTGAGGTTGCGTGTAATATGATTTCGGTAGCCCCGGGATTTTTCGAAAGTATTAAAGATCGTTCGGATGGGAAAAAATACGGAACACTTTGCCCAGCAATAATGGTGCGCGTAAAAAAAGGTTCTATCGCCTCGCCCGCGCACGTAATACACTAAAATATAATGTTATACCCACCGCGCATACGGTAAGACTTATTATTATGTTTTTTAATCGTGGAAAGCGTTTTAAGCCGCCAATACTTACTATGATATATTCCGTTTCCTTCTTCTCTGGAAATATATTTTATAGACGGTATTCGGTTTCCTCCCTCGTTGCAGTCGACATATTATTATAGTACACGATTGCACGTGAGGTAACGTATTATTGGCTAAAACAACAAATTATTGTGCGCTATAATAATAACCGTTATCGTTCGTTTCAACCGGATTCGATGTGATTTCTGTCGAATTCTAATCCGCAGTGCCGATTGTTCAATGACAACATAACCAGATATGAATTCGAACGAACAACTACAATAATATTGCAAAACTGAACGGCAGTGCAAAACGATAATTATAGTGTGTTCGTGGTCGAATACTCGTTAAGTTGGATAGTAATAAATAACTGCATCCTTATAAGTGTATGTCTACGTCATTCAGACGTAAGAATAGGTACTACAGATTATTAAAATCGGTATAAAAAACGGACGAAACTCCTTGGTCGGGTACTCTACGCTTGGATGAGATACAGGGTTTGGTCTCTTTTGAAACCTATGTACCGTTGTTCTTGAAAAAACGATTCCGAGTGAAAGACGTGAACCGGTTTACATTGTCTTGTTATCAAAATCCGTTGAAATACCCAATTTCGTCAACATTTTATATTCTTACGCTTATAAAAGTTATTTGCGACTTTCCGATAAACAATTTTTATTGGCTACAAAGAAAACCTTATAAAAAATCTTGTATATATGTTTCATGTCCAATAAATTCAAATAATTATGATTAACGGCAAGTAATGCGTCGTCTATACAGACATATTTGAATGATATTATGTAATATTAAACTATAGTTGTATAAACGGGCTTCATTGGTTTAGTTTCAGGTACATATTTATAATTTTCCTATTTTTAAGTAAAAATGTGAAAATAGTTGAATATTTTAATATTTATAACTTAACCTGTTCAAGTATAAAATTAACTTTCATAAATTAATTTTTGAAAAGTAGTACTCGTTAAGTAATAGATACATAGTTATAAATGTTAATATTAAACTTATGAGTTTAAAAGCTGTAATTAATGCCCAACCTTGGTGTATCGTATAGCTTATTTCAATTTATGAGGAGGGGGGGGAGGCGTGAGATTTTTAAAAATCTACAAGGAGACGTAGAATAAAAATGATTGAGAAACACTGTTGTAGTGCTGTGTAGGGTACGTAAGGACTAAGGATGTGCAGGATATGAACAAACATGTATATTGTAGGTGTACAAAATAACAGTGTCCGGAGCGTGACTTTATTCACGTGCTGAGAGAAACTATTTGCTTTGCTGAAGGTTGTGATAATCCGAATTCGAAGGATAACTAAACGTTTCGGTTGTACGCCAACGAACGTCCGATTCGAAATAATAATAATAATAATAATGTAATAATATACACGAGTACCGGGTACTGTATAATAAAATATAATTATACGTACGACTTTTGACCCGGCAACTTACACTTGTGTACAAGACGTGTAGTATACACCGTGCGTATTGATAATATATTAAAACGTTTTCGAAGGAATAATAATAATAATAGTAATAATGATTACTGTTAAAATCGTTTGGAAATTACGACATCGACGGGGAACGGTGTGTAATTTGCTCGGCCGGTATTTATTTTTTCCCGCTAACGACCGTATTATAAATCTGTCTAAAACAAATCGCACACGTACAAACACAACGCTATAATAATAATAATAATAATAATGGTATGTACATAATATTATGTACCGTTGTTGCTTTTCACACGACTAATATGATTATTATCTCGGCGCAGCAGACGGCAGCGGCGATCGAGTCGCGTCTCTGCCGCTGGCCGCGATTTACGCCGCGAAAAAATCCGTAGGTAAATATTGTTCATAATGAAAAAAAACGTGCATCCCGCACGAAATCAACTTAATAGTTTTTGAAGAAGAAAAAATGAGATTCGATCGTCGTTCAAGGACTTCATAAAACTGTACCCGAACACCGAAAGTTGATCGGGGAAGCGTTGTAAAAATATCGGGACATCGTTTCAGAATCTAAAAGGAAAGTAATAATCGTGAGAACCACGATGTGATGAATAAAATTTACATCCTGGTAGTGGCGTCGTTTCGATTTTCTAAGGGGGGGGGGGTTAAAAATTTAAAAATTAATTAGAGTTTCCAATGTCTATATGGTAAATTGATTTATTTTAGAAGATAAAATATTTATTGTAATACAAAATTAGCTCGTCGTTTATTTTAGTAGCAAAGATATTTGAGACTTTGTCCGCTTCCGTGGTAGTTATTTTCTTGTGCACTTCCAATCCATTTAATATTTTATCGATGACAGAGAGTGTGTACTTATTTGTAATAGTTCAGTCAAACCATAATTTATCATCAAACAAACAAAAATCATGAATTGGTTTTTAGTTCAAATGGGGATGGGAGCTTAATCTTCCAACAAACCCCACCCCCCAAACCTCATCGTGTAGACGCCACTTCATGCTGATCATCCTGAGCAGCACCACCGTGAACTGACTATTATAACAATTACAACGGTGTATAGAACTCGAGTCCCTACAGATGACGGATAATATTATGAGGATATCATGAATAATACTCACATGGATTATGACTTAATTAGCAATTCACATAATATCACGACACTACTGATTATACCTATAGAATAAACATAAATAAATAGTATATTCTATAACCTGTCGTATAACTATATACCTACATAACTTATCGTTAGAGCTTATAGTGGGTTGGTTATCGTGAATGTTCTTATTTTTTGTACTTGGGTAAAAAATATAACTCTGTAACGAGGAAAGTTATGCACGTTCCTGGTAGACTCAATATTTTTAATGCCTGTGCATTTTTTCGTTTGACATAGTTTTATGATAAATTTTATCTGACATTTTAAACGTTATTATTATTTTTAATATAAATGGTAGTATGATCACACAGATTTTATTAGGAAAACTGGGAATTTATCGCTATAGTTATTTAATGGTTTTCGTCGGAGAACCTAAATATTATTCAAAGCATTTCCAAGAAATAAAACTAAAAAAATTCATAAAAAACGAGTCAGTACTATGTAGTGGGATGAATTTTTTTTCAACGATATGAATTCCAACAATTAATCTTTTCAGGAGTCTACTTGGTTTGACGCAAGTATTTTTTTTTTAGATTTACCTAATTTTCATTTTTTTCTATGCGCTTTTTGGTAAATATTTAATGAATATTTATTATTAAAATTAGTTAAATACTTCCATTATAATTATTTTATTTCCCCCCCCCCCTCCATGTAAAAATAACATAAACTTGTAATTTAACGAACACCATTATAATATTGTTAAACGAAGAAATGTACGGTTCTTTCGATTATATTTTTTCTGTCCGCATGAAAAAGAAACCGTTGCCCCGGCTCCATCCTAAATTGTTCCTACGAGTGCCCATAGACCAGGGAGTCAAAACGGGTTACAACCCGGTTTTGAAACCCGGGGTACCCGGGAAAAATTTGAAACCGGGTAAAACCCGTAAACCGAAACCCGACAAATATATGAACCCGGTTTTTACCCGAAACCGAAACCCGGAGAAAATTTAAACCCGGTTTAAACTCAAAAAACCGGGGTTCAAATTAATATTATAATGAAATTTATAATGTTTAACTTCACAGACTGTCAACTAATTTGATATATAAATAAATATGAAAATTGTTTATCTTTAATTCATTTTCGGGGAACCGAAATTGGAAATGAAATGTGTATTTTTAATTTTATCCATTAATACCGGCGATGCCGGTAGGCAGTATAAGACTTAGAAAGTAGTCAATTATCCGATAGCATTTATACGATGTAGTCAGTGATTTTCAAGTTATTTTTAAAAACGAATTATGTGTGTTATAGTTTTGTATACCTACATTTAATAGTGTTATTTCAATATGAATTGATTTTTGTACTTTAATTCAACTCGCTATTGTGTTATAACTTATAACCTACCTATTATTACCAGCTCTTTTACCATGACTAATGTTTTAAGTTAAAGGTGGGTTTCCATTGCATTGTGTACATGCACATTCATGTTATGAAAGGTGAGGTCCAACTGCAACGTTTGCTGGTAAGCAAGATTAATGTGGTTATCACCAACTTTTTTGTTTTTTTTAATATCAAAAACTGATAATTCTGATAATATGGAATAATATAGGTAGTATTTTTTAAATAATTTTTGATCGGGATACTCTTAATTTAATTTATTATATTTTAAGTTCATCCTTTTTATAATACTTAATTATGCATTATACAAACAAATTGTGTTATCATTGTTACAGCATAATATATGCAATATAATTAGCAGTTTTCTGGCCAGTTCCTAACCAGAAAAAAAACTTGGTTTCAAACCCGTAAACCGAAACCCTTAAAAACATAAAACCCGGTTTTAACCCGTTAACCGGAACCCGGGAAAACATAAAACCCGGTTTTAACACGTTAACCGGAACCCGTTAAAAATCAACCCGTTTTGACTCCCTGCCATAGACTTCTTAGACCCTTACTGCTACAGGAAAAGCTCATTTTTCTCATCACAGCACGTGCATTCCGCACACGACGTGTGAAATAACTCATTATCGCAGTGCTTATATACGTTTACGCACTATAATATCGTGTTACTGTTAGTGTTACGGCGTACAGTAATAATTGTACATGCGAAACGCGTCCGCCGCCGTCACGGTATACGATAACGACCGCAAGCGCGTAATACGTATTATTATAGGTACACGCGCAGAGAGTCCAAATACTGCAAATAAGACGTTTCGCGAATATTATGTACGTACCTGTACGGCGCATGTACCCGACGACGCGTTCGCGGTGTTTTACTTGTCTTTATTTTTCATCTGTTTTAATTTTTTTTTTTTTCGTTCTTCAATCGGTGACGATATCGCGCACGGTAAGACGTGTCGTCGTCGTCGTCGTCTCCGGGACACTGTCTTAATAATAATAATATGTGACGTTAAAAAAACTCGCGTCTCGTGCACCCGAGGTATATTATACGCGATGACACAGAACATCGTTACAACGTTACCACGATATATGGTTATTTGTACGCTTGGAATATTCGCGGGTCGATCCCTATAACTTACAAGCTCAAAAGTGTGTACGCCGCACAAGTTGGTGAAATTATATTATATACGTATCATAGTTTTATGATGAATAATTTACATCAGTGATAACGAGTACGATGAAAACAATAACTGCACTGTGCAATAGTAACGGGATAGCATCTATAAATCTAAGACATGATACGAGTATAGGGTTCAGTGCAACAACCACATTAGTCCACTTTTGCCAACATCGCAGGATAAGCATACTTCTGATCGTTGCACCAAACGTATAAAAGGCAAGACAAGTCCATTATTACTTAACTTAATGAGTGATTGTATTAGAAACGTACATGTTTATTGCGACAATACGTAGAGCCGTTTGTGTTGACTAATCTCTGGTAGAAAAGTAAATTTTCAAAAATAGAGGACTTGTCTGGTTGTTTCACTAAACCCTTCATATTATTGTTGAACAGTTTGCACAGAAAAAATAAGTTTAAAATATGGTATCCGCGTTGGCGATGTATAGGCACTTAACGCCTCGCACTGGCGCATATAACATTACTATTACTGAATTCAGGAATATGATTAGACGCAAATGAAATAAAAGGGTACCGTAGAACTTATACATCGTATTATTATAAATGTACGTACTCTTCGTATATGGACTTTCCGACGATTACGATAATTATTCAAATCAATCGAGTATAAAGGGTACTTTATAATTATAAGACCAGACGAAACTCCTAGGTCGGTTGAGACTCCACGGTCGAGTGAGATATAGGGATGGATCTTTTAAAATTGAAACCAATGTACCGCATTGCTCTTGAAAAAACGATAGTGAGTGAAAGAGATCGGTTGGATCAGTAAACATTTCGAAATATGGTCGATATAAACAGTAGAACCAAATTTCTTAACAAGGTTGGTTGAACAAGATTTTTAATATTCTAACTTTTGCAAAAGACAAAAAATGTTTCGATGATTATGAGATTACTATTAAAAATGCTTATATCAATAACACAATTATGTTTCAAGTCCCTGTTATTAATATATTTATAGAATAACAACCAAACAAGGAAAATCTTATGAAAAATCGTGGTGAAGAAAATACTAGACGGTGCCGGGTTCGATTATCGATTTCAGTTAAAGTTGATGCAATTTTAATGCAAGTTCATCAATTTTTCCTCTGTTTTTCTCTATAATTCAGAAAACTATTGAATTAAATTTAAAAAAATGACCACTTAAGAGTACTGACTATATGAAATTTCCTTTCAGAAAAGTACCAGGTTTGTATGCATTGCGCACACACACACACACACACACACACACACACACACACACACACACACATCATGATAATCCATTTCTCATTTCACTCAGAACTCAATACATAATAAAGGTCATAGGATTACATTAACATGTCAACAACGTCTGTTTCATTTCGATGGTTTTTGACAACAACAGAAATTACAAATACGTTCGGTAATAAAACGAGAACTTTGTAATGTCTATCAAAACAAAATCATCAACGAATTGATTAGGTCAACAAATCTAATTGAACCGGAATCAATCGAACATCGTCTAGATTATAATAAGATAAACTTCCTAGTCGTCGCGAAATAAATCGCATGCGGTATTGTGACAATTTCTTCGGAGAGAATTTATTTTTTTTCAAATTATCTTGAACATCCATTATGCATTCCATTGCTATTCGCTTTTATATCGCTACGACGATCCGGCAAGCAGCTGTAAAGTTTCGATACTTATCCAAAAAGTTTGTTAATATCATTTAATATTCATATATCACAATTACGAATTTCAGAACGCTGCAGTGTATCTAAATAGCGAAATTTTGAATCAATCACCCGATAACGGGCAAAGTCAAAAAATAAATATAAAAACCGTTAACCTGCGAATTGTTTTTATTAACAAAATATGTTTTGCGGATGCGTATTTTAAAAACGATTCACATTTAAACATTGATTTCGAAAACAATCGAGTGATGCGTCTTACACCGTGACGAGTGCAATGCATTTTTTACGGGTAAAAAAATTAAATACTGACTTGAACCCTTTTCGAAATGACTCGATATTTTAGCTTTAAAAATGGGAAAGTAATACATTTGACTATTTGAGTGCTTGAGACGGTATTAAAGGATATCCACCAGTGGCGCCGTTTGAGTTTTTAAATTAGGTTGCCAAATTATTGTATAAGCTGCACCACAAATGCTTCCACCGCTACAGGGTCACAGTCCTCCGTTATTGCGACTGTAGAAATGTATATTATTATACTCAAAAGGGTTCGTTCTATTTTTTCCTAACAAAAGTAATTCTATGCGTATATTGTATGATTATTCTATATATATATATACATTAAGATATCTCGTATATAAAAATATTATAAGCTCTAAGAATATGTTACACAGAGTCATTTTAAAACCAACATCACGTTTTGTTACAGTTGTAATTTATTTTGAACATGTCATACTTAAATAACAATGCATTTTGAAAGTACTGACTAAATATATATATATATATATATATATATATTATACGAGTATATACATAATATCAAAATTCAAATATATAATTACATAAATAGTATACGCTGATTTTGGTCGTGCCGGAACAAGTGTAAAATTAAAACTAGTAAATTTATCAAAATGGCACTCCCTAAAATCCTGCTAATTCATGACACGTATGCGCGCACTGCAATTACCTGCAACGGGGTATTCAGATAGGTGTTCTATCAGGTACATAAGCGAAGTGAAGACCAGGAGACACGATTACATATAGTTCCGACTTTATTGTATTATTTTATTTACTTTATTTGTATTGGCGCTCTAATAAACGATTTTTCAAAAATCGCATTTTTAAGGGTCGACACACTTTTAGACTTAATTATAATAATTTGTTTCGTATCAGCACTATCAGAATTTGTGCCCAAATATTTATCCCTCCTTACCCGTTTTCAATAACGGGTGAAATATTTGGGAACGAATTCTGAAAATACTGGTGGAAATCGGTAAACATTGTGGTACACAATCGATGGTAAAAAATAGTTAGGAAAGTTTGACTTTGTAGTGCCACGGTAACCATTACCTGTTAGAGTATACAGTGTACGCTAATAGGTAACAGGTAGCTGGTACAATTTTATACGGAAGAATGGCGATGAGAAATCCTGGTTAAAAAACTGATTACCATATATCAATTATGGACACGGCTCACCGAAAAATCTCGGCTTCCTCGAGGTAGACCTCCGTCCTTGGTGTATCTACGTATGAACTACAATGCATATAGTCACGTACACAATGTAAGTAATATATAAAGTTATCACTAGGGCTCGGAAGTTATAGGAGTTAAAAAAGGCAAAATATGCATGCAAATATGCACAAACAATTGGTAAAATATGCATGAAAATATGTTAAATATGCCAAATAAAATTTATTAATTATGCAAAAAAAATTTACTATGTATATACAAAAAAATGTATTTTTTATGTTTGGCTTAATGTTTTGGCTTGTATTTTGTGTTTGATGGATTGTAATTTTTTCAATCTAAAAATATATATAGAATAAAAGTTATTTGAAAAATTATATTGATTTTTTTTTAATTCATTAAACATATAATAAATACAATACATACATTGCAATACATTACATACAAATACATACAATAATCTTATTGTAACCATTATTGCACCATCATACCTGTAAATGTATTGCATTGAATAACCAGAACTTTCTTGATATTTTCTATAGGTATATCAAACGAATAAAACCATAATTATTAGAAAAAAACATCAATTTGTTTAGAAAATATTAAACGAGCATAAAAATCCAATGAAAATTGAGAAATATGCATAAAAAGGATACGAAAGTTGAGAAATATGCACTTTTTTCTAAAATTGACAAAATATGCAAAAAAATGCATTTTTAATTTTTGTATTTAAACTCGTCATTGTATAGAACGGATTTCTAGCTTGGTCTGCTATAAATTGAGAACATACAGAAAAATATGTAACTCCTACAACTTCCGAGCCTTAGTTATGACGCACAGGTGTATACGTACACGGTAAACGACACGTGCAGATTGACAGGAGTGCGTAAAATCGAACGGCGTGTACTTGAAAAACGAGCACCGGAACGCGTAGAAAACCAAACTCGTCAAAGAGCCATTGTATTCAAATTGGAAAATATCACCTTTCCGTGTCAGACCATATAATCGCCCACGCGAGTACGGGTTCATAATTCGAGTTGAGCCGGAAAACGTTCGAACAAAACAATATCGTTTTGAACGGTAACGCGTTACCCGCGGTCCACCTGCTACCTACGTGTTCGCGTTTACGTTTGTTGCGTGAAAATATTTCTCGGAACAATTGGGAACGATCTCGGGGGCGAGGAACCGAGAGACTTTCCCGACGGTGGCGCGCGGTTCTCTGTGTACATAGGTATATTATATGTGTACGTGCCGAGTCCGGCGGTGAAACGGTGGTGATTTCAGTATTATTTATTAATTATTCTTTTAAGAATTAATTCATTCTTATTTTCACAGTACAATTATAGAGCACAAGAGTTACCATTTAGTAGTGTTCGGTAACGAGAAAAAAAAAACTATTTTCTACAGTCCACGCTCGTACAGTCACCGCAGTGCGAAAATCGTACATCGTAAGTTGGCAAAATAGTGCCTTTACGCGGTCATACACCGGTGATTGTCGACGTTTACAACTATAGTGCCAGGTACATTATGTCGAAGCGCACCTGAAGCGCGATGTAGGTATATTATCAGATATTTTCGATATTATTGCTTATTGTTGCTATGTCACAATGTTTCGGAACTTCTAAGCCGTGTGTATGAGACGTACGAATATTATACCGCATGAGATGTGCAAAGAAAAATTAGTGTCACCTAACGATGTGTTATCGAAATGTTATGGTAAGAACGGGGGAATACTCTGTTACGATAGTTTACCTAGTTGTAATAAATCTAATATAATTTTATATCATAAATCATAGTTAATTTGTTACAATAAACTATATTTATCAATATAGGTTTAATATAAGTTGAATTTTGTATTAAATAAATTGAATCATTCAATTTGTTATTTAACTGTCCATTTGTATCTCTAATTAATTGTTAATCTCAAAATAGTTGTTTATCTTATGTTTTTTATTCGTATTTCAATATTCACCAAATAACTAATGACAACAAACACCAGCAAATGTCCGCATTGTGTGATATTTGTAAAAGTAGACAACGTTCACCGAAATAAGCGGTCATACACTGAAAGTCTTGCATAACCTCTCTCAGTGTATTAACGAGTATTGCTTCAATCTCGTGCCGAACGCGTTTTTTGAGGGCTTGGGCAGTTCTCGGTGGATTGTCCTAAAACACAATTGATTTAACGTAGCCCCGTAAAAATAAAAAATCACAATCCGTCCAACCGATCTCTTTCACTCGGAATCGTTTTTTTCCAAAAGCAATGGTACATTGGTTTCAAGTTTAAAATACCCATCCCAGGACACATCTCACCCGACCTAGGAGTTTCGTCGGTATTTTTATTTTTTTTATATCAACACGAAATGGTAACTTTATTTGTTCTGTACTGTTCAAATAGAAATAAATAGATTCTTTAAAGAATAATATTAAACGCTCATATCGTCCCGTTTCACTGCCGGCACATAATATTATTCGGAAAACAAACACGACTCGGAATATTCGCACACGAACGGGCACGTCTCGGCGAAATCACGAACGCGTGCGCTGTACATATACGTAATTTATACGCGATCGCAACATGATATCAATATAGCTTAATTGTTATAATTATATTATAATTATTAGTTAATTGTTCTAAATAATGTACTCGCATATAAATCCTTCGTCGACGGGGTGCGACATTCACAGGCATGAGGTGCGTGCGTGTGCTCGCGATGGGTTTCGCGAAAAACTTGGCCGAAACAATAACAATATAATATTGTAATATAACAATGAGCGATAAATACGATAATATAAATGGACGAAATCACGATTCGCGAGCGCGTTTGACGTCATCGTCATTATTTAAATTATTATTATTATTAGGTATTATTATCATCATTGTTATATCACGCCGTCTGCGCGCGACACGTCACATACGTAGTATTATTTACCATCGCAGAATGTAATAATTAGCGAGCGGACGGTCCTGAAATATATTATAAACTATTATTATTAATATCACTCGGCTCCATGGGCCGCATAATAATACCATCAGCTGCTATCTATCGCGCGCGTAAAGGTAACAGCGTATAGGTACGCCGTGCCGTGTACGAGAATCGCATATTACTACAATATTACGTTCATCATTCACACTGTGCACACCGCGCGCACGTATAAAACTGTGTATTGCTGTATTTGCACACACGATCGTTTATTGTACATTTGTACCGCGTGTAGGCGAGCATATAAATTCGAAGGCGAGTCGCTGTACGTAAAATATAATATGATAGCGTATATCACTATTATTATTACTATTATAATTATTGCCAAGACGGTTTGGACGTTTTCACTTTACCAAGGCGGATCAAATAAAACCACCCGACCACCATTTGCACCCTCCGAGATTTCAACAAAAAACAAAAAAAAACAAGGAACGATAAAGAATTCATAAGTGTACGCGTCTCCGTGTAATCTATCGAAAACCGTTTGATTTTCCGCATTTCTTTAGCGTTATTTAATGCAATATAATTTTCATGATTGCATTACGCAGTACTCTGTATTTAATATCATCTATCAATACTATGCACACCCCTTGTAATTATACCAACTGCGTGCCTTTGCAAAAACCCACCCACCCTGAATGAATTGTTCTCGCATCGTTTGATTTATTTTATAACTTTACTCTAACGTTCAAAATGTATACGTATAATCATTAATTAATGTATTCATAAATTAACTTGTACACAATATTTAATGCAGTATTAGAAAGCACAAGAAAGCCCACACTAACTTTGTGTTACCCCCGTGGTTTTCCGGTAGAAGATTCTCACAAGCCGTATCTGACCTGCACCAAGCAGCACTTTACATGGTGAGGGGGAGTGGCTTCCAAATTTTCCAAACGTAAGATGTGTAAAATAATTAGACTGTTGATATTTTCGGCGTAGAGAATGAGAACACGATAAACCCGTTATCAACTTATTATGTATGTTGTAAACTTATTTGTACATTTTAACGAATCTCTATAAAGTGGTTGATTGAAAAATCAATGAACACAATATCTGATGCTATTTAAACATTAAAGCGTATACGTTTATACATGTTTTATTTCCCTATTACATATTATGTATGTACCTTGATACTTAAGTGCGTTTAAGTGATATCTAATATAACCGCATCTAATTTCAAAAAAAAAATACAGTTTCCGTGGCGTGAAATCTAGTTATAAAAATACACAAATATAAATATTTTTCAAGAACCTCGTACTGAAACATTAGGAACCCATTGTTCATTAATAATCACTGTACCCATTCCGTCGTTTCGTTTTCGTTATTACGTTATCATACATTATCATGTTATACAATCGAATATTTCGTTCGCGGTTGCAAATATTAAGTGTTCCCGATTTCCTATGATTACAATAAAATCGTACACAAGCCAAATGTATGGCGTATAACGGTTAAATTAATCATGGACGACTATTAGCGTGTACATTAGAGTTGCCGTTTATTTTTTAACTCGATCACATCACGCGCACTGGAATTAGGATTAGCCACTCCGATGGTCGTGAATGCGAGGTTATAATAAACACGTGTACCAATTGTACCATGCAATAATACGTATACGTATAACACTATTGTTAAGTTGTTGCTTCAATCATTCGTTATTTTGAATAAATTAAATAATTATTGTAAGACCGTGCGAAAAAAATGAATCGCTAAAATAACAATATCAATACTGACACGAAGAATTATATTGATGTACACAAAAAACGTGTTGTACGGACAGTACCCGCATCGGCATAATAAGTAATCGGTCACCGAGCATCAACAAGGCAAGTTTAAGTTTAAGTTTAAGTCGACTTGCGCTGTGTCGGCCGGTGACAAAAAAAATAGACCAGTGCTTGACCACTGCCATCGTGACGCCTCTGGTCACGTGTACGCTTGTTGAGCGTGGCATTTTTATTCCCCGGTTCACAAGACGTTTCCGTCTTGCGAATAGCCCAACGGATTTTCTCACCGAGGCCACCTCAGTCCGGTCGTCTACTACCGCGGGTGCTCTTAGTCGTTGCAACTGCTTTCATGTTGTTCGTCGAAACGTTTAACCAACAATTACCTGCAGCACGATCGGTAACACCGCGAAAAGCAACAAATATTTTACTATTCTATTGGGGTAGGTGTTTCTCTGTTGTCTCAGCCCGCGCGGTCTTCAATACGGTTTTCCCTCTCATGCATATGTTTAATATTTAACGCCAAGCGAATAAATGTTATCACTAGGGCTGTGAAGTTGATGACCTAAAAAACATTAAAATATTACCTAAAAAAATATGCAAATATGACGTAAGAACGACAAAAAATGTACTAAAAAAATGACCTAAAAAATTATAAATATTTGTTTTAAATTAACAAAAATACAATTTTTTAAATCTTTTACTATATTTAACTTATCGAAGCTTAATAATTATAATTATACAATTATATTCAGTACAAAACGATAACAGCGAATGTAATCGGCAAGATAAAGTCGGATAGGTACTAATCTTAGTCCGTGGTAATTTCCAAGTTTTAAGTTATCGGCATAATGGTCGACAAGAAACGACAAGAAGTGAACTAGTGTGAAATCAGTAAAAATGATTTAAAATGTGGGAAAATGACCTAAAAATGTCAAAAAATGACTTATAAAGTAAAAAACACCAAAAAAATGCAAAAAAATGCAAAATAAAAATTATTCAGATCCACATGCTAATGAAACACATTTGTGGCCAGAAGAGCATCAACTTCCGAGCCTTAATAATAATGATAACTTATCACTATACACGGGTTGCCGCTCGTCTTACGTAGCTTTTAAATTAATGCGTAATCGTTGTGAATATTCGTATATAAGTATTAAGTGTACGTGGTAGGACGAGAAAAATGTCATAAATACAACGTGGTCGTTCTTAACTCACTAAAGTACAAGTATAAGATTTGAAATGAAAAGTGTAAAACCAACCCCTTGCACAATGGACGGCATAAATTTGGATTAACTTCACGTTATTTCATTGCAACCGTGCGCCGTGTATGACTGGGCTCGTGATATCCCTCAGCTCTATAAGTATCATTATGTACGTAATACATAATACGTCAGGTGACCACTAAAAGGTCGGTAAACTGCTACATTGTTATAATGGTCACATAAAATATATAGTTTTTCATTTCTCCGCGAATCGTTTAATATAACACGGCGATTAGGCGACGACCTTGTCCCGAACGCGTATATCTCAGAGATGTAGGTACGTGTGCAGCATACCGTAAAATAAAATCAAGGGAAACTAAAATTCTAACACACAAACGCGAAATCCTTGATCTTCTTCGTCATCCCATGAAAATCACTTCAATACATCAACTCCTACCACCGCTATATACCGATTTACGACACGTGTTCACGCGCTCAATTTATATAACAGTACTTACATAAATATAAGTATATATATATATATAGTAATTCCTGGTGAAAATATTTTATTATTTACGTTGTCAAATGCGAAAGAAAAAATAGGCGATATGGGAAACACCGAAAGCCGCAGTAATCACTCAGAATCGTAATTCGTGAAAAGTGATGTGGTTATAAATTGTATTATGAGGTGTTATAATATCTGATTGAATAACTTCAAAGAAAATACATTTTTTCTTAACACAAAAGTAACTACTAATTATGCAAGCAATACCGCCCACAATATAATTATGATAACGAAAAACGAATTAAAAATTGATTTGTTCTTATGGCCAAACTTAATTTAAAATATATTGTAATTCCATACTTATTAAATCATAGCCATAAGTCTATTATATATTAAAATTATACGTTTTATCATATAGTTTGGTCACGCTAACTTACAACTAAGATTTAAATGCCCTAAAAATTAGTCAAGTATGCCTTTAAAAAATGCATTCAACAGCGAAAATGCCATTTAAAATTAACATTTCATTTATTTTTATGAATTTTTTTTAGTTTTATTAAAATCGGGTTACGAGTTCACGCGTGCGTATATTTCAGTTCTTTAGTCCTATCGACCGGACGTCGCGTGGTCTCACGATCTAGCATGGGCCTTGCGAAAATCGTCTCACGAAGCTTTTCTCTCGATAATATAAACATATGGTATACGTAAAATCTATAAAAGAAAACATGCGGTTCAGAACCAACGGTATACATATATACTCGCGCGTATTACACGAACTGCATGACTTTAACGCGGACCGCACATAACGCGTGTGTTGGACATAATACAAATGTATATATAAATAAGTGCATTATGCGTGTAAAAAGTATAGCGTAAATAAAGTTACTAACGTGCACGTGTGTGTGTGTGTGTGTGTGTGCGTATAAAAAAGTTTCATGAAAAAAAAAGCGTACTCGCATACATTCGTATTCAAACGCATATATATATATAGGTACGATATGATGTGAGAAATAATAATCATTAAAAATGGCACAAAGTTGTACGTGACGCGGAAACCTAAACGACGATGGTACATAATAACCGGCTTAGAACAGAAGACGATGCGAAAAACTTACGTGAAGCGAAAAAAAAAAAAAATGAAAAATTAATTAATACGTCTCACACGTGCGCTAGCGCGTATAATGGCAGCAGTGTGTGTGTGTAGTATACGTTATGTGAGAAAGAGACGTATAATTTTGCCTTGTCGCGATAGGCGGCGGCTTATAATTTATATATACGATTATCGTGCCGTATAAGTGCGGACGGGGCTGTTTAGTCTGCACAATCGCCCTCGAGAGGGTTTATAATAATAATAATAATAACGGTAATAAATAATATTATCGTATTGCGATCGTCGGATATGCTTGTCGGTTCGTCATTGTACGGTTCAGATTGACAAAAACTAAAAGAGAACTATTATGCAACTATTTTCAATTTTGCAAAGTATTATGCATGTACATCATGTTAGTGATCAAACCAAGAATCTGTATCGACTGTGCTTGTACAAGGTTCAGTGGGTGTACGTTAATTTGCAAATATTTAATGTATGAGATATTTTGAAAATGACAAATGCATAATGCGTTTTTCAAATGTGTTCATGACAAAGAAATAATAATCATAATAAATGTTAAACAAGTACTACAGCAGTAAAGTTGAGCTGTGATTTTTATTCTGATATTTAAATCATTTGTGTATATCTAATGCTGTTAATATTGAACATCGAACATGGTTGAACGTTTTAACTATACAAACCGATATATTTTCACAGATAAAGTGTAAAATGAGGTGGACTCAAAAATGATTTTGATTTTAATAAGATATCAATTGTTAGGTGTTAATATTTTACCGATTCATTTTGTCCTTTTTTTTCAGACCGTACAATTCACTGTGCTGTGGATATTGTTCCTGTCGATTGTGCTGGGCAACGGAGCCGTGCTGGTCGCCTTGTCGTTCAACAAAGCCCGCAAGAACCGCATGAACTTTTTCATCATGCACCTAGCGCTGGCCGGCGAGTATTATTTTATTTTTTTTTCATTTCTTTCGCGGTTTCGTCCGATCACTATACATTATTATAAGCATATTACAATGCAAGACTATAATTGTACATAGACTTAGCCAGAATCTGCATCCTGTGACTGTTAAAAATATTCAAACGCAAAATATTCTCGTAAAAACTCATGTAAAAAAAAAAAAACTAAAATTAACAGTTGACAAAATGGTTTTTAAGTGATGATTTGGAGTTTGAATGTACACTGATATTAATCGTATTTTACCTCGTGTTATTTATTGTTCAAAATTAAAAAAACTCTACCCCTGTATCAAATCATTTGAACTTTTTGATAAAACGATTAGTTGTAAAAATTAGGTTTATTTTACATCAGAAAAAATCGCAAAACTAAGACCCACAATGGGACCGCATTTTTAATTCTGGAAGCCAACCGACAAAAAAAAAAAAAAATTAGAAAACAAAAAAATGTGTAAAAAGTATAAAAATCCGTGAAAATAGTTATCAGTGCGTGCGAGTTTTTTGTCAACATTCGGGACACATTTTATGTAAGTACGTCGTACAAACAGATAACCTCCGTGTGTCCTTGCTTATTACACTCAACTGCCATACGGAACCTCACGTGCCCCAAAAAGTATTCCATTTTAGACGAGTTTCCGGTTTGCCGGCTAAATGTGCTCAAGAGTGAAGAATAAAATGTGAAGCACGTCTAAATCAAATTTCCAACCGAGACTTAGCTTTTTGTATGATGTCTATGATTTGCTGCAGTAACTGTTATTAACAAATGATATGGGTATGTGGATGCGAATCACTATAGTGTAACATCCTGATATGTATATAAATCGCCAAGTACAAAAGAGGTTTTAAAAGTGTTCAGGAAAAACAAAAAACATTATTGAAAAGAAATTGCCTTTTCTGCGATGATAGAAATTTTAAATTATTTTCTTACGGGCATGTCGCATGTGCTCATTTACACAAAACCATATTATTGTATTTATTCGTTCATACAAACAAGTGATGTTCGTAAAATAATGGAAATGTGCTCTTTTGGTATTCAGCGAGTAGCGATTCATATAATACATTGTATTAGCCGTAAAGTGTAAGACCAAAAGACGGTGAAAAAAACATTTTTCGCTAAAATTGTCTTTACGTTGTTTATTTATCCTTTGGTCCGCGTGGTATATGAGAACTCTCTTACATACTTCTATAGCTTTCGAGAACCTTATTGTGCTAAGTAATCACCATATCGATTGTTGTGTGCGCATACCCATAAGCCCCGGTGCCCCATAATGAGTTTTACGGATTCCCGCATGCAATTTGCTAGGAACATTGAAAA
This sequence comes from Periphyllus acericola, assembly GCA_949715065.1. Taxonomy (NCBI): domain Eukaryota; kingdom Metazoa; phylum Arthropoda; class Insecta; order Hemiptera; family Aphididae; genus Periphyllus; species Periphyllus acericola. The sequence goes on along the minus strand of OX454266.1, from coordinate 27,631,800 downwards.
ATTCAATCGGAATTCTAACTGGGCTGCTGTCGAACAAAAAAAAAAACACGCTGCGCTTTTGCACAAAAACTCTAGCCACGCGTCCATGTAATAATAATATGTGTCGTACATATATTTTTATTTATGTATACAATTCATACGGACACAAGGTCCAGTTACAATAAAATAAAGGTACTTCATAATTCAATACTTTGAGCTAAATAAGCATCCGTTTTAAATTCATAGCAATTATTTGTAAAAAAAAATCAAGATTATTATCATCTATTTTTTCAATAGATAAAATATGATTAATTGGTGAGTTCGATATTAGTTGATTAGATGCTAAGGATGAATTTCAACATTTCTTCAATTTCCTTAAAACGTATCGTACATAGTAGTACTGGACGATTGTCCAATGGTAACTTATACAAGAAAAATATATAAAATTTTTTCCTTCTCATTTCTAATGAATTCAAATTTAAAACATTAGGTACAATTGCTCGCAGGATGCCCGTGATTCTCTAGATCTATAAACGTTACAGCGCGTACAGAAATGAATCTTAAAAATCGATTTTGGATAGATTATTCTAGTTCTTATTGACATATTACATTTGACTGACGTGGTGACCAGATAAGTTGATTTATATTCAAGACATGAACGAACCGTAGTACACGGTACATAACGATTTTAGGGGCGTGAAATTCTTACGAGTTACATTTTACAATGTCTATAGTTGTTATATGCGCGTTATATTAGTTATTATTATTGCGATATACTTGTACAACGCCCGATTGATCGATGCGACGATATTATTATTATACGCGTAGGTCGGGTGTAATACGCGCGCGGTCGTCGTCTACGAAGTGATGATGTACATAATGCCAATACGTATATTATTACTCGTTTTTCTCTCTCTCTCTCTCTCGCCGAAATAACGATGTTTTAACCGGCCACCGTTTATCGGCGTAGCGCCTCCATAAATGTGTAATGTAATACAAACATCACACGTGCACTGCGGCGCACTACGCGTGTACACACTTGATTTGCGCACGCACGTGATGACCAGCTATAACGAGATGAACATTATCATTACTGGACGACGACGTTACACTGTATCGTTACGGGCGAGCGTCTATTGCAGTGGTCTTCAACCGGTGGGTCGCGATAAGTCTTCTTTTTTTAAAAAAAAATTAACCTCGTAAAATTATATAAAGTATAATAATAATTTTTCAATTATTCAACGTAGAGTATTAACAAACGAAGTTACAGATTAAAAACGATTGTAATATATTTTATATGTATCAACAATATTACATCATTTGTATTCTATAATATACGTAATATTGAAATGGATATGAAATCGCACTGTACATGTTTCGTACACAGGTACGATTTTACACCTAGTACGACATTGGACATAATAATTTACGATTTTTGCTTCTTTTCCTGCAAAGCTTACGTGGCCGTGGGTCGCGAAAAATGTAAGCATAAATAGTGGGTCGCGAGTCCAAAAAGGTTGAAGACCACCGGTCTATTGTGTGCATAATGTTGCGATAAACAAATGCCTATACGTATAGCCACAACTTTGCCCACACGAGTTCGTTCGATAGTCACACGCGTGACAATATCACAAAAATTACCAAAACAACTGTCAAAAAATTTACCTTTGCCACGGAACGCTCATAAAAAAAATTATAATTCGATTGCCTGTATTAACATAGGTATCGCGGCTCTGTGTAAATCCCAGTGGGACACCCTGTATATACGTGATACTCAACAAGTGTTACGTTAAAATGCAGTATTTCAATACTCTTGATCAATACCGACAAGATTATTTTACTAGCCCGAAGATTGCACTTTTTCAAACCCACAACTTGAAGGTCACCGTATTACATTATGATAAATCGTAAAATATTTTTTGGTGTAAAAAAATAACACTTATACTTATAAAAAGTCTCCTTCTCTGTTAAAAACTAATATTAATTCCTTTGTTTTTTTTATTTATTTCTTATACTTAAACAAGGTATTTGTGCACTATACGAAACCTCAAATATCTCAGTTTAAAGGACAGTTCTAAAAGTGTGTACATTACAAATAATTTTCTCTATTAGATATTTATACATCCTAAGAATAACTACACGCATTTTTAACATTAGTTAAGTATTCAATTATTCTGTATTATGATGTATGAAAAATAAATACGTCGATGATTATGAAAATATCATATCATATCTGACTTTTAACATACAAAAGGAAAAATGTAATTGTTTTTGCGATTTCTGATGTTTTAGCGCTCTCCGCTGTGGATTACACGATTATATACACTAGGGGTGGCCAAACGGTCGATCGCGTACAATTTAAAAGTCGATCTTTGGCATCTTATTAGAATTTATGCTTGCGGTATACACTGATTGCCTCTGGTGGCTTAGACATTCAAATTATTGTTATCATTGTTCATTATTGAAACTCTGGTCGGCGTTCTCTGCTCAAGTCGACCGTCTTAAGAAAAATGTTTTCTTAGTCGATCTCTACTTGAAATAGTCTGGCCATCCCTGATATACACCGTAGTAATAATAATTGAGTGTAGGTATAGTGTCAAAGTATTGATCTACGATAAACTGTCCCCACGAGGGATCCATAGAAAGTATGCGCAGTACGGAAGGTTATGAATAAATAGATACTACACAGCAGTGTATTATATATATATAACGCAAACACACGTGTAATACTTTGTTCAGCCGAAGGTTTGTCGAAAGTCGAACCCCGGGTCCACCGCCGAATGATTGTTATTAAAATTTACAATAATAATACGGACCACGCGCACATAATACGCTGTTATCCATTTAGGTACCTTTTATATATATATATATATATATGCGCAATAAATAACATAAAAACCCGTGTTTGTAAACAGACTTGTTGGTGGGACTGGTGAGCGTGATGATCGACATGATATGGAGAACGACCGTTACCTGGTCAGCCGGACCGATTGCTTGCAAAGTCGTCAAATATTTACAGGTAACGTATTACATTAAATATACGTGTTCACGTGTTGTACGCAATATACAGGTATATCATGGCACAGCATTAACTAATCGTCAGTCATGCGACTTCCGTGAAGTTGACAAAGAGGCGGGTCGGATAGAGTGAAACGAATTGAATGCACCACAACAAGGCGGCGTAGGTACTGCACCCATGTGCATTTCGATAAAAGTGCATTGGCCGCCCGCGTGTTTATAATAATATAATAGTAGCAAGGAATACGTGGGTTTTTTTTTTTTTTTCGTGTACTTACTAGAAATCGTTGGGTTCCTGTTGCGGAACCCGACATGAAAGAACAACCTGTTCGCAAGCTGTTCTGATGGGACACGACCACGAAACATTTTTCATAAAAATAAGTCGCCGCAGGATAGCTCACTGCTGTAAATATTTATTTTTTCTCTTCAGCCAACTCGCTTATTGTTGTTCACGTCTTGTAGCAGATTGTACATTTTCTATTGGATAGAAAAATTAATGAACTGCGATTTCTAAATAAAATTCTAAAATCGTATTTAAGCCGAACTCGTGTTCACCTAAAAGCGCTCGAGATATTACCGAAAACCGACGCTTTTATAGCTAAGCGCGATGTTCTCGAAAACTTCTATGTATACTTTCTGTTAAAAAAAAAAAAAGTTCGTAAAAAGTACAAAAAGTGTTGGCATTCCAGTCTGTATAGAGTTGCTTCACAGTACAACGCATCGACACATTGGGGCCTTTGTACAGCCACGAGATAATAGTGTGTTCCGAAAATGTCTATGCGCACGACTCAGGGTTTGAAAAAAAATATATAGATATTCTCGACGACGGCGTGCGGAGATGACATAAAATCAAAGCTCCTCCCGAAATAGCATCGCATTATATTACAGCTGCAGCGCATGTATGCCATAGGTTTATTAACTATTTGTGGACGTCGGGATGATCGCATGATGAATTGGCCGGTGCCCGGGTAAAATGGAAAAGGTACAAAAAGACTATTTTGAGAAAACTAAAAAAAAAAAAAACCGTCCATACAATATTCAAAAGCTAAAATGATTTATCAATATTTTCGATATTTCTTCTTCAAATGGATCTCCAAGCATGGGTTTTCTTGAAACTTGAGATATTTTTTGAAGAACTTCAAACTTACCATAAGTCTAATAAATTACTATCCATATCTTTGGGCAGTAATTATTTGGACTTAGCTTAGACCCCTTTGCACAAGACTTAATACTTTGGGACAGTATTACATTTGACTTGATCACACACATGAAAAATGTATCCCAGTAAAATGTGTTAACCTACACCCTTTTACTCAGTATATTATTATTATTATATTACAAGAATAAGTCATGATAAGCAAATGTGTTTAAGCTTAAGAGTAATTTGTTGAGTCATTCCTACTTTTAGTATGGCTAGTGACTCATCCCTCTTATATCTTTTTATAAAAAATTAGCCTACTAAGTTTTTCGGTTTTTTTTTTTATATTATTTGATATAGATTAATATCGATCAACAAAAATGTATATAATAAAAAAACTGTTAAAATGAACATATTCTCTTTTACCAAAGCGCCGTCCAATTCTTATATACATACAGTTTTTTATATAATACTCACAGGAACAAAGCCTGCTAAAATTCAAACTTTAAATTAATTTTGCGTTTTGGTAAAAAAGTTAAATAACATTTTGTTATTTTATAATTTTCGAAAAAAAAAATTTGAAGATGGCTATTTTATAAAGTTTCTTTTTCTAAAAATGTTGACTTTTGAACATTTTATTTTTATTAACCTCATTATTTTTAATATTTTTTTTAGTTTCCAAAAAATTGTGTATTATTTATTCAATACCAAGTAGAAAAAAATGATTTTTTAAATTTTTTAACCAAATATTATATTCATTTAAAATTTGAAATATTTGTAGTCCCTGTCCTTATGAGTTTTATGTAAAAAACAGAATCTGAATGTCTTCGCTATCTCAGGATATATCGCAACAATGGGTAAATCCTTGTCGGAACACCCAGTACATACTCGTATATATCATATTATATAATATCGATCAGTCCGTTTTCCGCACTTATGACATTAACACGGTCAATCCAATTCACTAGAATCGCTTCGAACCTTCACAGCCGCACAGGTCACAGGCGTCTGTTCGCTAGTGATTTGTAAGTGTAATCACCGATTCATCGACGAAAATATTGTATTCGAAAAACCAGGAGCAGTATCACGTACGGGGGACGACTCGGCGAAAAGTCTCTGTTTCGGGTTACCATCAAAATTAAAATAAAAAAAAAACCACTCAACAGTTTACGGCGTGGTTTTTTTACAACAGTCGAGCTGACCAACTTTAGATTTCAATTTGTTTGACAGGTCTTAGATCAGTTTCAATGGTCCTACGCCGGCTATAACAATTTTATTTTCGTGGAACGAGTCGCTTTTACTGCCCTCGGCTGAAGTTCAACAACTTACTATACTATATAGTTTTAACAACATTTCTCTTTTGTACCGACGTAGTTATTTGTTTGAATTTAATAATTTTCAGAACTTTCACATTATCACGGAAATTCTAAAACTATAAAATACAGTTTAAAGTTTATTAAATTAAGAATCTGTTTTTCGCACGCTTATTGAACCCACGACTCCTTGTTCAGGTACTAAAATGTGTTCCAACAAAAAAAATTTGAGAAGTTTCTAATTATTGCTAATATAAATACTCAATATAATATCGATAGTAGATAATAGATTAGCTTGTTTCCAGTCGCTTCGATTAATATTTATGAAATAACAAACAAGTAAAGAAAATCTCAGAAAAAATTGCTGTGAAATTCGAAAAATTACCCCTTCCTCTCTAAGTACCAACTTTACGAAATTTCCGATCAGAAAATGACCCAGTTTATATACATCGGTGCAATCTATCAGGTCGAAATCGTGTACACAGACACAAAAAGATCAAAAACACACATCACGATAAAACCAATACATTCCTTTCACTCAGAACCTTAAATAAATAAAAGACTCAAATAATTAGTTTTTTAGTACTTATATTTAATATTATATGAAGGTATACCTAATACCTTCATATAATATTATATTTTCAGTTATCCTCGTGTTCAATTAAAAGCCATAAATCTCAAAGTTACTTAACCCTATCAAAAGATTTGATAATGAGTGATTTAAGATGTTATTTAAGATTGAATGTGTGAAAAATATTTTAATTAATATGGTGCCGCAAATGTCCTTCTATTTATAGAATTATACCACGTATAATTAAATTTCAATCATCAAAAGCTCCTAATAATGTCTTCATTGAAGCATGTGAAGCATTTTTTTTATCATTTTTAAAATGTATATATACACGAGTATATTGTGTTGCCGTAAAAGGCTGATCCCGAGGTTAAGCTAGGATTTACTATTTGTACTCGGTAAAAGCTAAAAATCATAATTTTGTGCGGGCTTTTACTAAAAATAAATGTTGTGTACCTCTTATAGGATATACAAATTGTGTTTGTCAAAGCTGATTAGTACACCACAAGTAAAAATCAAAGTACAATCGATAAGCTGCGCCGTTTCTTATATGAAACTTTCAATATTAACCATATTTAAATATGTTTTGAAAAAGAAAACAATATCGAGAAATTAAAAAACTACTATTAAATCCTAGCATTAACTATAATGGTAAATAGAAAAAAGTATAATAGTAAGACTCGAGTTTACCTTGGGATCGAGGATTTATGCGGTACCATAATTCATTATGTTTATACTCGTACGTTTAAAAAGTGATATAAAAAAATTGATTGGACCACACATTAGCTCCTTAAGTGCTTTTCATAATTGGGATGTCATAAAAAATGTATAAACGTTGTAAAGTTCTGAAAAAAAAATCCATGAACTATATCTATACATCTATCAAAATTGATTAAAAAAAGAAAAAACGATATAATGATATAAACGTGACGGTATGCAAAATGTGTCGAATTTTTCTCGAGAATGCGCATGAACGGTTACAATATAGTGTTCGTGTGCAGTTGAAATGACAAAAGTGTAAAAAGTTCATAAGACCACGTGATTCCGTGCTTTTCCGTCGGGAATTTTATGTAATATATAATAATTTGTAATATAATTTATTTAATTTTTATGTCGGGATGCGCGTGATGACGTATCTGGAAATGATATGATGATAATATTACAAACACACAGTGGCGGCTCGCGCTAGGTGCACAGGAGCACGTGCACCGCCTATATTTTTTAAGAACAATAATTACAGCAACAGTACGTTATATTTTTGAATGTCACTTAAAATTCTTTTGTGGTCATAAAAAGTTAATTTAACATAATAAAGTTTTTAAACTCATAAGTTGTGCCCATGACGAATGACTACGGTGGTGTCGCGTTGACGGTCATGGCGACCGAGGGGGTAGATTTCCAGATGTCAACGCTATCGCGGAATGTCGTAACCAACACTATTTTAATCAAAAACGTCGGGATGAAAAATATTTTTAACTTTAATGATAGGGTAATTAATATGTTTGCTGGGAAAAAATACAATTGATTTATAAAAATATATCGCACTGACAGTTAATAATTATGATTATGTTTTGTTTATTAACACTAAAATTATAATACCTACCAAGGTAATATGTGGGTATGTTTAAGAAAAAAAGTATGAGTAACACTTCAATCAATTCAGCTTCTTAATGTTGTCCATAATACTATACACGAGTATCAAACAAATCGTTTATAAAATGCGCACCACCAACTATTTTACTCACGAGCCGCCACTGCGTACAAGTATTATCACTCGAGAAACGTATCGAATTTGTGTGGGGGCTCGGGAACGTACGGAATCGCGAACCGTACACGCGAAACAGTGTGCATTACTCCGTACACGCGTTTTTTTCCCCTCCTCAGGTGGTCGTCACGTATTCGTCTACGTACGTGCTGGTCGCGCTGAGCATCGACAGATACGACGCGATCACGCACCCGATGAACTTTTCCAGCAGCTGTGAGTATAACGCGCGACGGATCCGGCCGACGAAATAAATCGTGTTTTTCACCGCGCTATATTTTTTTTTAAGGGCGTCGAGCCAGAGCGTTGATCGGCTGCGCTTGGATCCTGAGTTTCGTGTTCGCCGTGCCCAGCGTGTTCATCAACGAGGAGACGATAATACAAGGTACATGACTTACAGCAGCAGCAGCAGTCGCGCGTGTATCGGCGCGGCGCTCGAGTCGCACCGCTCGAGGTTCACGCGTACAAACAAAATAATAACTACCGATGTGCAAAAACTCTATGTGCGGTGGAGGCGACAGGGCGAAAAAATTGTTCCCTCCCTCCCCCAAATCATAAGTCCTCGATCCGCGCCCGAACGCGGACCGGATAGCCTAGAAAGATCTCACATGGGCTCATATGCCTTCTACGTACATTTAGGTACCCTATATATCACGCGTGTGGTGCCCTACAAGATCGTTTTAGCATATCTAGAGTGACAAATGCTGCTTACATCTCCCTTCTCCATTAAAATGATTAAAATCCATAATACTTAAAATATGTAAGGTATGAAAATAAAATTTCTCACCATTTCGAGGGGGGGGTTATTCCCCTTCACCCATTGTGTACGCACCTGGGAGGCTCGTCGAAATCAGGGGCACATACAGGGTATGTATAAAGGTGAAAGGCTTAATATATCATAGACGACCCATAGTATATAAGAACACATAGTTTAAACAATTTTTTATCGCTACGCTTGGTAATACCACTTTTTCGTTGACTTAGACAGAGTATCCAATAATTTTTTAAGTCAAACAGTAAACCAAAATTGTTATTGATATATGGATAGGCTTTCTTCCTTTCATTTAAACTTAAACATATGATGTATCAATAATCATATAAATAATAGTTTTTATTTTTTTTTCCAAAACGATATTAGTAGTATTCAAGTCATCAGAAAATGCAGTTATTTTTTCTTCTTGATTCTTCCCAAGAAAATGCAGTCTTTTCACTGAGTTATTGAAATTATATTTAAATGTTATTGAATAGTTCACGAAGATCTTGCACATATTTTTCTATAGAATCATACAAAGTAACTACAATAGATAAATCAATATTGATAGCAATGTCTTGCTCGTATCACCGAATCTATAATCTGTATTGGTTTCCTCATTTTTTATGAAGCCTCATAACTTGTAGATGATTTTTGCAATTTGTCTTCTAATTAAACATGAAGAACTTGTAAAATCTCTTTGTGCCCCAATGAAAGGGCTTTACATACTTCATAACGTTCATCTAGGTGTGCACAAAATCTTGACGTCAGATTTGGTTGATTATTCTCAGATCCCATCTATAAGTGGGTGAAGAGAAAAAAGTGTAAGCAATTGTAAGTAATTGGCAATCATAGAAAAACTGAGTTCTCTCTTTTGCAATCCCAGCCAAATTTGACCCAATTAGATCAAGCGAGCATGCGAGTGGTAAAAATAAGCATTTTTGTAAACAATTTAGCACGTCCTTGTGAACCATCATATTTGAAATATATTAGAAGACTCAAAACAATTACCACCCCCGGTGCCCCCTTAAACGTATATTCGACGTAAATGCCCCTATCGCCCCCACCCCCCTTAACGGGGCCCTGGATAGACATAACACTGTTTACGTTGCACAGGTCGCACGCAGTGCTGGATCGAGCTGTTGCCGTGGCAATGGAAGTTGTACATCAGCATAGTGGCGACGACAGTGTTCGTGGTGCCGGCGATCGTCATCAGCGGATGTTACGCGATAATCGTTTACACCATTTGGTCGAAGAGCAAACTGCTGTCGCCGGCCAAGAGCAACGCGGCACAGCGAGGCACCAAAAGTAATTGTTATATTCACGTTTTTTTTTTTTATATATATTTAGTGTACCGTAGTACAGCAGCGGTTTTTGAACTGGGTTTCGCGATAATTTTAAAAAAAAAAATTAAGCAACGACCAACATCGAGAAGAAGAAAAAAAGTTCTCGAAAAAGTTGTTCACGTGCCGTGCCGAAACGTCGTGAAGAGCACTTCAGTCTGCAGTGTTTTTTTTTTTTTTTGAAAGTTTGGAAACCACTGCTGTATACTTACAACCGTGGTGTTTCTGAACTAATTATTATTGGACACGCGTGTCGGTAAAAAAAAGAAAAAAACCGATAACGATTGACTGTTAATGCGAATAACGATGGTGATTACTGATTAATATAACGCCTGTTGTAGAGCCCGAAGAGCACGACATCAGGAGGTCCAGTTCCCGGGGCATCATACCGAAAGCGAAAATTAAGACCGTGAAGATGACGTTCGTCATAGTGTTCGGTGAGTACGATTTATAATATTGTAATCATAACGGCTACAGATTATTAAGATCCCGAGTGAGATAGAGCAGTGTACGCGTCAGCCTGCACCTGTATCATCGGCTATTATTATTATTAATACATTCGAATAACTGCAGTCGCCATCGGCGCATAATAGTTGTGCTCGGGCGCCGGGTGTATCGTGATGATTTGAAATGTAAACTGGGTCCGCGATTACCTTTTTTGTTGTAAACTCGGCCCAGAAATCGCAGGTAATAAAATAGGTTGATTGTAAACTCGGCCCGGTAATTTAAGGTAATAAATAAGGTCGGTTGTAACTTGTAAGCTCGGCCCGATCATTTTCACCGATGAAATATTATAGACTCGACATCATTTAATCTCTGTCGGTCAGGGAATTACTTTTAAAAAAATAGATTATAATTACAATTGTACATGAATACATTTTACTTACACTTTCACCCTTAATATTTTACATGTATACAACGGATTTACATACAATGAACAATAATATAAAAATGAAAATAAAACAAAATAGTTTTTGGAGGATAATGCGAGAATATCCTCCTCGTGGTGTCCTCTGGGTAATGCTACTCAATGCTATTAATTATTAATTTGACATAAGATCAGGCCATATTATTTTTAGGCAGGTAATAATTCACGTCAATAATGTTTACCTGAAAAAAAAAACCGGGCAGAGCTTACAATAACCCTTTTGAACTTTTTTTTTTCTTCGGGCCGAGTGTACGATCGCCCATTTGAACGCGATAATAGATGTATAGACCCACAATGATATCCCTAATGGCAATTATTAGATACTGCAATACCTGTTGTAACATTGTCACGATGACTGTGGGTGAATTCTAACCCACCTTGACCACGGCGAAGGATGTTGCCGAAGGATTTATACTGCTCTTACTCATATCGGTATGACGAAGTGATGTATCCAAAGGACATTTGTAAAACCCTGCCCCCGGGACGCCAATTGAAGGGAAGAGGAGTGTTCACTCACCCCCTCGCAAATTGTATCCATAATTGGTCAGGAATTAATCAATACTTTGATCTTAAGACTTAAACATTTTAACACCCGGGCAAAATGAAAAATGTACGCCCATTTCAGGGAGATGACCAGAAATAATATTTTTTTACGAAAAATCAAGCACACTCACACATCAGTAGTGTGTGTACCAACCATTTGTAAAGCCGTTCACAATGTACTGGACCACAATTAATTGAAACGATTTTGACTTACGAATCAAAAATTTAGTAAATTTAAAACCTCAAAATACGCCTGGTTATAAATCCCCCACTTCCCTCCCCCCACAGATCTGGCCCTGAATATATATAATATATTGCTTTTTTTAACCCTTCCCAACAACCCCTACTACAACGTCCTATGGCCTATATATATATAAGAAAAAAGAACTTTGGATACGACACCGACCGTCCAAAGACGTACCTATTTTGCCCGCGACTGATTTACACGTAACATTGTTCTTGTTCTGTTTTTTCTCGCAGTGTTCATCCTGTGCTGGAGCCCGTATATCGTGTTCGACCTGCTCCAGGTGTACGGCTACATACCGAAAACGCAATCGAACGTAGCGCTCGCCACATTCATACAGAGTCTAGCGCCATTGAATTCCGCCGCCAACCCGATCATATACTGCCTGTTCTCCACGCACATTTGCCGATCTCTCAGGTAGAAGTTATAATGCGCCCCCCGTTTTACACGTTCCTACGACAAACACTTGATCCGTACAGAACACCACCACCACACGTTTCACAGAGGTATTGTACGCGTTCGTGAGTGTGCAGTAAACACGTGACCTAACCCGAACCCGATAACGCTTTGAACTGCAGTTTGAGACTCATTTGAAAATGGTTTTTAACTCACCACCGGGGCGCGCGTGAACCCGAACATTTTCGGAAACCAATTTTTTCGGACACCGAATGGGCACTTTTTTAGATTCTGAGTGAAACGAGGAATTTAGGTATTGGTTTTATCATGTGTTTTGTTTTTATTTTTTTTTCTGTGTACTCAATTCCGACCCGGAAGGTTAGACTTGCTATGATCATGATGCATACACACCTGGTACTTTACTGAAAGGAAATAATAAATAATAAATTTGTCTATATAGTCGGTACTCTGAGAAGGTAATCTTTCGAATTTCTCAGCAATTTTCTGAATAATTGAGAAAAACGGAGAAAAAATTGCAAATAACTTCAACTTAACCGAACTCTGCACCGTACAGTATTCACTTGTTTATTTTTCATGGACACAAGATTTTTCACAAAATTTTCTTCATTTGATTCAATAAATATTAATCGTAGCGACTGGAAATTTACATAATATAATATCGATATTACCATTTATTAGAAATCTCATATTTTTCAAAAATTGTTTTTTTTTTTGCATAAGTTTTTTGTAATAACTTACTACATTAAAGCGTCATCAACCTACCTTATTAAGAAATTTGGTTCACCCGACCTCTCTCACTCAGAATCGTTTTTCGAGAGCAATAGTACATTGGTTTCAAGTTTAAAAAATACATCCCTGAATCTTCCCGACTCACCTGACCTAGGAGTTTCGTCCGTTTTTTTCCATCTAAGCTTTCAAACTTTTGATAAAATTCGTTAAAACCCTACACTTTCGCTCGTCTTACGGATGCAAACATAGCTTTCAAAAGTATTATTAAAATTGGAACAATTACAATTCATCAATACCAGCTGGTCACTGTACTGTTGCATCTCACGGAACCCGAAATGTCTGATACATAGAATTTGTTTTTGGTGTCCTAACTTAGAGGAAGTTAACTGCGAGCCACAAGTTAAAGGTTATAGGTATTATAATAGATCAGAACTTTGATCGATTGATGTGGCTTAGACTTATTGCTTTTATTAAAAATAATAGAAAATCCATTTAAATTGGCGACTCGAGTTGAAAAATTAAAATAATCAAGTGGTGATTAGAGTGACTAAAAACAAAAGCATAGCTGTTCTCATTAATACGAATTATTTTGCCTTTTACAAATTTACAGACAAGTTCCACCATTCAAATGGTTAAGGTGTTGCCGAAACGGAACACAAGAGCAACTGAGCTACACAGAAACACTAACATCGTCTAATCGTCAGGTGAACACGTCTCTTTTGCGAAACGCTACAGTGCACGTACACTCAGTGGTCCGAGCTCCAGTGTTAGACCGTATGGGCATATCAACTGAGAAGAATAGCTATGCTGATTCACTACTTTAAACCGAGCAATGCGCACGCAAACAACATAAATTCATGCAACGCTATTGTGTCAACATTATTACAGCCATAATATTACATTTCTATAATAATTAAAAAAATATTTCATTATTATTATTATTATTATTACTATAAATACTATAACTATTATTATTATTATTATTATTACAATACGAACATAAATGTTAAGTTGTATTCTGTCGACTGACTTTGTCCCTAAACATAATATTTGTACAAACCTTCGATATATATAATACTATTATTATAATGTATTCCTTATTGTTGCCTGGATTCCTATTCGTACTTATGTCTTTAACCAATATATTGTAAATACTTTTTATGTTTTAAACCATCATTGATAAAATACAATAGCTTAATAATCACGTAAAATATTTGTTTTGTCTATTCTTTATTTATAAACTCACTATTACATTGCACAAAAACATAAACAACATCAATAAAATATAATCTGTTATTATTGTAAATTAGTAGCTAAATCATAGTCACATATATGTACACGTACGCTTCACCTTTTACATTTATAACCGATAGCAGGTACCATTCACATACACATGTTCTGGATGATATCAACAGTTAAGGAGTTTGGTTCGAAATGTGTTTGGCGATGTACAATCATTCAATACCGCTCTTTTTGCCTTTGATTAAGTCCTGTAATTCGTTCATTTTATTCTCCGTGTCACTATAATTATATCTGCAAACAGCCCTATAAACAATTTACCAATTAATTACATAGTTTTAGCATAAGGACTGATTGAGGTAGAGTACATTAATATTCATTATAAAAAATAATTTTCCTTCGTAATAATAATACTAAAATGAAACTACAGTATCCAAGTCAATGTCAATTGTCAATCGGTGCCCAATTTATTTAATTTATTACATATAGCATTAGCATATGATATATAAAATTCAATGATGATAGTGTAATATCATATAAAAGTGGTGAACTTCCTATGAAGTTCTGACTTTTTCTAGATGGTGGGGTAGTGAAGTTTTTATAATCCCCATCACTTGAATTAGTAAGGACATTATTGGAAACTATATTCACATACACATTATGATACCGACTCACAAATTTAATTTTAAAAAATCAGTTATCTAATTTGTTCCTATACTAAGAAAACAATTATTGTAATTATTACATCCACTTTTCAGAAACACAATTTAGTGCATAATACATGCATAACAAATGCATTCTTATGTGTTTATGTATAAAAAAAATGTATCACATTTATAGATAGAATATATAAGCTGTGTTAAGTAAAATTCCAACTGAGTGATAATTGTTTTTTATGTAGTTATGTATTACTATACATTTTTTTTTTTTTAATATTCACTTGAGTAAAATAGAAAGTGCATTCAACTATTCAACTTGTTAAAGTGCCTGTATAAAACATTGAAAATAAATAAGTTAAAATTTGTTCTGTTGTTTTAAAGACTTTTACAAGTATGCGTAGTACCAGATTTATTTTAAATAAATATCTTGTGAGTTATGTACATCAGAATATTGTAAGTTAAATTAAAATAAATACAACTTTGATGTATAGAAATTAATACTTTTCGTATTTGTACATAGTATATGTTGATGATAAGATTTAGATTTTCTTTTCTTTGAATCCTGTCAAACATTTATATTCAATAAATGAGAAATGAAGAACATATACATAATGGAAACCGTGAAATATGTCTAAGGCAGAATCTGAAGAATCTACAATTTTTTTCATTTTTAACAAATATCCAGTTAATCCAGTTTAATTTCCATGAAACAATTTGTAACAGTGTAACAGATCGAATACAATTTCTGTTTTGCTGTATTTAGATTATGTGAAAGATAATCGATACATTTCAAGCAGAAATAAAATAAAAACTACTAGTTGTGATTACAAGAAAAATTACAATTGATACAATATGAAACAAAGTACAACAAATTTTATTAAGATAATTCTAGGGTTCATAAGTTTATGTTTAGATCTAAGAATCTTACTTAATAGTATAAACATTAAGATTACACAAAAAATGTTGAGATGGTAGAATTAACTAAATTAAATTAGAAACAACTTATTATTAGAAATATTGATATATTTTTATCTATTTAAAGTATGAGTACTTTTATGAATTTATTGTTATTATAAAAATTATTTATTAGTGCATAAGAGAAAAATCCTAAAAGGTAGTAATAGATTCTAATCTAATTCAGACTGTTGACTTAAAGATTTTCTTAGAGATTAAATCTAAAAATCTGATTAAGTCTAAACTATTTAAATTATGTTTATTTCTCATTGAGGAATTTAAGTTTAAATTTACTAAAACAATTCAAGGATATTTTACTATTAAAATATACATTTAATTTTCTATGTATTAAAAAAATTATTGAAAACCTACTATAATTTGAATACATTTAAATCTAAGCATAGTTTCAAAAATGAATACACATAAATTAATTTTTTTAGAGCAATAACTTATGATATTTGAAGAAACCAAATCTTAGTAAACATAGGATGTGATGAATTTATATAATAGTAGGTTGTCCCACAGTGGATAGAAAAGTTTTATGAGATGGGCCTACTTAAAATTAGTTAATTCAAGCACAACGTAAATATTTTATAAAATATAAAATTTATCTTTGATTGAACTAGACTAATTCTATGCATTTTAACAATAAAAAATAAAGAACCGAAAATAAATTTTCAGGTATAATGTTGTAAAAACATATATTTATTATATGTTATACTTACCAATAAGCAGTAGATATTACAATAAAAGAACCAAAACCAACGTGTGTGGATTTTAATGTTTTACTTGTGAACATAAAATGTCCAACTCCCATACTGAATCCTCCAACTATACCATACAGGTAACTGTTACGAAAACATGGAATTTTGGAGATATCTTTACCCAAGATCATGAAAGGCTAAACAAATAAAACAATCATATTAACATATAACATAATATGACATATACCATTCACATATTATAATGAAGTTTTTTTTCTGTAGGATAAATGTGCTATACACCAATAAATAGTAAGTTACTAATTATTAATTACCAATATTTCTATACAGGTCAATGATTTTTGACTATAGGTACACTGTCCTGACACTCTTAGTAGAGTAGTCGGATCTTGTAGGCATTTGCTTTTTTTTCTATTGGTTCATAACGATGGTGTAAGCCATGTTTGATTTAAACCACGTAAAATAATATAGTTACAATTTTAATTTATTACTTTAAGTTGATTTGCATTTGTTTTTAATAACATTTTTAATGAATTCTAGATCTACATTCTACGTATTTGACATACTTTAAAAGTCGATAATTATTTTTAAATCACACGTTTCATGAAACTATCGGTTTTATCCCGCTTGAACTGTTTGAATAAATTGATTAAATAAAATGTATTAATTCTGCATTCAATTTTAAACTTACATAACATCCACAAGTTACTGGCTATCAACATTTTCATGTTTAATTTACAACTATAAAGTAACTAGTTATATTATAGTCGTATTGATCACATTATGTATATTAAACAGTAAGATTTATACAAAACTGATACATCTATTTTAAATGTTTATAGGTTTTCAAAAAATAATGTAGGTACCTTTTAAAGGATTTTTGCTGCTTCTCTCGCTTCAGTTTAAGTTTTCTTTTCCAGAGCAACAAAATACCAATTCTACTCAAAAGCCTAAAGGTTAGATAACAACATTTGTTTATGATCATACCGTAGATGACTTTACAGATGTTCAGATCTAACTTTATGATCATAAATTTAAGTAAAAGCTATGATCGACTTTAGTACCTATGCAAATCAACGAAAAGTACATTCAACAAATTATATATTTTATTACCTTGTGTTCTTCGTCGCTCGAAATCGAAGCCATTTAAAATAATCCTTATCTACGAAATTACATTAAAATTCTCCAGTCCTCTACTCCTCTCCAGGAACGAAAATCGCGTCAAAACGTATTATTATACAAATCATTGAATTTCAGCCGGCAATCTGATACTAAAAAGTAAAAATGACCCATATTTAAAATGATAAGTGTTATCATATCACTTGGTAAACGACGATTGCTATCAGCTGTCAATGGCACACGCCACACGGTTTAAAACACATTTCGAAGCTCTAAGATGAAGACATATGATTATATTATGATTATCGATTCCACATCCCAAGATGCCCTCCGATCAGTACAGGAAATATAACTGCATGCAAGAATAGGATACCACAGCGGTCATATCATACCTATTGGTATCAAAAATAAACTTTTAGTAACGAATCACATATCCATTATTACATTTCGTGAAACAGCCCGTAGGTCACGTCCCACTTGACAGTCGACTGACTTGAATAAATATATTAATGAGTAATAATAATACAGGCAATGTAAAATTGAACGATTCAAATATAACCGACGTCCTTTGCAGTCATAATCCGTAGACAGCTTTATCTAGTCCGGTAGAGGTTGGCGAAGGAGACTGGCTGATTTAATTATAGAAGTTCCTGTTCGAAAATGGCTCGATGCTCAATAATTTGACACATGCAATAGTACTATAAAAGAAGTCATCATGTTTATCTGATCCGTGATATTATTACACATATTTATCATCAGACAAAATAATCTATATTCAAATTGTGTACCTTGGGTTGAGTAACCAAGGATTAAAGATTCTGAAAATACCAGTGATATTTATAATTCACAGAAATTATTACCTTACACCACCTCCTCACTAAACATCAACCGCGTACAAATTATTATGCCTTAGGTAAAATTTTAAGATCCACCACTTAATTATGTGTAAATCAGCAACCTAATATGTTCACTTTACATTGACACCGAACAAATGTTATTGTACATTTTATAACCAATCACTTTCAATGTAAAGAGGACATTTATAGCTGTTTCTCTAATGAACATTTATATTATTTTTCCCATTTTATTCAATTGTTTTGCATAACAATAAACCGTTGATTAATAATTTGTGAATATCACACTTGACCACTGTAACCACTGTCGAATAAAATTAAAAATGATTATAATGTAACATATATTATACAAAATAAGAATTACCAAAGGATAGCTTTAAAATGATCAGTGGTCACTTACATATGGTCTCATTAATATATCTTCTATAGTTCTATGTAACACAATTATTCAAAGAACAATATTTGAAATCAATAAATCATATTTTCACTTATCTCCTCTAGGTAATAAGTCGATTCTTGAAGTAAATTTTTAATAGTATAATTTTATTACAAATAAGGCGAGTGGTATAAATAACAACAATACATTATACACATAAACGGTAAAATTTATATTGGTATCGTTACAGAAAAATGATCTAAATGGCATAAACTCGCAGCATTTTAAAAACACCAACAAATTTAAAATTGTGAATTAACATGCTTACATGTCATAAAAGTTGCACTAAGTCTTTCGATTTTTTGATGTTTGTTGGTTAACAAATAGTATTTACAAAACTCTACTTAATTTATTCGCTGAAACACGAATGTTTATACTTTTAATGAATACAAAATGTTTACGAGGACATCTTCTGTACGAATGGATTTAGTATAATTTATTTAAATTATGTATTTTTGGCCAAAGTTTCAGCCTTAGCAACTACTTCTTCAATTGGTCCAACCATGTAGAATGCAACTTCTGGCAAATGATCGTATTCACCACCCAAGATTTTCGAGAATCCCTAAAAATTAATAAAATAAAAATAAAATTTTAACATTATACCATTAAAAAATAATTAATATAATAAATATATTTACTTTGATAGTTTCTTCAAGAGGTACTAATTTTCCAGGATGTCCAGTGAAAACCTCAGCAACTTGGAAAGGTTGAGACAAGAACCTTTGGATTTTCCTGGCTCTAGCGACGGTCAATTTGTCTTCTTCTGAAAGTTCATCCATACCCAAAATAGCAATGATATCTTGGAGTGATTTGTAATCTTGTAAGATTTTCTGTACACCACGAGCAACATTGTAATGTTCATCACCAATGACATTTGGGTCCATAATACGGGAGGTGGAATCCAATGGATCTACAGCTGGGTAGATACCTAACTCAGCAATAGCACGGGACAATACAGTGGTGGCGTCCAAATGGGCAAAAGTTGTGGCTGGAGCAGGATCAGTCAAATCGTCAGCAGGTACGTAAATAGCCTAAATATATAAAATAATCATAAATAATATGATAATAATCATAATATTCACAATTTAGTTTTAAACAATAATTACCTGTACTGAGGTAATGGAACCTTTACTGGTGGTGGTAATTCTTTCCTGCATAGTACCCATGTCAGTGGCCAAAGTTGGTTGGTATCCTACAGCAGATGGAATACGACCCAACAAGGCAGATACTTCAGAACCGGCTTGAGTGAAACGGAAAATGTTGTCAATGAAAAGCAATACATCTTGTCCTTCTTGATCTCTGAAGTATTCAGCAACAGTAAGTCCAGTAAGAGCAACACGGGCACGAGCACCGGGGGGTTCGTTCATCTGACCATATACCAACGCTACCTGTAATTGAAAATAATTTAAATATTATGCCACAAAAATTAACCAATTAATATACCTTAGAAGTCTTGTCTTTGAGGGAAATTACACCAGACTCAATCATTTCATGGTACAAGTCATTACCCTCACGAGTTCTTTCGCCTACACCAGCAAATACAGAGTAACCACCATGAGCCTTAGCAACATTGTTAATCAGTTCCATAATCAATACAGTTTTGCCTACTCCAGCACCTCCGAACAAGCCTTAAAAAAAATAAAAATATAAATTAATAAACCAAGATTAAAAAAAAACTTAATTTTATAATTTCATTATTACCAATTTTTCCTCCCTTTACGTAAGGGGCCAATAAATCTACAACTTTGATACCAGTGACCAAAATTTCTTGTTCAACACTCATTTCAACGAAAGGAGGTGCTTCAGCATGAATAGGAGCGGTCTTATCAGTTGGAATGGGACCTCTCTCGTCAATTGGTTCACCTTAAACATATAATTTATTAAACAATTATTAATATAGAATAAATATATTTGATTTTTTATACATCTGAATGAAAAATAAATATTTACCAATGACATTGATAATACGGCCTAAAGTTTCAACACCGACTGGAATTCTGATGGGAGATCCACAATCAAGTACTTCCTGTCCACGGACAAGACCTTCAGTACCATCCATAGCAATAGTTCTGACAGTATTTTCACCTAAATTAGAAAAAACATCCAAATATAACATAAATAAATGAATATAATGAATTATAATAAGTTTAAATATAATCACCTAAATGTTGGGCAACTTCAAGTACAAGACGAGGAGACCTGTTTTGTACTTCAAGAGCATTAAGGATGGGTGGTAATTCTTCATCGAATTGTACATCAACAACGGCACCGATAACGGCAACAATACGGCCTTGAGATGTACCAGCCATTGGCTTGGCAGCAGCTTTGTTGTTTGCTAAATTGAATAAAACACAATTTAGTGAAATTTAAGGTTCTAAAAAAGAATATTTAAAAATATTTAGACCCAATATTTGTGAAAAAAATTAACTTAAGATTAAATATATGAACTAATTTAAGATACCTACCATAATGAATATTAAAACCGAAAGAAAAAAAAATGTTATCACAATATAAATAATAGATGGCAATTTATTATCAGGGCATAATTATTGGGCGATAATTATTTGAATTACAAAAATGTAATAAGAGTGGAAACTAAAAATGTTTTAGATACTTAACAAATTTATATCTAATAAATTAACTTTAAAGCAAATCTATTGTAAAGGTCAATCATGAAAAATGTGCATACAACCAATATTTTTGTAGACTCATATTAAATAGTATTTATTCAAGCTCATCACAATCTCATATCAAGAAATGGGGTCAGACATGAAAATGATCAAAATATTTTTAACCAACAAATAAAGATATCTATTACTTTTCATTTAAAAAATCATCAAACAGTAAATATGTACCAATAGTGAAATTTCATATGTACCTAATAATTTACAATACTTAATTATCAGAACATTCGTGCACCTCATATGAAATATTCATAATTTCTTCAACCCGGATAAATACAATACTTCAGTTAATATGTATGCACCAGTTTGGATTATGATCTGCTATAATATGGAATTCACAGTCTTTAACCGTAAATGGGCTAGAGTATAATTGGCTATCGCGAAGGGTTAAAGGAAAACCACCAAGGTCAAAAAAAGGTCATTCGACGGGGTTTTTCGAAACAGAGTCCCCGTAGGCCCGCGAACAAGCTCGTCATGATCCGGGAAAACTGAAACGTTATAGGGTCAGAAAAAAAATCGGCTTCGATCGGTATAACCATAAAGCCGACAGGACATCTTCGGCGGCGGTGGGGGTCATTGCGGCGAATGACACGCCGGGGAAACCAATCGAAAATCGGTCGGGAAAAACAGCGAAAAGCCAAAAACTGTCGCCCCCCGGAAATACTTCGAAGGAGGAACGATGAAACGAAAAACCGGACCCCGGTGCGTGAGTTAGACGGGCACGCCGCTGGGGCGGTCAAATGGTGAGATAAGAGAAAAGGCGACGACATCGACTGCAAAAAAAACGTCGTTCATACTCACAATTCGACGAGGTGGCGACCATAGCCTTTGGAAGTTCATTTTGCACGATTTTTGGCGTCAGATTGGTCTTGCCAGCCTTCAGGGCTCCAAGGGCTGCCCTGGATAACGCGTTCAACATGATAGGATTAGGCGGCGGATTGGGTGTATGAAATGAGAATACGAGTTACGCGACGAGCCACGGCAAAATGTGTCGACGGGACGGTGCTCTGCAGTATAGGAACGACCGGACAAAATGGACGACCGATACGCCTATGCCCCCGCGCGGCCCAAGCTCCAGTGTTGCCGCCGTGCACGGCGATCAGCTGCGCGCGGTCGAACATGTGTTTTCTTACGGTCCGCCCGCAGGTGGCAGCACTGTCGTTGCGGTCGGTAATCGGTCGTTCGGAGCGGAAAATAAAATTTGTAATCTTACCCGCGTAGTGGATATTATAATATGACTCGGTCGGGGCCGTATTTAAGGGATGATTCAGGAATCAGTGGTGATGGGGTGGATCCGAAGTTATATTAATAACACGGTGTAGTGTTTTCATAATACTCGGAGTGAAATTTTATAAGTAAATTATTTGTACCGGCTAAAATAGAAGGAACTTTTTTTATTGTTTCAATAAATGCACCGTCATTTTGGTATTTACGTTTTTGTTGCAAAATAAGTTGTCTTGTCTATTGTTATATATTTAATAAGGTAAGAATTAGTAGTATTTATTTTCTAAATTTTTATTTACATATGATAAGATACCGATATAAATTAATTGAAAAAAATATAAAAAGGTAAGAATATTTTATTTTATCGTTATTCTTTATGTTGGTTCCTATGAAGTAATTGTCGTCAGGGCTTTCACTCTTACATTCATCACAGTTAACGTAATAAAAAATACAAATATTAAAATAATTTTGACAGCGTGCTATAAAGATCAAAGAATAACAAACGGCGCTACACATAGGCAATCCAGTCACATTCATGACTACAAGAGTACAAGCTATTTTACGCCATGTCGCGCTATAAGTAGATCCAATGACCCGGCAGGGTCTCATTAAATTAATAAAAAAATAAGCGAACCCCTTTAAATGAAGACATTGGCAACACAACGTGCGACCTGCCAGGTATAATTACAGGAAGCATCAGGATTTACGGAAAATTTGAATGAGAAATCTTATCGACTTTAAAGTTAAATAATTTAGCTTGCGACTAATGTAATATTAAATGTCATGTAGATATGTTAAACAACCTTTAAAAATCGTTTCGAATAATATCAACGGACTTTAAGCAAAATTAATTATAAAATATTATTTAACAATTTTAAAAAATAATATCCCCCGCGGCCTGTTTACTCGTACATTAGAAACGGACAGCGCGACCAGTTTATTGACGGTAAACGTGGAAAAGCCCCCACCGAAGTAGTCGTCGTTATCGCGGTAAAATTTCCGTGGTCTTATCGATTACCATCACAGAATCTAATCATCGTACTTCGCACACGCTTTTAAGCTATTAATTATTACTATTTGTCCTTTAATAGAACGCAAAAAAAAAAAAATAATGATATCCCAACCTTAAGTGGTAAAGTCAAATTTGATTTATTCATAATTCTTACTAAAAAATTGCTAAAATCTTCCCACTTATAAACATTAGATAAGATATACATAGCTGCTAAACAAAATATATCTTGATTTACTATTTTTGTCAGTTTTCTTACATTATGGAATATACTTTTTTTTTAGACTTCTTCACTTTGATCATACACATGGTAAATTTAATAATACCATTGATAACATAATATGTAATAACTCATTACTCATAACTCATAAGTTATAAGTCTTAACTCATAAGATATTAAGAAGACGTCATACCCGCTGCGTTCTCTACGTCTTACGAAGTTACAAATGTAACAACAAAGCAAATGAGTGTTCAGTAGAATTAATTTTGTGTAAATAGCTTAAATATTAGAGTAAAATGAACTATAATCGAACTCAAAGGGAAGAACATTATCCGTGTTTACTTGTAGGTTTTTTCGATATTTTGATTTATAAGCGAGTTAAAACCTTTTTAAAATTGTAATATTTTACATAATCATAACTAACTTATAAATTAACGTATCGTAAAAAACCAACGAGAAGACAGAGATTATGTTCTTCCCTTTGAGTTTTATAATTGGTCAGTTTACTCTAATATCAAAGCTAACCACTCAAAATTGGTTCTACTTAACACAGATTTACTATGTTGTGCGTTTGTGAGATGGTAACAACACATTTATACAATAAAATAAGACCCGGATTTTATTGTCCCAAAGAATCACTAAGATCACATTAAAATAATGTAAAAATTACTAAGACGTTAATAAAATGAATTGAAATGTTATTATAGCAGTTGGATGTTATTATTATATAAATAGTTTCTAAAAAAAATTATATTCATATCTGTATGGCATTTAAACAATAATTTTCAGTTATAGTATGAAATTTATAACTTCATTTCAACTTATTTTTTATGGTATGATTTGATTATAAAATTATACAAAATATACCCCTATTTTACAATATTATTGTTTAAATAATTGAAAACAATCGGATCTATAGAATAAAACTATTTTAAAGACTATAGATGTTAAAAAATATAATATTGTTTGGTAACAAAAAATTATTCACAACTAATAAAATTAAATTCATATTAAACATAATATTTTATAATTCAAGAATATGGGGCATCCATACAGTTTCAAAAATCATTATGAATCTGTTCAACATAAAATTATGTACAATAATACTAATGACATACATAACTTTTTAATTGTTTATATTATACGTAATATGAATTAAAACTATTCGTTACTCACAATGGCTAACATTTGCTGACGTGATTCTCTTATAAATATATTAAAGGAAAACGAAGAGTAGTAATAAGTAAGTGTAAATCGTTGTTAAAACAATTTTGCAAGAATATATAACAAAAACAATTGATTTCTTTCAAAATATCAAGTCAAAATTATTTTTACAAAATCGCTAACATTTATAATCGTGTTATCATTGTCTTAACACGTTCTTGGCGTTCAAAATGTTCCGTGTCGATTTCAGTCTTACGCATACATTCTAAAGAAGATGAAGTAATCATTGGTTGGTGCTTACAAATAGGTGGCCATCCGGGTGAAGAGTCTAGTTCAGCTTTTACTGAATGATATATATGTTCATTAGAGGAATCAAAAGAACCCAGTTTTAATTTTTTGGTCAAAAAATAATCAACAACAAAATATTCTATAACCAGACATAAAAAACAATCAAATATAGCTAATGCAACTACGATAATTGGGAACTCGACCATGGGCGGAAACTCTAATTGGAGTAATTCTTTTAGCCATTCTGCAGGGAACAAAGTTACATACAAACAAGTAGCCGACATTGTTAGCAAGCTACAGAAAAAAATTGTGTTTTTGTAAATCGGTCCTCGATATGGTTTACCATATGAAAATATAAAAGCTAATATAATGTATTGAAATTGTGATACAGAATATACTGCATAATTTTCATAACATTTGTACTCTCTTGGTTGAGTATAGTTGAATGGTTTAAACCAAGAAAATTGATGAACTATATAGAAGGATAAAATCTGTGTCGATATCATTACGAACAGATTCGCAACCATCGAAAACAAAGGAATAAACGATAATAATCTTGTTAGAGGAGGCTTCTTAAATAACGATCCCTGAAAAGCTTCATTTCGTCCAAAAAAGAACATAAAGTTGACCACTAAACCAATGTCAATGAACAGAAACTCAAAATCTGTTAAGTTACTGTCAATGTTGTATAAAATAAATGTTGAAGTAAACTCCAGCAAACTATAAAGGACCATAAACTTAAAAATCCCAAATGATGTAACTAGAGCTGCTCTCCCTTCACGGATGATACGTGGCATACAAGAAATATCTGCCACGTGAGAAGTGAACGGCGAAGCTACAGACGATTCCGCTTCTGACAATGAAACGCCGACATGAGCCGCTCTTAACGCACCGCAATCGTTTGCACCATCACCACACATGGCTGAAAATGTAATTTATTTTAATCACAAAACTGAACTATACAAAATAAAAAAAAATAAGATAATGTTAGATCTTACCAACATGATAACCAATATGTTGCAGTTCTTGTATTAACTGTTGTTTTTGTTCAGAAGTCATTCTCGCAAATATAGCTCCTTTAACAAGTATCCTAGGAAGAAGAACTGGGAATTTATCTCTAATAATTGCCCATGTTCGGCCAGTCATTGCAAAACTGTAATCTCCATGGACTCTGGCTTCTAATTCTAAATCGTTTTTATTATAATCATAGCTTTCTAGTAGGGATGTAGTAGCTCTCTGTACAAATACATTATGTTAAATGTTATTATAAAATGAAATATTAAAACCAGCCATTAACTTTTTACCATCGGTGATGTGATTCCGCTAGCTGTAAAGTAAATTTTTGGATTATGTTCTTGACTTTCGTCGGCTGTTACATCAACTACTGTTTTCGAGGGCAAAACTATTCCACATTCTTTAGCTACACTGACAGCTGTTAAGATGTTATCACCTTAAAATTATAAAATCGAATAATTTATTTAGACATGTATTTCTTAACTTTAAATGAATAATCTACTCTACCGGTGACCATGATGATTTTCATATCTGCTCCTTGAAGTTCTTCTATAACAGGAGTAGTCTGATCTTTTAGACGATTTTCCAAAATAACTAAACCAGCAAAATTTAAATCACACTCCACCTCTTCTCGTCTTAATTTTGGAATGTGAGTAAAATTACAATCTTTAAGTACTTTATAAGCAAGAGCAATAACTCTATATCCTTCTTCGGTATAACCTCGCAATACATTATTCGTTTTATTTGGCACTGTGAAAAGTAAATATTTATTAATAATTTATTCTCCGTTAAGTGATATTAAACTTTGTATGATCGCACCGGTGCTTGGAATGCATAATGATTGTATCATTTCTGGCGATCCTTTTGTGTACACGATAAAGCGTGGGTCCCCGATAGTTTTTGTAATCATGCTCATTCTTTGAAGTGATGAAGAAAAATGGAATTGATGTATAAGACCAATTTCTATTTGTTTTTCATTGTCTGCAGTAGTCAAGTTTCGTACAATCGAGGGTATTAAAACATCGAATTTCGAAGCATCGGATATTTCCAGTTCTTCAAGGCCCCAAGCTGTGGACTCAAACATCTGGAACATATCCAATAGTTATAACTTAACACGTTCGAGATTTAAAATGCATAGATGAATCCGCTATGAATCTATATCAACTCACTTTTATGTCAAGAGGATCTCCAGAAACTGTTGAATTTAGTAGTGTTAATGAATGACACGCTACCATACCCAATTTCAACGCATGATCATTAGACAACGTCGTTACATCTCTGACCGGTAATCCTAGTTCATGATTATTTTCAACCGGTACTACCCCCCACATATCTAAGCCATCTTCTGTCAAAGTTCCTGTCTATGTTTAAAAAATATTGTACTCAAAATGACAATTAGAGTTTTTACTGCAAATGAACCTTACTTTATCGAAACATATGCAATCTATTGATCCACAAACATTAATGACTCTTGAGTTCATACACGATAGTTGATGGCTTTGGAGCCTACGCAATGCGTATAATCTACCTACTGTCATAGCAGCTGGAAGTGCTGGTGGAATCACTATTGTGAACAGATCTAACGACTTGACTAAGATATCAAATACGGTTAATCCTCTAGACGCCTATACATAAAAAAAACTTAGGTATAAAAAACATTAACATATGCATGATGCCTATTTTACTTTTGTCACTGCGGTATAAATTGAACCAGAAATCGCAACAATAGCCAAAATCCATATAAACCGATACGTGTCTTTATCGAACCTGAAATCGGCTGGGGGTGGATATAATATTGATCTCACCAGCGATCCTTTAGCGGTTAAATAGCCAGTTCTTAAAACTACCCCGTGAACATGACGATCAGAATAATATCGTGCTTGAAGAATTTTTGTTCCCGAAAACAATGTATGATTTGCGTCTTCCCGTTCGTTGTATAAAAGATTTATGTTAGGAAGAGCAGTCTTTAGCACAGGCACACTTTCACCTTCAATAAAAAAAAATTAATTGTTTATTTAGTATCGATTACTTTTTCGAATTCAGAATGCGATTTTTTAAAAATAAAAATAATAATTCTAATTACCTGTAAGCATGCTTTCATTAACAACACAATTTCCACAGAGTAATGCTATATCACATGGTACTTCAAATCCGTATCTTGGTATGACAATTATATCACCAGGTACCAAATCTAGTGTAGGTATGTCTTCGTAGATGGCTTCACAGTTAGGTCCACCCATATTTCGGCATACAGTAACTTTATCTAACGAACTCACGGTCTCCAATAAAGTCCTTTGATTCTATAATGAACCCATGAACATAATTAATAATTTTTTTAATTAAATTTTCATGAAATTTCAATAAAAATACAGGTATATTTTCAGCTGTTTCAGTATACTTCATAATATGAATTATATTTAAAATTAATTGTCGTTAACCTTAGTATCTATTTTATATTATAATAATAAATAAAACTAAATTAAGAATAATTTAATACAGTTTTGTATATCTTCAAAATGATTTATTTTACAATATTATAGCACCTAACGAAAAGGCAGATAAGGGTAATAATTTTGTAAAATGTTTTCTGTCTATTTCTGATCAAGAATTGCTATATTGAATATTTGAATTACTTATGATGTTCATTTTTTAATGGAAACTATAATTATGTTGTTGCTATTTTTTGTCGCTAACAGCGAACCTTATCGTAAATTTCGTTTAAATGAGATAAAATCCGATGAAAACGTAACGATGATTTTAATACTAGCAAAAAGTATTTATTGTGTATTGAAATATAAATTTAATCATTATATACAATATACATGATTATTTTTTAACGTTCAACACACATTTTTAATTAAAATTATATTTTTTCGAAAATTGCTGGTATAATTTAATCTTATTAATACGTTACATAATACATAAAGCTATCTGTTATTTTTTCAGCCACTGTCTAATTTTTTAATTTTGAATTTTAATGTCAAAATATTTTGAATACGTGAAAATACAAATTATATTAAATAGTGTCATTATAAAAAATAAAACATTCAAATAAGACTAAGATAAAAATAATATAAATCTATAGTCTGTTTAACGTTACAAAAAATTACCCTTTATACTGATTAAATCTTACTACATTAATAATCTATAGCACTGTATAACATTAATAATTTTTTTAATTAATTGTTACCAGACGAGTTTGTATAACTGAAGATGTTATCCCGAAAACTGACATGATAACTATTGCACCCAAATAATACACATAGCCTTCAGCAAACCATACAATAAGAGAGAATGCTTGGAAAATATATAAAGGGTTAAGTACTTCAAGCCATATTAGAGTGAATATACTTTGAGTGGGTACATTGATTTTGTTTTCTCCATAAATACACTTTCTGTAATAACATATATTTTAAAACGTAAAAATTTTAATTTTGTATACAGATAAAACTATAATAATACAATATACTACCTAACGAATTGTTCTTGTACAGAATAACCTTTGAACGTATGTAGTTGCGCTGTCGTCATACCTCGATCTAAACCAACAAGCTTTTGGAATTTCCTTTGAGTATCGCACCAAACGTAGCAAATCTTTTTTATCTCTATTGCTCTAATTTGACTTACATCTAATACAATAAAATATACTGTTAGAATATATTTATATACTATATTTCATAAAATATCTATAAATAAACCTTGAAATGATCCATCATTCAAATTTATCCTAATGGATTTTATTTCTAATGACTTGCTTAGTTCTTTTATTGAAACAGCACTATTGTTTCTCATTTTCGAGGTTTTGGATAATTCGTCAATACTAATAATTAAAATGCAAAAATCTATCAATTATTTACTTTTTATTAAGACTAAGTAAAACTATCTTTCAATTTTTACCATAAAAATGTATTATCTAATTTTTTTTATATACCTACCTGATTTTTTTTATGGACACTTTTTTTATTGGTCTTACAAAATATGACTTATACATCCCTTGGTAACTGTCCTACAGAATGGGAAAATAATAATTTTTCGAATTTTTCAATATTCGTGGAAAACTTACAACAATGAGAACTCGTTCTGCTTCATTGAGTGGACATCTTTTGAACATAGTATACAAAACCCAATGAGGCCACCAATGAAATAATAAACGTACGAATCCTAATGTCAAAACGATGAAGATCCATGTAATTATTGTCATTGGTCCACTTCGTTTGTATCCATAAATCTCCTGAAATGTATAAAAATGTCAATATAAATTTTATAAATTAGTAACAAAGTTATTTATGAAAACCAAATAAGAAAGATAGAAGGCGAAGAGCATCAAAGAAATAAATGGGTAAGCGAAAATGAGAGACAACTATAGTGTGTTTATGTGTGAAGGAGATATCGAGACTTATAAAGGTAACTTAGGTAACCAACCCCAAAATCGTGGCAGTGAAGCGATTAAGAATAATAATTGTAATAAAGTTATTTAGATTTTATTTTTTAGCTTTGAAATGTAGGAGACGAATAACATTTAAAGACATTCTTCTGATTTAAACTAGTGCATAAATTATATTGTATAGAACATATTGTAGTGTAGTATATAGAAGCAGCGACATACATACGGGGAAAAAGGGTTTAAGGTACATCCCCAAGAGCAAAACAGTAAGTCTAGTATGAATATGTGATTATAATCTCGTGTTCAAATATAATAGGTATATATTATTATCCGGGCTGCCAAAAGTCCGGCCTTGTATATTATGTAAATTTTTTTTTAATTATCCATTCCACCGTCTCGCACCAAAACTATTTGGAACACCAAATATCCCATTTTCTAATATATCTTTTAAAGGCATTTGTCTAGTTATTATTGTGCACTATGCATGGTATAGTTGGAAAATTATGTTCGTCATATTATGTCAAACACACATTATGGACTGACCTAAATAATAGAATGAAATTAATATCCAATGAAAGCTATATGTTGGTAGTTAAGACATTCTAAAATTTTAACAAAATTCTGTATGTAGTTTCACGGCTTTCTATTGGTAAATCAATCTCCATAAAAAAAGAGTCTATCATCCAATAAATATTATGATTCATTCACATAAACATCAATCAGGAATGAGTTCAAAATAATCTAAATCGTGTATTGATTTTAATATTGTTTATAAAAATATCAAAAATAACCAAAAACCAAAGAATAGATATATGAATATTTTTTAATTAGTATGAAGTTTAAAAGTATAACCGTTTTGTTTGATTTTGCTATTTATTATATTGATTCATCCATTTTCTTATCAATGTACATAATAAAATATATTTCATTTTTTTTATTATCTATGAAGGTTCAAAAATGTAATATTTAATTCGTTAAGGTACAAAAATCTTCACGTTATTATCTTTTAACATTTTTATAAAACTATTAACTTTGAAATCTAGCAACTTGAAATTAAAAATATTGAATTACCGTATTATACTATAGAACTGAACATGAATATATTGTATTATATTATTTGAACATAACGTCATGTATTGTTTACAAACTAATTAATCAATTTAATGATTAGACGGAATATGAGATAAGAAACCAAGAAACCATAAAAAAAATAATACGTAGGTGTAATACGATGTATTACGTTATCCGTCGATAACGAATGTTACCAAGATTTACGACGAATGAGAAAAATCACAAAGATATTGAAACGAGCCTGAACACAAAAGTATTGTACACAGTGTTAAAATTATTATTATGTAAATAGTTTCTTTTGACTTACCATTTCATCATCTTCCTCTGCATTGAGTAAAGCATAGTCTCTAACTATTGGTTCTTTCTTCGAATTAGTATTGAAGCCGTTATGTTTAAAAACTGCCCCTGTATCTACTGAGTAATAAAAAAGTGCCGTTATACATTTTTCTCACATCATTTACTTGATTACAATTTCTAACTTATAAAGATTTACCAGTAGGGCAGTTTTCATTTGATGCCATAGTCAGGAAATTTTAAAATTCCTAACGATCGAAATAGTCTGCGATTGTTAACCGTCGAACGTACAGGCATTCACGAGCCGTTCAAAAACCGCCTGAATTTGGCCTACTTGTGAGACCGCTAAAACATTTCAAAATGTTTTGCATTATAGACCTTATAAGTGTTTTTATTTATTTATTTATTTATTTATTTATTTATTTATTTATTAACGCCAAGCGGCTTTTTGAAAGTACAATAATAATAATAATAATACAAAGTTAGTTACTTGATCTATTTTAATTTAGACAATAATTTTCGCTAAATGTTTTATATTAGTATACATTATACAACACACATATCTCATTAGTATAATTTGGGTAAACATTTCTCATTCGTGTTATAATATTTAAAAAAAAATCTCAAATCAACAAAAAAACGTTTTTAAGACAAATTGTTCAATAAAACCCTTTAAAAGCAATGCCCTTTGACCGTGTGTGGGTTCCACTACTCAATTGAAAAAAAAGCCTATGTTCAAATGTAATTGTTTAAAACTATACATATTATTCAGCTTATTATTTATATTATTTGTTGATCATGCATTTTTTTATTAAGCTAAAAAAACACAACGCTAAAATTGTTTAAATAAAATATATACATAAAAAAAATATTAAAATAAAATGTTGCATAAAGTTAATTTTTAAATAATTTGATACCTTCATTTTCACTTCACTTATATCTGAATCGAATGTACCTTCTAGTACTAATGAACATAATACAGAGGAATATTACTATACTCGTACACTATATAACGAGTGTTTTCTCTCCGTTCAATATTTCACTTTACTAATAATCAAATACATTATACGTATCTACTTGCGAAATCATTAAAATGGTATTTTTCACTAAGCTAAAAATCGTAATAGTTCTGTTCACGTGTAACACTTAAAATTAATTGGTACCTATGTATTATATTTATATATGTACATAAATAACATGCGAATAATAAGTACAATTAACTTATACAAATACAGATTAATCAAAATTCCGTCAAATAACTTAAAACTTATAAAATAATCTCGTGAAGTCCTGAAAGTTTATATTTTAACTTTTTAGACATAATTTAGATGTAGGTACTTATACATAGTTTAACATATTAGTAGCTCGAAATAGTATTACTACAAAATACTAAAATTAAGATAATCCGTTAGTTATGAAATATTTATTGTTGTTACTAACCGTTATAGTTTGTTTTCATATTTTTATATACAACTAAATATAGAAGACATTTTAATTAGATTTTTATAAAAACGTTTAGTGGTTAAAAGTTATAGCATTTTTAATTTAGTTTTAGCCACACACATAAATTCGACTATAAAAGCATATTTTAATTCTTATATTTTCTGCAAATTTTCTAGATTATTATATATCAACTACCTAAATCAATTGCGAATAATAATTGTAATATCCCCTTGACTCTATACCATTGAATTTATTTCTCTAAAATGTACTATGTTCACTGCATAAAATCTACACTTAAGAGTTAGGTACCTAGTGTAATGATTAATTATATGATAATTAATTAATTATTTTACACTTAAAGTAATACGATAATAAATATGATGTCAAATGTATACAGTTATCTTCATAGTTAGTGTATTTAAACCGCCGAAGTGATAGATTGAACATTTTTATAAATAACTCAAAAATAAAACGAACTTTTAATTTAAAAGAAATTAATCATAAACATTTAATTGAGAAATATTTATACAAGAAAAAAAACTGAATTATTTACTCACGCTTAAGTTAGGAGTAGAAAATATCCTAACCTTATGTTTGAATACTCCACTATAATCGACGCTAGGCGGATACTGAACGCGACGTTCTGAGGGTCAGTAGTTTGATATCTTGGTTTGTGGTTCAGTTCAATAAAATTTGCATGCTATTGTACATCTATACTAGGCTTATGCGTACATGCTCAATGAGTAGTAATTAAAGCTATTAACAGACTTCAGTGGTTGTTTTCTCATTAACTCAGTCAAAAAATCAAGGGCAAACTTGAAGAGTTAATTTCGTCTTACCTTAGAGTGTAGTTTTATTTTACAATAATCGTTCTGATTTTTAGAAAATATCAGAACTTTTTTTGTTCCAAATATAAAGTTAATTTTAAAAATAAAGTTTTCTCTTAAATTAATATAATAATTCTATATGTACTCATATTAAACCAATGCTAATCATTATATAATTAAACTTGTCATTAATAAGTTATACTTTATAAAGAAGCAATCGCACCATAGTTTATTAGAATGTATAGGTATGTATTATATTAAAATTATAATGGTTTGAAATGTATACGTATCGCGTTATAACACCTTCTTTAGACCAGTTATTTCAAACGTGGGCGCTGCTGCTCTCTTGTGGGCTTTTTAATTTTGAAGAGGACATTTTACTAAGGATGCTCTAAAGTGAAGGCGATTTTTTAGTAATTAGTTTAAATTAGCGAAATCGAAATAATATTAAAATAATTTATAGTAAATATTTCCATTTAAAAGAAAAAATTGTTTATAACGTGAAATTACATTTTTAGTTTTTAATCTCCTTCAAAATATCAAGTAAATTATTCGCAAAAGTATATATTGTACTTTAATCACATGCACTTCTCTATGACTCATCAGAGATCCACGAAAGCATTGAACCGTACGTTTACATAACACCAATCGGTGTGACAGAGCTAAAGCAAATAAAACTAACGTTAAAAATTCACTCGAAATAGATTAAATAACTATTGCAGTTCATACAATTGTAATTTTAATTGTTCTAATCAAACGGGAAAGAATTCTTATTTGTACGTATACCTACTCGTATTTCATACATCAAGAGTCTTACCACTCAAAAAAAAAACTCACTTGTCCTCTTCAAAAATTGTTAACACTTTTTTCAGATTCTAATATTCCATAGTTCCATGCTATAGTTTCGATTTCAACCATAAAAGTAGGACTAGTCGTTATCTGCGGGAACAATACCAACAACTTTATCAAATATTAATATGTATATGTTAGATTATATAATAAGTTATTTTACATAATAACTGCATAACTACCTATATAGTAACTTTATAGATAACCTGAATAAGCTCGATAATGTGTGTATAGTGTATCACGTTACTTTACCAGTTAATATCTGGAATAACGGTTATTGCAGTCTTAGTTTAAGTATAAAATATACAATTACAAAACATCATTATTCATAGCAATTAGCAGGTTGATTAGAACGTACGGGCTGTGTCATCATTCATCCCGCATCGTATCCATCGTTTTAGCTATCACAGTTCAGTATATTCGCAGAAAAATGTGCAGGGTTCAGTGATGTCATTAGATAAGATATTTGTCTACGTAAAGCATCAAAATCCTGCAGTCAGTTGAAGACGGTCAAGAATTTTTAAATGCACTTACTTTTCAAACTAAAGTGTACCACAAAACGTTGTATATTTTAGTAAATCCTTAAAAGTCCTCTGTAATTCAAAATATTACCAAAAAAGTCCACATGCAAATACATAAAAACGAAAGTTATTATTTATCACTAATAATGTAATAGTTTATATTTTATAATATATAATCAATTTTTAATAGAATAACTTGAAAATTTGTTTTTAATGAACCAATACTGTACATTAAAATTAGAACTGTGTAAAGTTTTGATATCCGACATGCTTTGTTTCTTATAGATATTGGATATAACTCCATTGTTCGTTTACATAGTAGAACTATTGTAAATGTACCGAATAACTACAGTTGGTGCATTTATTTTTACATTAATTATATTGTTTAACTGATAAATTTTTCAAAATATTTAGTTGTTATATAAATTAACGGAATTTCATACATTTTTTCATACACTTATATATTACATTATATATTCATAGTTAAACAGTTTCCGATCATATTGTATACAAGATTTTAAAAAATACCATTAAATTAGTTGCGTATAACAGAGAGCCATAGAAGCTATAAACCAAATAACTATATTCACACTTAAATAAGACCTAAATTGCATCTTGCAGGTATTTGAATTAAAAAAAAAAAGAATCCTAGTAACTAAAATATTAAATGTTATACTCGTCGCATCCAATTTGGATCACATATATTTTTTACTACCTATCAATTCAAATATTCTTTTGTTATTGATTTAAACATTTAATCAATTTATAAATAGCACGAATAATGGTCAGTTCTATATGACAATTTATACAAGTAACGTTAAAATGATTTTGCATCAGATTAATATACGTAACGTATTAAGAGTAATGGTATTATAGGGGAATACATGGACTTATATGTACAAGGTTGACCTCGAAAATATATTATTTTAAAGTGATGATGAGAGTATTGCGAACAGTGGGAACTGTTTACGATCTGACCACATGAAATTAGCGTACAACAGATCACCGTGGAACACATGTTTTGAACAAGATATAATTTTAAAACATTTAACTAATGCGAAATTTAATGAGAATCAAATAATTAGTAAATCAAAACTAATGCACATTTCTTTGGCTATTTACTTTTTATAACACGAAAATCTGTGGAGATTTCAAAAATCGACGTAATGTACCTACATTATCAAAATTAAACTATGACAACGTTCATTGATTGACCTAATTTATACTGCTTATAATACCTTGTCATCAATTATTTATATTTACTAATATTATAATGATAAATTGCATATCTGTGACGAAACAATATAATATATTATACTCTTGGTAACAGACAATTAATTCTACGTCCGACAAATAGAACCAGCTACATTTTATACACAGTTGACTGTATTTTAGAGAAAATTTGAAATTAAATTACGCATCCTCCGTATTTTTTTTACCCACATTTGCCATAGTAAATTAATTGTTACTAACAATTAATTAATACAAATTTACTTCGAGTGTAGTTTTTCATCGTGTTATGCATTTCATAACTCGTGTCGTTTAGGAAAAAGTTAAACAGGCAGTTATTAATTATCATCAATTAACCATAGTCGTGACCCTCGGCAAACTAGATGGTAAATTCTGCATCCAAACTGCAATTAAACAATTGGTAAAATATTTAAATTATGTTTTTAATCCAGGACGTGTCTAGCGGTTGTCAATAGTATCCCGCGAACGGAGACGAAAACAAACATATCGGTTTCGTCACTTTCGTTCGAGTTTTTACCGGGAACAGGTTTTCTAAGTAAGTATATAATTATTATATTACGAACATATACGTTTAAAAAAACAATAATAAGAAACATGCAACGCGATAAATGTCCATAAACTTTTCGTTACTATCTCGACGTTCGAAACCCGACGTTCATACCCGGCGAAACGTTTCGCTATCGATTCAAATTAATTAAAGTCAAAACCACGTACCTAAAAAACGATATGTACGATCTAGTCGTCATATGTGGCCAGATTGTGCAGATATTGTACGACCGTGTGCTCGCGAAAAACAAACCGACAATTGAAAACATATGATGAATACGGTAGAAAAACTTTTTACGTGTAGGCACTGTTATAGCGAATAAATACCAAATGTTATAAAAAAATAAGTGCAAAAGAAAATCAGATGTAGGCGTGTCACGTGTTTGGTGAAATCGATAGGATACAACACATTATATTCTACACGAGCACACGACTATATACAGTTTCTACTGGTCGAAGTGAAATAAAAAAACCAGTTATAACCTCTCCTACCGATGAAAAACTTGTTCGTACGTAAAAACGTACCACCGAATAAACAATTAAATAGCAATCCACTCACCTGCGTAGCGTTATCAATAAGTCAGTGTGTCTAATACAGATTTCGCTAGTAATTGGTATGTAAATACGTTACCATGATGTTCGTAAACCGTTTGCACGCGACGTTTGTGAGTAGAAACACTCGGTGAAACACTCTACGTCGGTGTTCGTTCTGTGATTTATTCGTTTTTTTTCGTTATCAGTAATCCCTCGAAACAATGAGTTTATAGTTTATTGCTAACTGCGCTCGTACGTATATATTTCTCGCGTTTGCAGGACAATCATAAATCAAGCGCAACCATTCACCATTGCAACCGCGTTCAAATAGTCATAACACTCATATATTCATAACTCATAAGTGATATCTCCTTCAGAGTAACTTCTTTACCCGTAATGAATGGCAATTCTACACGCGCACACACTATACACCGCCTATGGTCATAATAATCCTATCCACCGTATACTCTGATCACTCCAATTTTAATAGAACATCTTTATGTAAATCTAATTTTCTGTTATTGTCCATACCGTAGTTTAATCTTATATTGTAATGCCTCAAGGCGTACATTTTGTAAATAAGAACCAATAATAATAATAATAATAATTTAATCGCAACCATTTATGCAATTGCAATTGCAACCGCGTTGGTGTTACATATAGTAGGTACTACCATTGATACATATAATGCACGTTTAATCAATAGTACTACTGTCCTAGGTACTAGGTAATATAGTTTTTATACACCCGGATTTCACAACTAGGTATGAACGGTATCATAATTATAATATTAAATGATGATTACGATTTCGTTTTCAGTGGAATCTAATACGGCTAGTCCCGACACTAGCACGGCAGATGTGGTAATAATAACTTGCGTTTTTTACACGTCGGTCATTTTCATGGTATCGATGACGATCAAACTGACGCTAAGGAAGTGCCAAGACAGACTGACGTTCGCTACCTGCTCGGACGACGTTAAATATCATCTTACGTCGTTTTTCATGGAAGCCGTTGAAATCACAGAACATTATTGTTGCACGATGAACGTCGCGATAGGTATAACACAACAATAGCTGTGAAACGTTTTATCGCAGAACCCGGAACCGTGAACAATAATTGCTAGCGAAAATATATTTTATAGTAAACACGCGCGCGCCCGAAGACGTACGGGATAAATGGTTAAAAAGTAAAAACGTTCGTATTGTTCGTAAGCGTCGTAACCTATCGGTATACACGTCCCGTCAAGTAAGTAGGTAGGTACCTCTACCTACGGTTTATAATACAGTATCAAATATATAGTACGACGTAAGATAATATACTACGCGCAATAAAAGTATAATATTATTTTCGAACTCGATTGAAAACTTTATACACATTTATATTTTAATAAATTCAGTCACTGAAATGATCTGTTTTAAATATATGCCAAACCTCTACAAAACCATTTTTTTTTTTTATTGTAAAGAAAAAAAGACTTCAACAACTAATGGTTATTAGCCTTGTATGCATGGATAGATTACATTAAAATTAGGGTATATATAAGTTGTATGAACATGGGGTTAAAGATTATTTATAATGTTAATTTTTGTTAAATAGTTTAAGATTTTAGTCGAGTTATTTTCATTTAGTGCTTCATCTAGATTGTTAGGAATTGATGTGTTCCGAATGTTTTGATAGAAGGGGCAGTCTTTGATGATGTGTTTTATGGTAAGGTCTGCTTGGCATTTTTCGCATATGGGCGGTGGCTCTTTACTAATTAAAAAGGCATGGGTTAGAAAAGAGTGTCCGATTCTCGCTCTGGTTAGAGAGACTTCTTCTTTAGGTTTTTAGGAATATGCCACTTTTGGGTAATTTTTTAACATTTTTTTTTAACATTTTTTAATTGGTCGGAAGACGGAACAGAATCCCAGTAAATTTGCCAAGCCGTGTTAATTCCTTTGTTTATCGATATTTTGATATCATTTGGCGCAATGTTAGTGATTGTTGAATGTACAATTGTTTTGGTAGCTATATCTGCTGTTTCCTCAGCCATCTCGTTACCAGTAATGCCGGTGTGTGATGGTACCCACTAGAGCTCTGCATGGGCCGATTTTTACAAGCCCAGCCCGGTCCATATCTGATATGAAAAACCCGGCCCATTAGAGCCCTCTATTGTTTTAATTTATGAAACCCAAGCCCTCCCAAAGTTAAAGTAATTTAATGAAGCCTACCCAGCCCTGACCATTCTAATACAATTCCTAACCCAGTCTGGCCCAGTGAAAGCCCAACCAGGCTCAGTGAAGGCCCTTTTATATAACAATTATTTATAAAGTATTAGACTTTTCAATATGTATTATTTAGTAAATAAATAAATATATATATTATATTGTATACGATATACATAGGTCATAGAATAATAATTTGTACATTTTTAAATGTTATTTATTATACTTATATCATATTGTTTGATAGTCAAACGACAAATGAGTAATGACGTTTTTGAACAAACCATATTATTATAGTAATATTTTAATATAAAATTGTTTATTCTTCAGAATTGTCATACAACTATAATGATAAGACATATAGCTATTAGGTAGTGATATTTATAGTTTATAGTTAATAATAATTTATTATTATTTATAGAAATATCCTTATATTACGATAACGAAAACTATTTCCAATAACGAACGGGTATAATATTTATAGTGTTTATTTTATACTTAATAGCTAATAGCTTGTAGTGCACACTGCACATGTATTAAATTAATAGATTTAAAAATAATCCAAATAATACAATTAAATTCACCATTCGTGCCTTCCATTCTTAGTCGTCTACAAATACAAATATTAAAATAATTAATGCCCGGCCCATAAAAGCCCAACACTATTCTAGTTTTTGAAACCCGAATCCATTAAAAATTAATTAAAAAAAGCAAAGCCCACTCAGGCCCGTACACTTAAAAGAAATATGCAGCCCTATCCGGCCCAGTGTACTAATGGGCCGGGCCGGGCTCAAGACGGGGCCGGGCTAGCCCGTCTAGTGGGTACTACCCACATAAACTCTATATTTTTTTTGGTTGAAAATAATTCAGTTTGTATGTTTTGGGTTATTTCGTTTGACGAGAGGAGGTTTTGGAGGGCCCGGAGAGGGCTTAATGAGTCACTTAGTAATTAGTATTAGTATGTTGTTGTTTGAAGTAGTTGAATTTATTAGTTTGATTGCTTCTAAGATTGCGTAGTTTTTCTTGTAAAACCATGATATTTCCATTAAAACCAGTTTTTATTGAACGAATTTATTTTATATCATTATTTTATAATTATATAATAATATTTATATTTCGTTGCTTTCAAAAGTAAGGCAAAACAGAGTAATTGAACCAATACATATAGAAGTAAACAAATCACTATTATTATTTATTATTTATAGTTTATACTATTAGTACCTACTGTTTGTTATTCATTAATGTACACTATTATTATCATTGTTATATATGTACATTATTATAAGACCTATTAAATATTAATATTTTCATACGTTTCGTACAGAAAAATAAGTTTAAGTGAAAAAATTATAGGTATTTATTTTTAACGACATTATTATTTAACGAACTTTTTTACATAGAACCGTCAAATTCGTTAAATAGAGGATCGACTTAATGCCTACATATAGCCCTTTATCATTTCCAAAATGAACCACATGGACTCATTCACTTATATAATTATAATTATATCACACGAAATCAAATAGAGACCAGAAATTCGAAATAAAACTTCTTCATCGAAATACGAAAACAAGTGTTTCACAACATAATGAAAATAAAGTCATCCAGCAACAATCTTCAGCTCAATAATATACTAATAAATACATTAAACTTATCTCATATGACATAAATAGTGCAATTTCATGATAAAAATGTATTTAAAACTCTCCCAAGTCCCAAATACTTTTCTTTTATTACGATTATTACGAACACTGGAGGGGAGGGAGTATATGCCTATTCCGCGTTTCTTATAAAATACCGAACACATAAAACAGTACAGCTGTTGTAAAATCGCTTAACGAACTTATAAGTGTATAAGTTTTACAAAGTAGAAAAACCATATAAAATCAAATGTAATGTACCAATTGTGTATACTTTCCAGTTGCTAAGTTGGACAATATGTCTGGAAAAACAGTCGTGGTGATATTGTTAAAATTGATCTGTAATTATTTGACCAAACTGACGACAAATTCGTGTTCATACCACGTGTTCCGGACAAATATGGTGTTCGTAGTCTATCATTTCGGTCCGATCGCGTCATTGGCTACAAGCAAACTGTTCAACCTTATCACCAAATACTGTAGGTAAATAATAATAGTCCGATACTCTTATATGTAAGCACTATATATAACGTAGTTTTAAAACAATTTACCAGTATAGTTATTAATCATATGCTAATGCTATGCGTTTTTCAAGTTGGTATACGTTCTCGAACTTGGGTTTTCGGTGCTTCGATTTCTAACCCCAATAATACAGTAGGTACTGTACTTCGGAAATAATCGTTTTAAATTATTTAATGCACATTACCTAGTGACATTACAATGAAACAGTACTAATAATACAGTACTAATGATGTTCTACAGATGTTCTTAGAAGTTAATTATTTTTAGTCTTGTGTAGACACTGTTAAATATATTGTACACTCCACTAATTTATGTATTAATTACTTTTTTCTAGTTCTTAAAATATGTACGAATAAAAATGCTAACGCACGGGGTCCAGGGAGAATTCTCCACCCCTCTAAATAATATGTCCCCGTTGGTTCCATGTCGATAAAAAATAATAATGTATTCATAATATTATTACTTACTACATCGTGATGCAGACGTGAAAAGTGCGTGCCACCGTGTCGTCGTTCAACGAATGACAATGACTGCAGCAGGACGTCACTGCGCCAAATCATCAGACAAGACTTGTATAAAGGCGTTAACGTCTTGAGAAGTACTGTGGCTCTGGTCGTATCGAGTTACATTAGCCACAGGTGATATACAGCGCGTGTCCAATCTCTCCGTTATTAGTATGAAAATCATTGACATTGTCGTAAGAACTGGTATTCGAGCATTTAAATATTTTTCCTAGTATTGAGCATTGTCACCGCATGTGTTTTGATTTTTCGATGCAAACTTCGGTGGATACTCATTCTCCACTTCCAGTAAACATTATGACATTAAGAGATTAAAAAATAAAACAATGGACAAGGTACATGCAAATATGCAACTTGATTATCTTCGGAATTGTAAT
The DNA here is from genome assembly GCA_949715065.1 of Periphyllus acericola. Taxonomy (NCBI): domain Eukaryota; kingdom Metazoa; phylum Arthropoda; class Insecta; order Hemiptera; family Aphididae; genus Periphyllus; species Periphyllus acericola. The sequence goes on along the minus strand of OX454266.1, from coordinate 27,588,491 downwards.
GTCTTTCGAATTCATCGTCACGAGCTAAATATTTATTTATTCGAACATTTCTACATATTTAATATTAGATTTTTTTTAAAATTGTAGTTATTTTATGTTAAGATTAAAATTACATTTGTTTATGAAAAATAAGTATTTATGACAAATTATCTTTTAAAGTACTTACAATAAAAAGTCAAGATTGTTTTCAAAAATAAAAACGGTAAAACCGAGTAAAAATTAAACATATTTAACCATTAATTCCATATTTCCTTATTTACTATATAGACTATAGTGTACAACTAAAAATATATAAATCTTTTGTTTTGTTTTTGTGCCCCAAACTCGTAAACAATTTAACCCTATTTTGATTCTTCGGAAGAAGATTTAATCGTTAAAAAAATGAATCTGTTACGCAGATTCATGTTGACGTTGTGGTCCATAGACGTTTTCAACACGAAGGAGACGTTTCTAAGAAACCGATGTCCTACAAGAAATTTTAAAGTAAATAACGTATCTTCTATTGATTGGCGGAGATTTTTTTATGAGGGGAGGGGGAGTTATTATATTTTGTGATATTGGAAATGTTTTTTTCCGTCCTTTACAGAGTGTCAACCCGTTAAACGCAGCTATCGGTGAAGCCGTCATCACGTTTATGTTCTTGGCCATGCAGATGTGTCTACGGAACGCGTGTAGGTGCTTCCGGATATCGAAAAATCTGTTAACCTCGTCCATTTTCATGTACATTAATATGACAGGTTAGATTGTACACATGCCAAACTATACGGCTCACGTATACAAAATAATAATGATGCGATAGCCGTACACGTCATGTCTGAATAACTATTAACTATGATGATTTCCTATTTTTTTTTCAATGTTAAAAATCAATCATCAAGCTTTTCGGTACACCGGCGTCCTGATGAATCCCACTTACGCGACGGCCGTGGCATATGGATGCCAAGGACAAATCAACAGATACCATTTTATAGTATTTTGGATCGGCCCCATAGTCGGCGCTCTCGTATTTAAGGATATAATGTGGATAATACGAGTTCTGTTTACGTGGAGCGCACGTCACCAACGTGGAGTTTAGCTTCGTATATGCGTGTATAAGATAATAGTATTCGGGTGTATGTACATTGAAGGATAACAGAAAAACAGAACTCTCGAAATTATCGACTAGCGCCCGCCCATGAGTGTTGCTAACACGAGTTTGTTTGTTTTGTATATTTTGCATACGAACCCCATTCTGTGAACAATAATAATCGTATTAGATATACAATTTTTTATCCATAACTGTGCACTCGGAACTGTTTCTTTTTTTCTTTTGTTTATTAAGAATAATATAATTATTTTTAATTTATATTTGTAAAAATGAACGAAAATCCGATTAAATTGTCTCCGATCGAAGCTACGGAGTTTTCGGAAATTTTTGAAAAAACAATACTTGAGTTATCTATACTCGACTCGTTGTTCGGTGGTAGTAACAAAAGTGATTATGTTCAAAACGTTTTCCGTACTTCGATTGAAGAGTTGCATCGTTTTGGAACGTTAAAAACATTGTACGCATTAACTGACGGCGCTGCTGAACATCAAAAAGAGGAAATTAAGCAAAAAGAAGACCGACGGTACCGGATGAATAAAAAGAATGAACCGAAATTGCGCCAGAAATTAGTATCAAATGACAAATTGCTTATGCTGGAGTACATATCGTTGGGGAAAAAATTACAATTGTTAAAAGAAGAAGAAGAAGAGATTGACTCAAGTATAGAGAAGTGTACTGTAAGTTTATTTAACTGAACTTAATCTTAATGACTAATGATTTATTTGTTATTACTAATACATGAGTTTATAAATGTATAGGAAAATGGAGAACGTACAGCGATACGTAGAGAAACAGAAAAAAAATATGTAGACAAGTGGGAAATGGCTAGAGTTGAACATTTTAAATTGAAATTCAAAGCTAAAGAGTTAGAATTACAGAAAGAAATATTAGATTTGCAGACCCAATTAGAAACTGAACAAGTAATAGACAAAGAGAATGAAGAATTCTTAGACTGCAGTATAAACGTAAGCACATGTATAAATATTTACCTATAAGTATCCACTTTTATTGAAGAAATAAACAACTAAACTGACTTGTGTAATATTTTATTTATGAAGGAATTAGAAAGACAAATCGAATATTGGGAACGTAAATACAAAACCGATGTAATGGAAATCAACAATAAACTAGAAAACCGTATGATTACTTTGAAAGACAAAACTAGAGAAGCCGAAATTATAAAACAAACAGTACGAAATTTTTATTTTATACTATTTAATTGTGTAATTTGTTAGGTAAACCGCCTTTATGTCTGTCTACTTCTAGTGTAATAGTGTATACAACTAGAATAGGTTTTTTTTTAGTGTTACCGCTTACCCTATTATAATGTTATTAATTCCTTTAGGTACTCATTTTTTATCTCAAAAGTGCGAACTCATAATAACACAGACCTAGGAGAATAGGAACCTTCTTTTAATATAAAGAGGAACCGAATAGTTTTATTGTTTTACATTTTTTACCGTACAAAAATAATTTTCATACCGTACTTAATATGTACAATTGTTTCATAATAGCCTATTAGTAATCTGGAATACTGTGAACTATGAAAATAAGTCGAAAAACGAATTAATATTATATTAGACCTACACAGAGTAAAAATGTAATTCAAGTAATTCAAAAATTATGTATATCTACGGCATATATAAGAATATAGTAACAACTTAAAAAAATAAATATAATAGCTGATGTGACAGTTAAAATCAAATTATAGTTAACAATACGCACTATGGATAAATAGCCTCCACTTCACTAACAGTACCACTGTTCTATACCTCTAATTATAACAATTAGTTAATTATTTAAAATAATCAACTACTCTATACAGTATACAGTTCGTACTTCGTAGTTCGTATAAAATTTGTTTGTAATTTATAAATGTATTATTAGTCTATACTCTATATTATGTAGATATTAATGGAATACATTTAATGTGAAATTATAGTATAATGAGAGGCAAAATATTATCGAAGAGCACGCAAAGAACAAGAAATTGTTAGAAGAAGAGAAAAAAATTAATGACTACAGGGAGAAAATGGCTACAAAAATTCAAGCATGGTGGAGAGGTACTATGGTCAGACGTCGTTTAGGTCACTATAAAAATCTATTGGGACCAAGGAAGAAAAGTATTAAAAAACCATTAATAAATAAAGGAAAAAAATTGAAAAGTAAATAATTAACTGGAGTTAAAAAGAAAAATGTAGAAAAATTCATTAAGTTACAAAGAAATTGAATTAACGTTTTTTTATCGCCAATATACACAATCTTGGCTTAAATAATTAAATACCATATTTTTAAGAAAATGGGTTTTCCTTGAAACTATTAGAAGTATACTTCGTTTTATAACTAAGCCTTAGTTTAGTCATATAAGTAAATCATTTTTGTTCTGTTGACTGTAGTTTTGTAAAACTAGGTAGTAGGTACCTAATATCTGAATATAAATATTTTTTATTAATCAAATTATTTTTTTTTTCGACGGATTGAAACAATAATGATGTTTAGAAATAAATAAAGCATGTTTAGAAAACATACTGTGTCAACTCAAAATAGTAGATTTAATAATAAATAAAATATATACTGCAGGACATAACTCACAATATTACACTTGCTAAGGTTTTCTTCGGTTGTTGATAGATTATTCTAACGTAGGTAATGCTAAAAAATAAAAAAATTTAAATTAAATTCTTCATTACGTTTTAATCTTTCATAATGTATACGATTCAAATGATTCAAATAATAACAATGTTCAAATATGTGTTATTTTATTCTTGTTTTGTACCAATCGCTAACAAAAGGTAGTTCGAAAACCACCACTTTTAATATTATTTCCCTCAGTAAGCAAACCTCAAGATTATCGACAATATACAGATTTTAACATAAGAATATAATATATTAATCCGAAATCACAGTCTTATACTTTGATATGTTTTAAATGCTATTCGAACTTCATGTATCTATTCCAATAAAGTAGTCGGTAAAATATATTGAACTGTAATAATTTATTTTTAGTGTTGGATGATACAAAAAACAAATTTTCAATTACTTAACCCAATTTTTACGAATTATACTTTTATTTCGTATCTATAATCGAGTATATAGATTCAAAATTATAAACTTGTAGGCAAGTGAAGAACTTAGTAACTCATTATTAATGACAAATTATCGACATTTTATTGAAATATAATTATCCAATAGTCAATACAATGGTCGTTGTGCGACCTAAGTAAAAAAAAAAAAAGCACAGAATCTAAAAAGTAACGCAGGTTAGACACGGTAGTATATAATTATATATTCATATCGAACAAACATGTTTCCATAATATAAACTCATGTTAAACGGACCCAATGCTTTATCCACGCATATTTATATTTAGGAAACCAATTGACTCATGGTTTATGCCAAAACATCACAAATGTTACTGAGAAGTACATTTTTCTGTTACATGTTACAGTTCAATAAAACGGAAGTTATAAAGCAAAATGTTCAGAAATTTTACCAAAAAAAAACACACATATTATGGTCCGTTTCCGTGGCGCACCCTCATGCGCAAAATGATTCGGCGGCGTCTAGCGTTATCGGTAACCCCACTCAACTTTGTATACTTGGTACGACCTACGGACTGAGATACACGTATCTTAGACAGTATATCTTAGTCCGTGGTACGATCATTGAATGGATAAAATCACGATTATCAAGAACCTAAAATCGTGGATTAAACTGTTTTATTTAATCTCTGGTAACGATTCTTTGATGCTTTCGGTGTCGACTGTCCGCTGAAATTTTTAAAAGCAATTTTGGGTATTTTTTATAGCAACATTGATATCAATTTTCTAAGCTTCTTAGTGGAACAACTTCGAAGCCTAGAAATTGCATACTTGGAATTTTGAAGTTATGAAAATACATACGTAGTAAATACGTATACATGCAGTCTTGTAAAAGATACTTTTTAAAAGTATTCAAATACAGATACAGATACTTGATTTCAAAAGTATTTAAAATACATATTTGAATACTTGTTAAAAAAAGTATTTAGTCTGTACAGTACGGCTATATAATTTGTAATTTGTAACATATACTCGTAAATATAGATTTTATTTACACAGCACGAATAAATGGTTAATAATTCTATTAATATTAACTTACCAATTAATTTATTATTTTAATGTGATAGGATTAAAATAAGTATTTGAAAATAGTATTTGATTTTAAATACAGATACTCTGGTAAAGTATTTAAAATATTAAGTCTAAGTATTTTTTCCAGAAAATTAAAATACTTAAGAAATATTTGAATAAAAGTATTCAAATACTTTTACTCAAGTACTTTACAAGATTGTAAATATGTAAGTAGAAGATTAGACTTCTAAGAAAGTTTAAAAATCTAGATGGGTATTTCCTATTCCAGGAAGAAGTATAGTCCGTCTATTATTGGTGCTCAATATTCATTATGGTATTTAACAGTAATAAAAAACGTTTAATAGTACGTTATAACTATTATTAATAAAATTCAGATAGTTACACGATAACTATAACGAGCTTAATATTTGTAAACTATTTTATACTTTGTACATAGTCTACTAGTCTCGATGCTCACTAAAAAAAAATCCGACAGTGAACATCGTCCAATCTTTATTATCTTACACTGAGCACAAAAGTACAAAATTATAAGCATAATGTAATATTCTAACATCATTGTTCAAAATAATATATACATATTGGCAAATTTAAAACCAGACTCTGATTATTATAAACCTTCATTACACTTTATGATAGCAATTTTGATAATTCAATTTATTGTTTAAACTTTAAACCATTATAATTTATAATTATAAAGATGTGTTACGATAATTTAATATACAAAATAACTATCATTTTAATTTTAACGAAAAAACTAATTGCCTTGATAATATTACTACAGGCGAATGGCGGGTATCACAAGAAAATTGCATATGCACCCGAAATATTCTTATCTATTTGAATAAAATTTACCACTTAAAGTATTTAAAATATTAAAACTATTAGTTATACCTTTTACAATTAAAAAGCACTACAAAAGAAGATAAAATTTAATTTGAAACCGCTTGACGATGTCTACTGAAAATAAACGTTGTGATATAAATGCAGCATAATATAAAATTATTAAAGAAGCACCAGATTTCAATTTACAGTTAAAATTCCAAAAAAAATCAAAAAATGTATGATTAAAGTAGTAGTGGCTCATGTTTACACTCAATAAAAAAAAATACTTACAAATAATTTAAATTTTTTAACAGCCAAAATATTAATAATTCGGCTACAAATTAGTAGATTATTATTTAACAGATGCTTGTAACCATTTGTTACCACAACAATTAGGTATAATTAGCTCATTCTAGATTCTGTACAGTGCGAAGAACTTATTGGTTTCACAAAGCTATAATTTGTTTAGTTATACATGTGGTTATGTTCTCAGCTAAAAGTGCTTCAAATTCAAACTTATATATCCATGGTGTCCCACCGGGATTTACACAGATCGATGTATCCCGTGTTAATAGAGATAATCAAATTCTGTTATTTTATATGAGCATCCCTGGACAAAGGAAATTTGTAGACAATAGTTTGGTAAATACAACTTAATTTTTAAAGAAGTTGAAAAAATAACTTTTTATTTCATAACTTTTATACATTTTGAAGATTGCTATTTTATAGGGCTTATTTTTTCTGAAAATGTTGATCCAACTTTCAAATTTCATTAACTTTTTGATTTTTAATAATTTTTCTAGTTTACCCTATTTTAAATAATAATAACATGATCATCAAACCTTATCGGAAAAATGACGAGGTAATAATAATTTACATTATTCTTTTGTAAAAAGTTATAATTCTTTAATGATTCACTTACATTAGGAGGTATTTCGCTCTGTATAAATCCCAGTGGGTATATTAGATATTTAGATATCTCATCTAGTTGATACTTAGGGATATCGTTTTTCGAATTCCTATTCGTTTAAAAACCAGTCAACAGCATACAGTTTTTACTTTTTAGTAAGTTTAGTAAAGCGATTAAGTCCAGGATATCACTTATCCAGATACTATTTAAATTAATGCATAATTTTCCTTAAACAATAACCTATTTGCTATTAAATCAGACGAGGTAAATCAGCATTAAAAATGTATAAAAACCACTCGACTGTTTAAAACATAAGGTTATTTAAATTACTCTTACCGTGTCTTCGTAGCACCAGCGCGTTGGATGTTGGTACTACTTGTCTTGTCTCCCAAACAACTACCGACGTGACAACATCATATTGAGTTGCACGCGATCGTATTTCGTTCCAAAGCTCAGGACACCAGGCCAACATAGAACCATGAACGACCGTCGACCAGTAAATCGCCAACTTCCAAGTTCGGGACAGATAACGAAAGACTGAAACTGAACGTAAACCATGACACCGCAATAGTTGTCTTTTACAGACAAGTACTGTAGGTTTAATTAGAGAGGGAGAAATATGTTGGACCGAACAAACTCTTAAAAACATTAACGTTCAAAATTGATAAAACACGTGCCGAAAAATTGTTTACTCCGCCATTATAACGTACCGCGGTTACGGACTGTGTGGTAGAACAATACACAACTGCCGCGGTTAATAGTATAAGTTAACCAACAACAGGGACTGGAGCTAGGGCATTACTGCATTAGCCTCACCGGTACTCTCACCACGTTCAGGTTTTGGCCCAAATATCCCTCTTATATTATACACGGTTACACCCAACAACAGATCGCACAGAGGGTAGTTAGGGTATCTAACCGACTCCTTTCTTGGATAATGACTATTGGCTACAATGTTGGGAAACTTTTAGCCTTTAGAGATCTATTATGAGTACTGGATGGGTGTCCCATATAAGATAACATTAGAATATGCATCGGCAATCCCGATGCTTCAAATGAGTAAGGTTAATTTTGAGGCCTCTACGCTATGTAAAAAAAAGTTAGTTCCCCAAAGACGCAACTACTTTAACCCAGCCAATCATTACACTAATAATATTTCGCAAACGTCAAATAAACTATATGATTTTATACCGATTTAAAATATAATAAAAATCACAATATATAGGATACAAATTACCCAATTGTGCACATTTTAATAAAGGAGACAATTTTAAATAACACAATATTGTGATTTCAGATGAAATAAGAAATTTATTGGTCCACTTTAAATTCTGTATTAAAGCAAGATCAGACTATGTTGAAGTTAACAGTGAGGAAAATATAGAATTTACTATTAATTAACACAATTATTTTTTTTAAATTTTTTCTTTAAGGGCAACACAATTAATTAATGCAACCTCTTAATAGTTATTAAATAATTAATTAAAATAGTAATTTAATTGAAATGTACATACATTATTTAAAATTTTAACAATGATTCAGAAAACAAGAAAATCTACAAATAAATATATTAACATAAGTTTTTATTACATTGCTGCTATTGCTAAGAAAATGATAACACAATAATACAATTCATCACGGATTTTAGTCTATTGATATGATAGACCGCTCGAATATAATTTTCAATCAAAAACTTACATTTAATAGTCTTGGAATAAAAAATGTTTCATTTTTTCTGATTTGCACATCATATATAAATTATATTTAAGTGATATAAATTTTTAAGTTTAGAATAATTAATACAAGCTCAATCATTTTTCAATTATAACACCAAAATGAGAAACATATAACCTAATAATTCATCTTTTTTGTTATCTCATACAATTTATTTATTTTCAAATAAAACTCTCAACAGGAATATAGAAATTCTAAATTTCATATTTTTTTTAATACAGCTTTGACAACTATGAAAACTAGCTTAAAAGTGGTTACAGTAGGTTTGTATTATAGAACTTGTTTTGAGGATATGGCTTTGTCAATAAAAACTCAGATGGTCACCCACGCAGGAATATCTAAACAGTGTTTAACCACAATTATTTTGTGACTGCAGCTAAGCAACCTGCCACACCATACCCATTTATTTTATTATAACAGGATTTGTTGGTCAAGGTATTGTACTGCACTCTTGTTCGTCCCATTCTTAAGTATGCAGCACTATATTAGGACCACTATATTACCAGTTAGTTGGAAACAGTTCAACAGACATTTTTAAGGTATACAAGCTTGAAGTTGGATGTTCCATGTGCATCCCATAATTATGAGCATATTACATATATTTACTCACCTTGGTTTATTATCTTTGGACAAGCATAGACACCTATCAGGCAATACATTTAAGATTTTAAGTGCCTCAACACTCTTTTTGCTCAGTAGCTCCTTTTTACATTCTGCATGCAACCACAAATTATTTAAAAAATGAGATTATGCAACAAATAATAAATAAAATATTTATCTAGGCTTAAGCAACCAAATAACAGATAATTCCACAATAAAAACAGTATTGAACAGAAGTATACTAATAACAATTAAATTGTTACTTTTTTTATCATGTATAAATGGAAAATGGAATATTAAATCAAAACACACAACATTTTTATTTCTTAAGAGGTTAATCCGAGAGAAGGATTAAAAAAAAATATATCACTTTACTATAAACGATTTATTTTAAGTTACTTATTAAATAACTATAAATATAGTAGGTATAAACTATAAATATAACTGCAACTTAACAAACTTAACAACTACTGAACAATCTCTTAAAACTAATTAACTCATCACTAACATATGTACTTTTTTTATTTACAATAGGATACAAAAAATGAATACCAGTAATTCAGAGATCACTAATTGTCCACAAAAATACCGCTTTTATAGTATCTTCCCAATCATACCCCTATTATAAATCATTGGTAATTACATTTTACTTGGCAGTAACAAGAATCTCATAGGCACACAATAAAACTACAGTTGTTCACATAATATGTTAAAAAAATAACATTCAGTCGTTTATGTTGCATTTCATCAATGTTATAACTTAGATAATATATACGCATGTATATATATATATATATAAATTATATTTTATTTAGAATAAAATATTGTCAAGTTTTTAATATATTTGGGTAATTCGTGATTGGAATATACTCACTATATTATGTTATTAGAAATTGAAATTAAATTCATCTAGTAAATAACATAAAACAATTTATTATGACATTTTTATAAATATATCTTAACTTTTGAATGATCTAGAAAATAAATAGGAATATACTACAAATTTCTATAGACCTATTACAGCTAATCAATTTTATTTTATGTTTGCCAGATTAAATTAAGATCAAAGAAGAAATGTTAAATTATATGTTTAAGACAAAAGATATAAGAAACTCTATGAAAGAAAATATTTTGTTTTTTAACTATAAATTCAAAAACACATTTCTTTAAAATACATTAAAAATATTTTACTTTCACATTTTTTAAGAAGTGTAAACGTAATTATTACAGCAAGTCAATTGTTACAATATGATGTGTTAATATAAAAAAAATTTGAATAAGAAAACTTGCTGCAACACAATTAATTTTAAATAGATTCTTCAACTGTATACTAAAGAAAAACACATTGGTAGAAAATTTGACAATTGATGGAATTCTATAAAAAGTCGACATATTAAAAAATCACTTTCATAGAGTTACTATAAATTATGTATTTATATGTTGGTTTTAATTTTTGAGGAAACATAATAATTAAACAATTATTTAAATCGGTTTTTAAAAATAAATAGAAAATTACAATGTATGTTATGATATAACATATAATACATTCATTTAAATAAATGTATTGTATTCATCTGTAAGATTCTACATATTTAAAAACCAAATTTACCGTTATTAATCTATAACTTTTGGCATTAATATTTATTATATTATTATTATACTATGTATTATATGTTAACAATGATAAAATATATATGATATATATATATATATATACATAAAATATATATAACCTAAATTTCTTTCAAGCACTATTGAGCAAAGATCATCAAGACTTTTGGATTAAGTACTTATGATGCCTTAACAATGGATTTTTATTTTTATATAATTTTTATCACAGTAAAACAGCCTTTTTTTTGTCATAAAGGGTCGCCACAATTTGTAAATCTACCAACTATAATGTGTTTATGAATTATCAATAAATAACAATTTTGAACACAGAAGGGCGAAATATTTTGAAAGTATAAATATAATATATTTTTTATCGACCAAAGATCATTGCCATTTTCTGAATTCTAGAAAGAGGAAATTAAGTTAAATAATACTATAAAAAATCAAAAAATGTTAGGAGCTGACCAGTCTTGTTGGGGCTATATAACTTTGATCACATATGAAAGCGGCAAATTATTGTATTTTTAGATGGCCATCGACCTCATATCTGAACACATTCCATCTACCTGAGGGGGGCCCATTTCCCCACTGGATAACTGTTCTATACGACCATCTTCACTGCTCGATACTTCATGATTGTCACCATGGTCAGACGTGTAACGATTTATTTTGTTTCCCTTGTAAGACTAGAAATAATTGAAAAAGTTAACTAAAAATAGATCATTGAAAGCATTAAATTAAATTTTTTCTTACACTATAGTTTTTCTTGTTGCTTTGATGGTTGTTGTTGCCATACCGGGCGCCTCTATTGTTGAACATTTGTTGACCATTAGGACGTACATTTCCCTGACTGGGATAAGGATAGTTAGGATTTATCATCACCTGAGGAACAGCAGGATAGTGCATTTTAGGAAACCGGTGACGGAAACCAGTAGTAGGAACAAAAAATGGGCTGGTAAAAGATGAATTGACCATGGGTCCATTAGGGTGTCTAGGATGAGCTAAAGTAGTTGGCCCAGTTTTATAAAATGTACGAGTCTCCGGATACTTTTTAGGTCCGTTTTTCATGTAGTCGTTATTATTTTTAATAGATAAATTATTGTTGTTTCCTTGGTATTGCTGGGTATCACCACGTTGCTTAGCAGAATCCTTATGTTCAGGACGGGTATTTATAGAAGGAGGAGGATGTCTAATATTATACTGAATTTGAGTCATAAGTAATTGATTAGGTGATAGGTCAGATTTTTCAGGATCTGGCTGAGAAGAAGATGTAGCAGGTTTAGAAATTATTGGTTGGGATATTGATTGTGGCGGAGGCTCAGCTAAACTTATGACTGGAGTAAGACACATCTGCTGAGGTTCAGGTGTGTAAATTTGAGGTTTTTCCCCATCATTTCTAACTACAGACATCAATGATACAAACTGATTGGTAGTAATTACTTGTGCTTGCCCCACCTAGAGTCATACATTAAATATTCAACATACTGCACTTAAGACTGGGTTATGTTGCAATTTTCTTTTTCAGTTTACCTTATGGGTAATATAACAAAAATCTGGTTAATAAAGAACTTCAATTGAAAGAGTGACACCAGTTATTGTATGATTACTTATAGACAAAACCAGTAAATTTTTATTGGTAAGTATATACTAACTACATAGTATAATATAATATTAACAGCATTTTTAAGTAAAAAGAACAATTTTCTTTAAATTTCTGGTTGCACCATATAATAATTTTTGATTTGTACAATATTTCAATATATTGGGAAATTCAGTCAAGAATAAAATATAGTAGAAACTTCTAATACCAACTTTAAAGAAAAAATATTATTTATGGCATATGAAAACCATTTGGTAAAATATTATCTTAACAAATAAATATTAGTTTAACATTATATACTTCAATACTAGTTTGAATTCCTCATTTGAAGTTCTATTAAACAAAATTTAACTATATTACCAATAAGATAGACAGAATATAGGTATTATCTTAAGAGCTAAGCGAGAAAATGAACTATAATTTATCTGAAATATACAGACAAAAAATAAAAACAAATTAAGTAAAATTATAGAATAAATTATACTCTTGTCTAATGATATAATTTATGAATTTCAAATGATATAAATATTATTAAGTTCTAAAAATACTAAAATATATTTACTTAATAATATGAAAATTTACCTATCATGGTTAAGTTCAAATTTCAGAGAAAATCATAAACAATTTAAATAATTATCTCAAAAAAATAAAATAAAAATATGAATGTAATTAATTATATAATTTCTAGCTCAAAATAAAAAACAACTCGCTTAACCCTAATACATACTTTAAATTTATTAATTACCGAAGCATCAGAAGATTGTGGCCTAGGATTTGTGCACTGCTCTGTATATAATGGTTGATGAACAAGCTGAATATTTTCCATAACAGGATCATAATACGGATAACCTCCATCAGAAGTTGCAACCATATAAGGCATATATGGTGACATCATTGGCATTGGATATGCCATATCAGAAGATGGTATCATACTAGACATTTGAGTTCCGGAATAATAAGGTGTATCACATGGCATCGAAAATAAAACCTTAGATCCTTGAGTACCATTACAAACCTAAAATAATTTTAAAAAAATATTAATATTTATCTAATAAGTAATAAGAAATTAATATTTTAAAATAAAAAATTGATTTAGAAATATAATGTAAACATAGAAAGTAATTTTGAAAATATTATTATTTTTAGTAGGTAACTTAAATGTTACAATGAAATATATTTCAGACAAAGAACTAAGTAAATTCATGAAATTATGATGACTAACATAAAGAATATGAAGTAATTGAATTAACAAATACATGGATAGTATTCAATACTTATAATTGTAATTGAAAACTTACCGAACTCACAGGTAAGTTAGGGTAAGTTTGTTGAACTAACACTTGGGGAATAGGATTCGGATAGAATATAGGTTGGCCACTATATCCTTGCATGTTGGTGGCAGCACTTTGTGATCCATACGGAGCTTAAAATATCAATTACAAAATAAGTAATACAGAATTATAAGAACTATTAATTAATTGTTTATTACCTGTTGGATATACACTAGGAACTAGGGATTCGGTTGAAGTTGAATTTTGTGGACCAGAATTTTGTGGAGTTATAGATGTATTCCCATTAACTGGCATATTAAAAAAAGCCATTCCATTCTGATAAGTATACATAACTGGTGCAATCATTGGTTGAGCTGGTGAAGGTAATGGAGGAACTGAATACTGTTGGACTTGACTGCTATAAGACATCATGTGCGACTGTTGTTGAGGAGAGTAATTGGAATCATAATTACTTTTGCTATCCTAGTTTAAGAGAATAAATAATTAATTAATACTAAATTGAAACAGAATACATAAAATACATATTATTATTCACTTAAAGTTATCAATAAATAACATTATTTAACAATACTTAAAATATAGTTATAAGACAACCCAGGAAAATAAAAATAATGTAAAAACCATTATTTGAACTAAATAAACCAAAAAACAGCACATTAGTTTTTTAAAAAGCCAATTTAATACAGAAAATCTTATAAATGTGAAGTTAATAATAATTAATTTAATTACTTAAACTTAATTATTTACTTTGGTATCATTTCCAAAAGAAACTTGTTTTCCTAATTTCATTATTATACCAACAAATAATTATAATTTCCATGCATATGGTTTAAGTTTTATCTCTGAAATCCCTGTGATAAGTAAGTAATAAGACTAATTATAAAAAACATACATATTTAATGCTTATTGATAAAAAAACCCCAATTATAAAAAAATATAACAATTAAAAATAGAAGGCAATGCCATCATAAAACTTTAAGCTCTCTTGAGACTAACTACTAAATTTAAGAAAGAAAATATGTAATAAATTAAATACAGAACTTCATTGGTTACCCTCTCGTAACAAGTAATTTAAATAATGTTATTTTATCTGGTTTTGAATGTATGTTAGATAAGAAAAATAATGTACAGATGTTTATTTTATTATTTAAAAATGATAATTATGAAATAACATGTACATACTTTCTCGAACGCAGGAGCTATGTTAATACGTTTGTCTTTAAATATCAAAACAGGACCCTGAAATAATATTTAAGTCAATCATTACAAAAACATATTACTTTAATGTAAATAAAAATGGAAAAACTAACAAATTATATGTTGAAAGTATTTAAGTTATTTATAATGTATTAATTTAAAAAGAAAAAAATTTAATAGACTTACAGCATCTATAATTTTTTTAACTTCTTCTTCGGTACTAAAAGTAATAAAACCAAATCCTTTAAGAGCACCACCTTTGTCTCTGACAATTTTCACTACTATAACTTCACCATAAATAGAAAAGAAATTTCGTAATTCTTGTTCTGACGTACCGTTGGCTAAGCCACCAACGAATATTCGATTAGGTACCATGGTTGATCCAATACGGTTTTCAGCCACGTTTTGGTTATTATAAATGTAAGTTTGTTGTTGGAGACTAGACAATTCCAAGTGATGATACTTCTCTTCAATACTAGTGTAGGTTACCTAAAAACAAAAAAGTATAATGAAATATAATAAAACATTGAATTTAAAAAATTTTCATATTATAAAAAAAACTTTGCTTCATGGTAAATACCTTGCGGCCTCGTTTCATTTGTGACATTATAGTTGTGCAGTTATGCAGGAAAGAAGGATGAGAAAATACAAAGGAAACCTATTTCATGGAAAATGTCAAAATTAGCAAGTTTAATTAATATCTTAACATTAAATTAAATTAATCTGAAGCTGTGCAAAAAATAACTTCAACCAAAAATCATGAATTAAAATATAAAAACTAAAAATAGGTAAAAGTAAAATCACCTAATATAATAAAATATAAACTATCTCTAGGTTATAGCAAGTAACAATATATTAATGCTACCTTGCAATCAGTCATTATGATAAATTAGATTTTATCGAGTTAACAGTTTGTATTATCTATTCTTAAGTTCAAAGGAGATTTTGAAGAGGTCAAATCTGTGTTGTAGATAAATAGGTAACTAACACATAAATAGTATTATTTAGTTTAGCGCCATTAATATCAACCTCAGTCCACAAAAGTAAAAACAATTATTATCATACAGAAACAACAGTTTTCTTAATAATCAAAACACAAAATAGCTTATAAATAGGTTCTATACTTGCAAAATAATAGAGCCATTTGATTGCAGAAAAGATATGTTGACTTCAACAATAATAAAATAATTATTAATCAACAATTATTAACCCTCATTTGAAAAGATTGTTTTTAACAATTCTCATAAAATAGTTTATAGCTACATATATTTGTACAAGAGTCACCAGTTACTGGTACTACCTTTGCTGATAATACAAACATAACTTCAACACATTCTGACCTAACCAAAACCTCTGTTGCAGCCCTAACACCTTACCATACTTCAAAACTGGATTAATTTAAGGAAATTAAAATAAATTATCACATATAACTTTTGCTCTACGTCAAAGACTCAGCGTTTTCATGATTCTCCATAATGACAGACTTCCCCTAAAATAAGTTACCTGGTACTTCAGACTCCACCAATACAAATAAACTTACATGGGGGCTAATCATTTCAAAACAAAAAGAAAATCTCTGGATATTACACTCGACAAATTCGGACACCTTTGCATATCAATTCTCCCACTCAATACTACCAAACTCTTATATATAATATATATTCTTGTGTTCTTATTAAAAAAAAATTAATTTCAACCGACATTAATCACTAAACCCCCAAAAAGAAACATATTATATTCTGCACATTATCAAAAGTGGTAGTCAAGAAACCTCCATTAAACACACACACTTACATATTATATAGAAATAGAAATTAAAGTATATACATACATCTATAACGGCAAGTGTACAAACACCCGGTATACACGCGCAGCTACACAAAGCAGAAGAAATTCAAACTGAAAATGTATCGCATTATTCGCAGGAACGAACGAAATCAACACAAATTCACGTCCTGAGAAACTGAAATTATGATGGTTATCTGTTTTTGTTCAATACTAATGGATGGTTAATGTACAATTACTGTAACAGAATAACTGATAGAGAAATAAAGTCGCCCGTGTAGTATAGTGTTATAATTACATTGATCAATTTGGGCTTAGTCGTAGTCGATCAGGTATTCCCCAGACGTATGATAAGAAACGGTGGTGATATTTGGAAAAAAAACGATAGTGGTCGCCACGCGCCATAAAGATAAAACCAGTATGGACGATTACCACCTAAAACGATGTCCCGCCACCGCCGCCGCAGCGTTCCGAATTCTAATCACAACTCCAAAAATAACACGACCGACCTCTTCTCGAAGACGACCAACGCCATCGCGAATCACACAAGGAACACAAACGTAAACGCATATTGCTTACAATATGTACATAATAAATCATAAATCGTATAAGTCATAAAAATATTAAAATCACCAAAAGCCCGAGGTCGTACAATAATAAACTAATAAACAAAAAATCATCCAAGTACCAGTGTTATTTTTATCAACAATTCCGATAGTGTCACACGATCAATGCGCGGCGAGACACTGAATAAAAAAAAAAGCACCGACCATAGCTTAAACTTTAAACGTACCGAAATACTTACTGGAAGATTTGGTGCTTTCAGCTCGTGGTGCAGGTGTATCGCGATGCGACCGGACACGGGACATTCATACGTAACGGTCCACTGCAATGGGAGGGAAACATGAGAATAAAAAGTTAATAAAAAAAAACGATAGACGGCAGAAAAGTGACGACGTCCATTGTCCACGACTTTGGCATCGCTACTTACAAGTTAATTATTTGTACGCGGCATCACAGTAACATACCGTTGGCGTTGAACATCACTCGTCCCGGGCGGTGCAGTGGCGCGGCAGGCAGCAGCGAGTGTCCCGCGTTCGTCAGCGTCCGGTGGTGCGGAGAGGAAAATAACGAATAATATTATTGTTACTTGTTACCGTTCTGGGCCCCGCGACGAGATGACGGCCGGGCAAGGAGCAGAATAAAACGCGTACCGGAGCGACCAGTCGGCTAACGGATTTTTTTTTTTTTTCTTTCTCTACCAATAACAATAATAATAGCAACGGACAAGTACGTGTATTATCGCACAGGTGTAAGCGTCTATAAGCGTATTGGCTGGCGCGTTCTTCGGCGACGTAGCGCAGAAGAGCAGCGGGCAGGACGTGTGGACGAAGCGAAATACGGCCGAAACGGTGCGTACCGTGGTGCGGGGCAGAAGAAGACGGACGAGACGGTCTCGGCCGGAACGCAACGGATCAAAATCTGTCGGCGTGCAGGAGCGAAGAGAAAAAGAAAATGAAAACGCGCACGGCAGGACGGAGAGGAAAAAGTGTGCACTGCGCGCGTAGTGCGTACGAGTGCGGTGATTGCACGAGCGCGCGCGCGCGTGAGTATGCGCGTGTGCGTGCGGTGTGTGTGTGCGCGTGTGTGAGCGAGCGCTGAAGGAAAAATAATAATAAAAGCAAAGAGTACACAAACGCGTCGCGATAAAACATATGCGCGCGCGATGCCCATCGGTTGTTGTCGTGCATCGCGGCGCGCGCGAGGGGGGCGGGGCCCGCGGTAACAGAGACCCGGGTATACCGCCGGCGTCGCGGGCGCGGGTGACGTCACGCGTGAATTCGCGATCGGGTTTTCGCCCGCGGCCGCGGCGTTCGAACTTTCGACGGCGCGCGCCGGTCGCGAGGAAACGGTTGACGGAGCCCTCGCCGAGGACGAACGCCGATCGACACCCTCGCCTACGCCACGCGACCCCCCCCCCCCGTCCGATTTAAACGTGTTATTTCCCGTACTTGTGAAAGTGTCATTTCGACCAAAAATATCGTACAGGAATGAGGAATCCTCGGTGTTATAGGCGGGCCGCGCAGAAAACTGTATCGAAAAAACGATCTACACGAATTATTTTATTCGTCATTAGATACTATTTGTTTGTTACGTATATTTTTAATAACGAAATAATTCAAAACAATCGTTTATTTTAAATAGTGCTTGACAAAATGATTACATTTTCACATCATCTCACCCGCTGTGACCGCGGGAAACGTGCTTCACGTGTCTATTATGAGATCTTTCATATTTTTCAGGCGAGGATCATTCATATGTATACTTCATAATAGGTCATTTTATTATTATATTATGTCATGACGTATTATTCCTATAGCGTTGATACTACGTAGTACCGTCGTACCGATCGTAATGGTACGTATCAACCTGGGTCGCCGTCAAGATGGTCTGTATGTTGTGTACAATCTAAAATATGTGTTTGATAATTAATGTCTATATATAACCTTGCGTTTAATATATGTACAACTCCTACGAGTGACGGTCAACAGGTCGCAATAAAATAAAATTATTACGACGATCCGTAACGCGATGACGGTTGAATAGTAAAAAAAAAAACTTGCGTAAGGATATCGATTATTTTTCGCTGCAGTAGAGCATACAACATTGATTTAGAACTTTGAAATGAATTAAAGATATAAATAGTTATCACTGCAGTTTATAGTTTGATATATCGACAAACATGCAGTATAATAGATGTTTACAATTTTAGAGAGTATCGTATGAAAGCAGCTATATCATTTTTTTCAATTTAATATATTGATGTAAGTGGATACAATATGACATTGCGTCCCAGAAAAAATGTTTGTCTTCAGTATTTAATAATAATAATAATAATGTACTGTAGAGTGTAGGTTGTGTAAACTAATTTCTGAATATATCGATTTTACAATACTAGGTTACAAGAACGCTCACGCTTACATGCTGCAGAATAGATAAAATGTCTACTTCGTTGTTGACAATTTTATTGACATCCTCTTAAGAGGTTTTTTTTTTTAGAACTGATAAAATACGACGTGTTCGAATCGTGTACACCGTGTTATAATATACATTATGTATAATGATTATTATTATGTCTATTTCACACTTGGCACTCTGCCAATACAATTAGGTGCCTAAAATATGTACACGCAGGAGTACGCTCTGTACTTAGGTACACGTGTTCACCGCAAATATTTACACTTACACGATTGTACTATGGGTGATTGTCGTAATGGCGTACGGGAGGACACCTATTATAATATTATAAATTATTGTATTAATACAATAACACATACCTGTACATGCCGTATTTTGCGAACTTTACACCGTTCAAAACTACTCAATGATGTATAAACCTGAACATGCATGTATTATAGTATAGGTAACGCTTAATTAAATAGTATGGTTTTAATGTAGCGATCGCCAATATAGATACATGAAATGAATAAATGTATAATGTCTATTAAAATTTACGGAGGTTGTTTTTTTCTCGCGCCTTACTTGTAGTACCTAGGTAAGTTAAGTTAGCAAGTATAATATTCAATCAATTCAAATCGAAAGAATGAGGTATACGGCGAAGTTATACAATTACCATTGATTTACCGAGCTATTACATTAAACCAACAATATTGTCAGTTGTTACAAACTGAATGGGTAATAATTGTTATATGAGAAAAGGATTAAAAATAGTTTACACGGTTTTAAGAATTCTATAAATAATGAAATGAAGCCCAAATGGTAATTCTTTGGTACCTAACTAGAGTATAATCAGATTTATAGATTCACACATAATATCAAATATAGGTAAAACGTAAATATTTATAATATACATCCTGACCGTTCCGTTGATTAATTAAAAAAATATTATTATTCATAAAAATTGGCTAATGGAATACGAAAGTCATTCTTTATGCTAAACATTAGTAAAATTATAACAATTAAAACAATATTTAATAAAAACAATAATATGAAAAGAGCTGATACTGCCGATGGCCGTACATTTTTTAAATGCATTTGTTTCATGCCTTGGGTTTCTACTTTCTAGCAGAGACCAAAATATGACTGCATGTATCGTATATGAATATGTATAAATGTATTTGTTTAGGAACTAATGAATGCTGAATGGAAATGAACTCTTTTTTTTACAAAGAATGTTAATTCGGTAAATAAGGTATATACACTTCTTTCTGAAATAAATATTCCAAACATTAGTTAAATCTTCTCCCATGACCTCTTTTGTTTTGTTTTTTTATTTTAGTAATCAGTGGTGTATTATTTTATTTTATATATTGGACTATTTTGGTTATGGACCAACAGGTATTTTTAAACTTAAAAATATATTTTTAATTGCTGTGTTCCAAAATTTGAATGTCTCTAATACTTAAAATCTAAAACTAGAATAAAACATTTGAACGTGAAGCCCTAAACGATAATAATTTAGTCACTTATCTATAATGACTATATGCAATGATTAAATATACATAATATGTGTATATATAATCAATGCTATATGTTTATTGTAGATATTAGATAATATTTTAACGTACCGTGATCCGTGGGCATGAATAAATCATTTATATACAATTCTACTTATTAATTGAAAAAAAGTTTTATTGTTTGTTTTTAATAAACATAAATAATTATCAAGTAAAATATATGTATTTTCTTAATTAAATAATGGAGCCATTTAACCATATATAGGTGCACAACTTATCGGAGTCTTATATAAACTATAAATATGAAATATAATATTACATAATAAATTAATAACCATAAATCATTATTAATAAATAAGTCATCAATAATATTGTCATAAGAATTATAAATCAGTTGTACTGATATACCATGTACCTACAACATTTTTTGTTGCCACGAGTTCTAGCTGTCTTTACCTTTTGAGTAGGTATGTGTCTATACGATAATTTTTTGCTCTTTATAACTTAATTTCAATTCAGCTGAAGAATCTTGTACATAAAGAGAAAACAATTTAACTAGTTGACAGTATGTAAAAAATAATAATTAATGATTGTTGTAAATATTATCATTAAGCGTCGTCAAAATTTAAAAGTTCAAAATAATTTCTTTTTGTTATGAATTTGTGCGAGAACTCTGAAAAATGGGCAAGAGGGAAAAGTGTACACCCAAACCTCCCCTTTCCACTGATTACGCCAGTTTGTCACTGATAGGTACATAAGCTTGTATAGTAGATGCATCTCATTTTTCCTGTTACTGTGCAGTGTGCACCTGCGCGCATCGTGCGTGTCATTATTACTTCCTGTTTTCGACGGCGATGCTTGATATTTATTATTTATTATGGTTTCCTAGAGAAAAATACGACTTCGCCGACCATTTGAAATCTGTCGGCTCGTTGCGCAGAAATTTGTTAAGGATGAAAATTTAACAAAAAGATCTTAATCTATTTAAAATTAATACAAAAACATATACAAGGGAACAGTGGCGTGGCGAAGTGTTTAAATTCTTCGGGCAAACATATAATATGAAGTACACCCCCCCCATATCATAATTATGAAATACACGTGGACTGTAGAACTACACTCTACAGTAGTAGAAGAAGTAATCTATGGGATGTTTAATGTTTATTCGGTATAGCTACACTGATACGCATTTATTAAAACTTTAAAATTAACTTATTATTACCATTGATTATAGAATATTACCTACATCAAATACTTTAGCAAGATGTATGATGATCAGATAGGGCCCGCCCCCTATTAAAAAAATCGGGCAAACGCCCCTAAAAGTCACGGTCACCACACCACTGCAAGGGAACAATTAATACAATCTCTTATAAAGATAACTAAGGCCTAAGATATTCTTGTAGTAAATAGTTTAATTTAGACACATGGTTTATTATATACTGGATTGACCTCTAGGCTCTGAGTTCCGAGGTTCTGAATTGATTCCATGTAACCAAAGTTTAAACATCAAATATGAAGATATAATAATATCTTAACTTGTCTTTTTACTGGTATTTTAATGTACACCAGGGTCCGAGTTTGGCGCCCCTAGGTACGGCATTGGCAGCGGTGCGTGTACAGCTTAAAATATTTGGGTACGTCAATTTTGATCTGTAGTCCGTCCAGTAACTACTAAATGGGGAGGTTTCGGCCTAGTGCATCACGAGGAATGCATTTTAAGACTTTTCATCTGTAAACATTGACGTGCCATCATCATTGGTGAATTTAACAGGTACATTTCACGCGTGACAAAACGATTAGCCAACCGGTCAATAGGACGGACCGAGGCCTTTGAAAAAATATCGGTTCCGGCCTACGCCGTGTAAACGTCGCGGCGTCGGCGAGGCAGGAAGTAGTAAGCGGAAAAGTCCGCGGGAAAAACGGTGCGACGGCGCGACTGGCGGGGCGGGTGAAAGAACCGCACGTGACGTCACGGCGAGGCCGCCGGTGCACGCCGCCGCGGCCGTCGCGAAGACCGGGCGGCGCGTTATCAATATTCGCCGGCATGTCCGTCCGTTCAGCGCGCCCGTACCACTGGTACCACCGTTCCCCGCCGCCGCGCCACCAGTAAAGGTTGCACGCACGAGCGCGGTGAGGCGCGCGTGCACGTTTGTACACAGTATAGTACAGACGTACAGTGCACACACGCACACACACACGCGACGGCGCGCGCGCACTTACACACGTACTATACACGCACACGTTATACTATTGCCGTGAGTGCGGATTTTTTTTTTTTTTTTTTTATCTCGTCGCCGCAGCGCACGTAAGTAAAGTCGTGTACGGAACCGATATTCGCGTGCGTACACTATTTTTAGACGGTGACGAGAGACGGAGAGAGAGTGAGCGAGAGAGAGCGAGCGAGAGAGAAAAATATTAATTTCCGGTTGAGCCGCGCGCGAGTTTCGGATCCGCGTTGGTCGTCGCGAGTCGCCGCCGCCGTCCGTAATATTCCGCCGCCGTTGCACATCTGCAGTCCGTACCGAGCACCGAACGCGCTGCCGCCGTGTGCTATCACCGCCGCGCGAGCTCCGTACCACGGCGACGACGACGACAACGACAACAACAACAACGCAGCAGTGTCTACCGTCTACCGTCCCCAGCTCGGAACGCGTCCAGGTACCGCCGCCTTCACCGCCGTCAACGTCAACGTCGCCGCGTGCCGCTGCCGCAGCTGCCCACCCGGTCGGTCGGTGCGAGCGTTCGTCCGTTCGCGTTTGTCACGCGTTAGATGGCGGTAAACTTTTATGGGAAACACAAAATGGCCGGTGTCAACGAGTGTTTCTCCATCGGTAGCATCGTCATGTGCACCAACTGCTTCGACGAGGAGATCGAGGGCGAGGTGCTCGGCTTCGAGCCCACCACGAAGATGCTGATACTGAGTATCCTTTTACCGCCGGAGACGTTAGCGCAAGGTGGCCAGAGTAGGTTTCCCATGCCCGTTTCGTTTGGTACGCCGCGGGGGTTTGGCCCCCTCGTGCGCGGCACGTCCGTCGCCCTTATCACGGGCCACTGCTCACTCGCCGTAGATAAGACTACTTCAACCGACGGTCTTCTAACTCACAATCAAGGGCCCACATGTTTTGAAAGTTGAACCCCAATAGGTCTTCTTCATTATCTGATTGATTCCAGGTACTCATGCGACTCGAGAAAGAATAGCTCTTTTTCGACTCATTTTCCCTTCTGCTGGAGCTTATGCGTTACCTTAGTCGATTTATCCGACCTTCTCATTGCCCCTTTGACATACAACCTTAGGCATTACCACTTTGTAGTCCTGGAATGTTTCGGTAACTGTTTGCACGGTCTGTTTATTGTGAAGAACGTTTTTTTATCTTACCTTTTGTTTGGACTTCAATAAGCAGTGTTAGCAAATGCTATCTATTCTCTAAGGTCATCTTGTATCTTAGTGTTTTCTGTACATTTAATGTTATTATTGTTCTGTAGATTATTTTTACATTTATGTATTCAATATCATAAATTATAATTTATACTAAAATTTCAGAAAAAATCTCTAATTTGGTAATACTTATGTGATATGAAATTTGTGCCTATTCCAGCATTAAAGCTCTACTATGTACACTATGTACTACTTCTCAATATATTACATTTGTTAAATTGAATAACTAACTATAATTAAAACATTTGGTAACTTATCAGTAATTTCATTTTTAGATCCATGTATTATCATGTACCTATATATATGAAGTATACATACTAATGCTCTTCAGATTAATTTATTTTATTTTAAATTAAAATTATATTTACTTAATTTTTAGATAAGTTTAATAAAAATAAATTATTACCTATGTAATTTGTTTGTTGATACAAATAGCCGCATAGGTATTAGCCAATTTCTATTTATTTAATTTTAGATTTAAAAATCTACAGCTCAGAATTAAATATAAATATTACCTTGCTCTAATTATTATTACATAGGTTTTACTTTAAAAATAATGTTTAATTGCTTTCAGTTGTGATTTAAATTATTTAGATTGATATTGCATTTGAATTAATATGTTGATAACTCTAACTTGATTGGTAGTTAAAAAAACAATTCTATAAGTTTTCAGAATGTTTTTTTAATTATTCAATCAAATTTTGAATAATTATAAGTTTCATTAAAAACTAAATTTATTTAAAGGAATTAATTATTTTATTAAATATGTTAAAATACTTATGTTGTTAATAATGCCAGTATTCATTCAAAAATATTAATATCTGCTCTAAAATATATTTTTTAATTTTTATGATTTTTCTGTATTACATATTCTTAGTATGTTAAAGCTATGTTTAAAAGGAAACCATTAGTTGATTTTTTTTGGATTACTATATCTGTACATTTGTCTGTAGTTAATTAAGTATATAGAGTAAAATATCATAAATTGAAGGAATAGTTGGTAAATACTAATGTTATTTATTCTCTTAGTTAAATATTTTATCTTATTATGGCAGTATGGCACTACCTATGATTTAATTTTTTAATGATAGATCTTAATTGATATTTTATCAAATGTTTTACAAATTATTTTAATTAATATAAATACTTCAGTAAATTCATTACATTCCTATATAATTAATATGTGTAATAAAATACGTTTAATTTAAGTACTATACTTAAAGTATGACATCTATAATTTATAAATTATCATATATATATATAATTTTTAGACTAATTATTACCATTACCATTTATAATTGTTGATTTCCTTAATATGAATTATCAGAATGTCCATCAACTAGTAGCAATCCACTGTTAAACAATATTAACATAGTGAACTTAGCCTTTGCCAAAGATGTGCAAGTCAAAAAGGAATCTAGTTTTAATCCACCACCGTTGCCTTCGTTAAATTTAAATAGGGTATGCTTTAACTACATTATGCATTTTAATACTAATGCATTAATTATTAACATTTATTGTTATAGTTAAATAATAGAATAAAAACTCAAATACAAGATAAGAAACGTCAGATATCAGCTATGTCTGCCAATGTTTCTCCAGAGGCACAAAAGTTGTATTTGACTATAACCAAAACGTAAGATGTAGTAAAAATTCATAATTTATTTTTAATTATATGATTGCTGTTAAAAAATATATTCTTTATGTTTGATAAAAAAAAAATTGATTTTATGTATTTAGGATTCCAGAAGTATCTTGGCAAGGGCAGAATATTGTGGTCTATGATCATGTGATAATCAGCCCACCATACAAACCTGAAAATGTTAAAGGCATTGGAAATCCAGAGGATAAAGCTATTTTGTACATAAAGAATATTGTAAGTAGACAATAACTGAAAATAATTTGAATTATATTCATTCGTTCAATTGTATAGTTATAAGTTAGGTAATTTTAATAATTTTTTCTATTTCAATAGTATAATCTGATCCAATATTCATTTTTTTTTCTATTCAAGTCAGTACATAATAATAAATAAGAACAAGTTAAATAACTGTTTTCATTATTTATTGGTTGTTGAAATCTAATTTAATGTTGCCACTTTAAGTTGTATTTTACATTTTATTGAAACTTAGTTAAATGAATTGATTTGTTAATTAATTAAGTTTCCCATCTATCAGAAACAATTGTATAGAAAACCTATTTATTATTACTATTATTATTATTATTATTATTTTTTTTTAATTGTCAAATAAATAAATATAATTACAAAAAACCAATTTTTTATGTTTGACATTTTAAGAAATTATCACAACTCACAAAAAAATTGTATTTTATAATATTTTATTACTAATCTACTCTCAAAAAAGTATCAAACAAAAAGAAAAGAGAGATTTTGTTTGGGCCTATTAAATGTTTTATCAAATGTTAAAGAAACAACATTTTGTAAAACTTCTAAGTTTTTAATAATGATTAAAGGTATTTAATAAGAATTCTAATTATCATGTACAAATTAAGGGCAAAGGGAAAAGATCAGGTAAGTTGAGCTTTGGTCAAATTGAGTTTGGGATATTTTTTAATTCAGAATAGAAACTTTTATCGTAAAAGACTGGAAAAGACCAGGTGTGACCTGACTTGAAAGTTATTGAACAAGAATTAAATTAAATTTGTTTAATTTTATTGCTACCAAATTGGCACTTTTATTATGCTATATTAACGTAGATAATATTATTATCTCCTTGGTAATCAGTCTGTTAAAGCCGTCCTAAGGATTTTTGGGGTCTTGGAAAATTAATTTGGGCGCCCCTCTTTTATTATAAGATACAATAAAAAGCTACATACAGAGATTTTCTTAATGTAAGAATATATAGTTTTCCAAACAGCAACCAATCAAGGTCATTATGCATGTACATTTAATTGATACAACAAATTAAATTTTCAATAATTTCTCAGAAACCAGTCATCACATTTTCTAAAAACATAATTTATTCCTAGATAATTTATAAAAAGTCATAGTAAATAGATGGAATATAGAAGGAGCTTGGATATTTATCGGATCAAATAAAAGGGTTAAGTAATAAAGTGTTATTATAACACTATTAAAATAAAAAAACTCTTGCAAGTTTTGTTTCTTCTATTCTATTGCAGTTTAAGTATAATTACACTAGCCTTTTCTTTAGAGACATTTTGGGGGGGGGGGGGGTGTATCTGCACCTGAGTCAGAATTGTTTATTTGTGTTCACGGACACAAAAAATTTAATAAAAAACACATGGTAAAACCAATAGTTACTCGTTTCAACTAATTTACCTAAATAATATAATTACAATAAACAATTATAAATTATCTAGTGATATTGCTATTACCACAATCACACAAAACCCAAGAATGAAATGTGAATGACAAATGGAAACAATATTGGAAATTCATTACTCATAGACTTTAGGGTGAATTATTTAATAACTATAAATTTACATATAGTCATCAGCTGTGGTATTAACTTTTAATAACAAAATTCTACGTAAATTAGCCTGTTGCCTTTTAAGTGTTGAGTTTAAATTCAAACAACAACGACGAAATTATATTGTAATATATATTATTTAATATTCATTATAATTTCATAATGAAACAATATAATAATACGAATAACCTCTTTTGGGTAAGACAATCATAATCAATCTAAACTTATAAGGGGGCCTAAGGCAAAATGGTCCTGTTGCCCTTCCTCCCTCCCCCCTCTGACCGACCCTGATCAGTAACTGTTATTTAGTAACTAAAACTTTATTTTTTGATTACTGATCAAAGTAAAATTCAAACCATTGATTCTTCTTATTGTTTTGGTTTTATTGCAAACTAAAACTATATGTGTTGATATATTTGAAATATAGTTAAGTATAAAAAAAAAAACAATAAGAAAAACAGCATAACATTTTGAAATAATCATAAAATAAGATATTATTTTAAACAAAAAAAAATCTTCATATGTAACTGTAAGGTTTGTTGTTTTTCAATTTAATACATACTGGATACTAGAAGGTATTGAAAGAGTTAGTAAAATTAGAGTTCTAGAATTTAGAAAATACATAAAATATTTAAAAAGAAGTTAAATTATTATGAATATGGTTATTGGGTATGATTGTATATATGTATATATATATATGAAATAATATAATAATTATCTATTATGTTTATAAATGTTATTTTAAAAATATTCATGTATTATTATTTAAAATACAATTTGAGTTGTATAATTTTATTTTATTTTTATTTCATTATTAAATATATATTTTTTTACTAAGGTGGAATAGATGTCTTTCTAATTGTTAAAAATTCTTATTATGATATTTTCATAATTGTTAAATTATGTTAACATTTGAATTATCTCATGTACATAGAAATTAACAAAAAATAATTACAAACTATTTCATAAAATTTAGAACTTGATTGAGAAACCACAGTTTCATTATAATATTGATTGAGAGAGATTTCATACAGTTAGAAAATTATGAAATTTTTCTTAACCCTTTTATAAAGATGAAAGTATCCTGCAAAGTAGTAAATTAGATAAATCTCTTACTATATTTTGGATAAGTTTGGTTTAAATGAAAATTATATTTATAGTGCCTTTGCTATTTTAACCTATTATAGGAAAAATTAATATTGATGAGTTTATTAATTTGAAATTCTATATAAGACTGATACACTCACATTGAATAAACGTTAAGTTAATTAATGAATTACATATAAAAAATTTTTCAAAAAAATAAATACTTTTTAGAATATCAGTAATTTGTTGTTTTGAATTGATATTTTCTAAAAACATTATTTAAGTAATTTATTAAACATCCTAATAGTTTTCATAACTTGAATGTATAAAATATTTCGTACAATTTAAGCAATTCATATATTATACAAGATATCTCTATTATAAAAAAAAAAATTATGTATAAAACAAATTTTAAATTTCTTTTTATATAGTATTTGCAGTCTAAGATAAATCAAATTTTAAGATTCTATAACTTCATATGTAATAATTTAGTTTTATATTATATATTTTTTTAAAAAACTTCATAAGATTTCTATAATGTTCTAATCTGAATTTATATGCATAAAAAATCATTTATATATCACTTATGTTTGTGTGGTTAAAAATAATCTTTACAATATTTTTTAAATGCTTATTATTTAGTATAAATATTTTAAGTGAATTAATACTAGAAGTGATGTATTATTGGATTTTTTTATGTATGTTTTATTTATAAAAAAACAAACTTTTCTCTTAGAAAATACACCTAAATCTTAAATGTAAAACATCAAATTATTGACTTCTTCTTTTCAGACCACTTTTTAAATACAATCCCCTCTCCTTATAAACTCATCTTGTATAAGTCCCTAAGCCAACTGGTCTAGTGATTTTATAGCATACAACTTTATTTGTAAACCACAAAACCGAAAGAACAGAACTCTAGGCATTCAAGTTGATCTGTCTGTGACTAATTCTCAGCTCTAGCTTACTACTAATAAAAATTTGCTAGAGTATTTCTACTATTCACTTAACCAATAAGATAAATTCTTTAAACTAATTTCTATTCTAATCTTTTAATTAAACAACCATCCTTGGACTCAGCACCAAGAAAGCTCAAAAGAAAATGTACCAGATATATCTTGCAAATGTGATTTTAATTTAATTTACAACTTAATTTAATGAACAGTCAGGTGATACATCCAAGTCTACCTAATAATTCTGGGCCATTATACTTCTCTCTGTAATCATGTTTATTTAATTTGCACGTTCAACTTTTTAATAAAAAAATCTCTAAAAAATGATTAAAATAGTTGATCATATTACCAACAATTATTTATGTCTATAAAAACATATTAATTCATTGAAAGTATGGGTTATTTATTTTTAGTTAACTCAATTAGTTTGCCAAATTAACTACGTCAAGTTATTAATTCATATTGTTGAATGTTTGGATTTTTAATGTTATAGGTGGATAAACATGTTAAAGATTCAGCTGCTCAACAAGTTACACCTACAGCAACACATCGGAGCAAGCCAGCAGCTGCAACTGCAGCAGCAGCACCACAATCTCAATAAAGTTATACTTTAACCTGAGGCAGTTGAAATGAAATAAATATAATTTATTAAGTCAAGTATAACAAAGAAAAAGAACCCAAGTAGATATATTTATTACAAATTTATCGGCAATATTCTTCTAATTTCCATTGGATTTAATACAAAACAATTTTCTGTTTACATTATAAATCAATTAGATTTCAAATTGAAACTCTTGGATTCTTATATCTTGAAAATACATTTTTTTTTTTTTTTATATTTTTGTATCGGAAAGTTATGATTTCATACATAAAAATGTTTTCGACTAAAATAAAAATCAAGTCATCTAATTTATTAAAAACAATTGAACTATATATTCTATACAAATAACATCCTCTACCTGAACCTAGCCGTCACCAATTGGCAATTGCGTACTGAGAATGCGTAATTTTGTGTAGTACTCCAAGTAACATACACAATAATGCTTACTACAAACATAAAATTACTAATGAAAACCAAAAACTTAACTGAAACAATAACAATAATTATGTATTGTATGTATGTATATAAACAGAAATGTACAAAACTGTATGTATAATAAATTCACAATTGTATACAGGGCCGGATTTAGACTTTCAGATGCCTGAGGCCAATATTTTTTTAGGCCCTTTGTAGTAAAAAAAAACTAAAAATTCCTAATATCTAAGTAATTATGGAAAAAAATTAAAAAATTGTAGACTTACTCGTTACAACTATCTACTTAAAATGTGTTTATTTCAAGTTTGAAATACCACTGTTCATGTATCACAAATTTCAAAATATTTCAAAAGATAGCAATGTTATAGTTATTTTATTAAGCCTTTATAATTTGAAGAGTGAAAATAAGTTCCTATATTAATCTCATAACATTTGTTAAAATTTTGAAATTAAACCTTCACACTGGTATATTAATAATAATAAGGGAATTCTATTTTTTATTGAATGTTTTAACAATTTTGTTCGGGCTTCATGAGGTGTACACTTAATTGTAGAATGTACTGAATTATTATAGCTGTTTATTAATTTAGATATCGAATTACACCAATTCCATGAACCTGTTGCCGTAAAATGTTTGTAAATTCTATTTTTTAATGTTCTTATAACACGTTCAGCCATTGCAGCCTTTATATTAGTATACGTGGAATAGTGCTTTATATTAAACTTTTTCATAAGAACTTGAAACTCTTTATTATAAAATTCAGTTCCATTATCAGTTGGTAATAATGTAGGTTTATTTAATTTTAATATTTTACACATACCTAAAGCAACGTCTTTTGCGCTTTTATTTTTTAATGCTTGTATCCATACATACTTAGTATACGTATCTATAACTATAAAAATATATCTAAACCCTTTATTTTTTCTAGAATGAGATTGTATATCCATCAGATCTGCTTGCCAAAGATCGTCTTTAAACCTTGTTATAATACAACGACGAGGAATTCTTTTTCTCGCTTATCTATGTAATTCATCAGCAATACCTTTTAAGGCTGACATTATACTATTATATATAGCTCACGCAATTCTTCTAAAATGGAAATAATTTCATTATTGACACCTGTGTTACCGGCTGCTTGCGAAGATAATAAAAGATTTAATCTCATAACCAATTCATTAGGATCATCGTAATACACTAATTGTGTTCAAGGTAAAACATTCTTAAATAACCCAGAACCTTCAACATTTGATTTACTAGGTGCAGTAAATTTAATTAAGCTTTCATCATTTAGGTTTTCACTAGACTCAATTTTCTGTTGAGAAAAATCAAACGGACGGTTAGTCAGCGGAATTTTGTTATCAGACGTCTTTATCCTTTTATTAGGATGATTAGAAAACATATGCACAGGTGTTAAATCTAATTTTACGGTCGATATTTTTTGTGGTTCCACTATAGGAGTATTAGTTTTTGATTCAGCTTTCATGCGTTCATACAACGGTTTTATAATATTAGTCCACTTAAAGAAACTATTAGCTTTAGGTTTCCCGTCAGGTTTGAGAGGTACTTTTGTATATTTCAAAATTTCAAAATACGATTCGACATCGGTAAAATTCATTCCACTAGGATTTTTCTCACATAGTAAACACTGAAGACCTCTAGTCCATGGAAAATATTGGTCACCAATATTTAATTGCTTATTAATAAAGATGACTGGAAACGATCCTATTTTAAGTTGATCGCTTTTTTTATCATAATATAAACTTAATGTTTTATCGTACGTTCTAAGTCTTGGAGAAGTGTTAAAAAATTGTATAAAGTCTGAAATCTCACTATCCTCGTCATCGGATTCGTGTTTAATCGTATTATATTATATTTCGTTTTTTTCAGCAATCGATTTAAGCGGGTCGATTAACGGTTTAAACGTTTCTTGAAAATAGTTTTCAGAATCATTAATACCTCGCTTCAGTTCCATAGTTTTTTGTTTAATATTATCCCTACTCGATATTAATTTTTTTAATACTACCTCGCTGTCTGACATTTTTATGAATGAGGAAAAATTAAAATTGTGTGAGGTATTTATGTGTTATTTGATATCTATAAACGAATGGAATCCTGATCTATATCTACCATTATTCATTTCGCATGTTTTATCAACAACTACGAAACCATAATTTATAAGATTCCAACATTCATGACATATTTTTCGAAATTCTGAAAAATCCATATCTGTAGAACAGTGGTCATCGAAAATATGGTGTAAATTTTTATCGTCTTGTTTAAATATTAATAAAAAGTTTGCGCTATCTCGTATAAGCTGTTTAGGTATTTTTGAATATGTTTGTGCTAAATAGAATACTGAATTTGCGCCAGAATGTCTGCCCATAATGAAATAATCTCGAATTGGTGTCTGAGTATTACAAATAACATCATAAAATATAAAAACGGAATTTTTTTTTACTAAATTCGGTTTAATAACTTTTTCAGCATTGGTAAATGTAAATAAATTAACACCTTTAACCCCATTAATTATTTTTTTTAAAAATGAATATTTTTCTTGGTCAGGTGTTTTCGAGTATAAATAGATATTTTCAAATTTTAAACCATTTCTATTTACAATCAGGTTGAACATAACATTTGTTTTTCCACATCCAGAAGGTCCTACAACTATACCTCGTATACTGTCAGGCAAAAGTGGACCGTGTCTCGATGGTTGTTTTGCTATATTTGAATCCACGTTTTCAACATCGAGTCTATGTTTCTGTTCGATTAACAGCATTTTCGTACATTTATATATCCGACAAGGATCGTAATATGGGGCTTAAATTTTTCACTAAAATTAATAATAAAAGACTAATACATTCTATTAAACCCGTTAGTAATATATCTGGTTCTCATCTGACAGCAAGTAAAATTAAATTAACATTAAAGAGTAGAAATATTTTAAAAAGTTTAGGTTATCAATTAAAATAAAATGCCTGAAAGCGATATTTTAGATATTGACTCACATTATTTAACTGACTCGAAAATTAGTAAAGTTGAATATCATTCATATGTGCCTTATACAAACTCGTTTGAAGTAAACGATGAAATACGTATTGCCGTTCAACAAACAGATGTTTTTCCATACCTTCATGACAGTTTTATTCTTATTGAGGGAAACCGGAAAAATGACAGACTCAACGAAAATCAAAATGTGTAATAATGCTTTATCTTACGCATTCGATCAGGTACGATTAGAAATTGACGGTATAGAAGTGGATAGAACTCGTCTTCTCGGTGTGACTAGCACGTTAAAAGGATATTTATCGTGTACACCGAATAATTTGAATTGTTACGAAAATTCAGGTTGATTATTACCGGGTAATAATATAACATCTATCGACGGTACAGTGCATGTATTCCATTAAAATATTGGTTAGGAATTTTTGAAGATTTCAAAAAAGTTTTAATAAATTCTTGGATTGAATTAGTATTAAGGGGGCTGGAGCATAACATGTTTTAAGGAGTAATATTTAGGCATTTCATATTGCATTTATATTTCGGCTGTGTCAATGTGTGAGAAGTAAATGAACATTGGTGTGTGTACATCGTTATCGCACTACCGCGCGTCTATCGGTCACATTACGATTTCCCAGAACTACGATAATAATCAAAGCGCATAACGTCGGTAAAACTATGTACATTTTGTTTTCCATAAAAGATCATTTCATTATACGCCATTACATTTCTCAAATACAATTCTTACGCGAGTCCTACGCTAAAGTACACAATTAAAAAAATTAATTTACATAAATATAATAATACATACATTTTTAATATAATTTTATTTTATATTTCATCAAGTAATTCAGGCAACATGCTTTCTAAATAAAATGTTTTTAATTGATTTTCCATTTTATTTTCCCAAAAACTGTCATCACGTTCGATTTTTTCTACCATTAAACCTGTATAAATAATATACGATTTTTTTAATTCATGACGCCAGTCTTTTTTTTTGTTCCATAGTTAGGTATAATACTTGAAAATAACTTTAAAAAAAATTATAATTAAAAACTGGACTATACCCAAGCACACAAGATTATCGAATGACAACGATATAAATTATAAACTTATTATGATTTATTTTTACAATTTATAATATAATATTTAAGACTAGAAATAGTGGTTGTTTTTGATTATGATTATCCTATGGTTTCGTGGAATCATCTTATGGCCTCCGTAATCGGAGTAAGTGAATTTAATATTTGTAATTCACGCTAACGATAACACATTTTCGCACGCGCAGGTACATGTCATAAAGTCAAAATACCGATTTGTTCAAAATTTGTTGCAATGTATTTAGCGTCTAAAAAACGAATAAGCCAGACAAAATTGTGGGACATGGGATCGATCAATTTTAATTTAGAAAAAAGATTTAAATTTTTCTACTAGTTTTCTAGGTTTCGATCGAGGCAATAGCTGATATTTGAATTTATCATTGAAATATTGACAATTTAAAAAATACGAATTTCCATTATTTGTAAACTGAAGTGCGTGTTCAATTTTTTAAATATCAAAAATCACCTCGATCGAAACCTAGAAAACTAGTATACAAATTCAAATCTGTTTTCTATATTAAAATCGATGGATCCCCAGCTTCACACTTTTGTCTGGAATTTTGATTGTTTAGCATGTTTTTTTCGGTCTGCTTCAGCCACCTTAACAAGAAATAATAACGATACACATTTTGTAATTAATAAGACACCTGGTAATACCACTAGCATGATTAAAATTGATAAGCTTGTTTGGAAGATTCCACCTATTAGTGTTGACGATTCGGAAAGATTGAAAATAATGAAAATAATTGAGGAAGAAAAAAGTTTATTTATTCCCTACAGATCATTTGAAACATTTGAATATCCTGAACTCGGAGTTTCTAAGAGTGTGATTTGGAATTTAAAAACTGCATCTAAGTTAGAAAAACCACGTTATATCATACTTAGTTTGCAAAAAGAACGTAAAAACAATATTGAAAAAAATTGTAGTTATTTTGATAATTGTAACTTGACAAATGTGAGAGTAATTTTAAACTCAATTGTTTACCCTTACGATAATTTAACTTTAAATTTTAGTAAAAATAATTTCTCAGTATTATATGATATGTATACATCGTTTCAAGAATCGTACTATGGAAAAAATATACGTGAACCACTTCTAAATCTCAATGATTTTAAAGAAAATGCTACAATTTTCGTCATCCATACTTCAAAACAAGTGGACACTGGTACAGCGTCAACTGTCGACGTTAGATTAGAAATCGAGGCATCAGAAAATCTTATCGGTGTTGCAGCTTATTGTTTATTAATTCATGATCGTATAATTAAATATGTACCATTAACTAGAGAAGTAAAAGAATTAGTATAAAATGTATTTTATGTTTTATTAATAAATAAATAAAAAAATTATTTAAATTTTTTTGTAAAACCATAATCACCCCTATCTATATATTCTAAATAAAAGTATATTTATTTAATAATTGTTATGTGCATTTTTACGTGTTACTCGTTTTACAGTCAGTAGAAATTGATGGTTAGAGTAAGTGAAAACGGTGTATACACCCAAATCTTTCCACATTGCTACGTGTTACTCGTTTAACAGTCAGTAGAAATTAACGGTTAAAGTAAGTGAAAACGATGTTCGCACTGAAATCTTTTTTTGCAAAAATGGACGCAGAATCCCCATTATACATATTTGAAATTTTTTTAAAATTGTCCTTACAGGGAGATTTGATTTCATGCAAACGGGAGAAGTGCCCTTGCAAAAAAAATTTCTCCCTGAAAAAATGGACGCAGAAGCCCCATTTTACTACTACTCATGTCTCATAACAATATATATTATAAACAATTAAATAGGAACGATGAACACGATTATAAATGAATATTAGATTGTACCTCGTGAAATACGGAAAATTAATGTGTGTTATTCTAGACTACCGCAGTTTGATTGTAATTTACGTATACTGGTGCACATGTAGGGTTTTTCAATAAATAAAATACACGGGTACCAAATACATTTTGGAACTTAATTAATTATCATCTATAATTTATTTTATTTTCCCATGATACCCATATATACAACACCTAGTAGCACTTCGAAGAAATAGAAACCCAGTTCAGAAGAGTGAAAATACAAAGAAATAATTGTTATTATGCTTTCTCATAGTATTTTATATGAATCACTCATTAGACTATTTAGACCAGCGGTTCCCAACCTTTTTAGTTTCGCGGACCACTAATTTTGTAAAAAAATATTTGAGGCCCACCCATAGCATACCTATTTACGTTTTCATAAACTTATAATATATAATATTTAATATTATACCTATGACTCGCGGCCCAGTACCATGCTGCTCGCGGCCCACAAGTGGGCCGCGGCCCATGGGTTGGGAACCGCTGATTTAGACTATACTGAAAACATATTGATTTTATTCAAACTATTTATTTATTTAGAATTATTTATACTATAACACTAATAATAAATTGTACTGTACCTACCTATATAGTTTCAACTTGTATACTTTATAAATTATATTAAGTTAATATGTCGATTTAGCTAATTGAAAGCAAATTTATTATAATAGTATTTTAATCCTTTTTTTTAAATATTACAGTTTTTAAAGAGGTCATTTTTGATACTTCTATTTGTAAAATAGTAATATATTTACATATACGTGCAATCACAATCAACTATTCATTATTGTAATACAAATACATGTTAATTGTTTATTATAAACCAACTATGTATAAATATATAAGTTTATATAAGTAAAATAATTGTTTGAAACTTTTAGCACTTAATGTAAAATTGTAATATTATTATTGATTTGGAATAATTTTCTTTGTATACATACTAACAAAAAACTTACAATTATGCCAACCTTATTATTTATATAGATATTAATATAATAAATACTATATATATTATATACTTTATACTATACTTAATTTAATTTTTAATTTTTTATTTATCTATACATATTTATCATCTCAATTGTGACAAAAATGACCATACCGTTTTTCGCCAATACCATTTTCCGTCAAACTTGATAAAACGTCGTTCCTTTTTGCGCCCATTATAATATATATGATTATAACATTTGGGAATATTTATCTCAACAAATGCTGAAGTGGCGATCAGAGAAATATGATAATCAGGTAATAAATAAGATGTAAGAATTTTTTTAATTTGTATGAAAGCCCATCATGCCAATAAGAGTTGATATCATTAAAAAAAATGATGAATGCATAAGTTTGAATTAAAATTCTTAAAAATTATTTAAATTTATAATATATCTATTGACAATTTATAATGTAATAAATTAGTATAGTATATGTATCAAATTACAGATGATTCAATTTAAGTTATAGTACTAAAAAATTTCTGTAGTAATACAAAGATCAAGTAATAAATATATTATTAATTTGGGGCCTCTAAATAAATCCTTGCACACGGGGCTCAGAATTCATAATTGCGGCACTGCTTTTAATATTTCATTTACATAAAGTTACAAGGTAAACGCGAGTTGTGGTACTCGTTATTATTAATATTATCCACATACATTCATATTAAACGTATTATTATAATCATGACGTATCAGCCGTCTTACGCATTTCCGGCCTAGTATATTATTTTATCTACTACAGTTGTACCATGGTTAATATATTATACTGAAAACGGTACACTGTTTTGATCTTATAAGTTCACGTAAAAACCTTGAAATAATCATTATTTAGAAAATTCCACATAATTTGCGATATTTTGTTTTAATAAGATGAAATGAGTAAAACAAAAAAAAACTCAATGATGAAAAAAAAAAAACGTGTACAACAGTACAAAAACATGTACAAATACTGTATACATTGAACAATGCCAGTCAAAGATGTCGGTTAGTCAGCTGTTGGTACTCTTAAGAAATCCTCAACTTTATCTAGGTATTCTTCATACGCGAACAGGTTATTTCCTCGTATCCACTGCACTCGGCGATTGACTGTTACCCCTAAAGGAAATTAAGAACAATGTTATCTTCGGCATAAAGTTCTTGTAAATATAATAAAATATTGTCCGTAAGCGTAAGCGCACGGTTTATACCGACTTACCATCTGTAAACAACAGTACGTCCGAGTCAATCCTCTGTGCAGCTTCGTTTCCGGTACTTATTCGCGTATGACATTCATTGTTCTTCTAAAAAAAACATTTGGAAAATGAAAAATTAACATATTGGAGTTTTATAATGACCGAAGAATGTTGCCTTATTATTGTACAAGTATTATTTTATCGACTATTATCAGCACGTACCACAGGGCCGAGGTAAACATTTATAGAGTGGAAAGTTCTGTCGACGGAAATCGTTTCAATTCTTATTCGTTGAAAGTCGCAGCTTCCCATTCTATGTAACTTTAAAAAAAAAAAAACAATTTTGTTGGCATTGTTTCCGTTTAAAGTTTAAACGCTCATAACAAAATATGTTGACCTACCACAGTTTTATCCCGATTCGTTGGAAATTTTAAAAAGACTTTCGGCGCCAAGCGACTAGTTATGCGCATTAAAATTCCCGTTTTGCGTTTCCCTAATAGTTCTGGTGGCGACGTCACTATCCCGTCGACCCTTTCCATCGTTTCCCATATCGCGAAGAAATCGCCCACAACGAAGCGTATACGGTCCGCTACTCCGTACACACTAGCGTTGTTTCGGGCACACTTCACTACCGCCGGGTCGCGATCCATCGCAGTTACTGTGCAAAGTATAAACGAATAAATATACCGTTACAACACCAGTTAGGCTGGTACAATATACGTTTCGACGGGTTAAATACGAATATTAATTATGTCTCGTATGTTGAACGGTTTACCTTTACGTCCGAGCATGGCCAATTGAATTGCGATAGCTCCGGAGCCACAGAAAGGGTCTAATACAGTCTCCATATATTTGCAACGAGAAGCAATATATTTTGCGAGAACTTCTGGTGGTCCGGAGTACAGCGTGTCTGTGTAAGAATCGTTATATAATAAAAACACAAATAACAACTTAGCACTTGCAATGACTACAAAGACGTTCGTCTGACGTCTAACATACCTCGGTCGGCTATGATCCCTTCATTGAACCTAGTGAACAGGGCGTATCGACCCTCCCACTGCTTGAACGTCCGGTTCAAGTCCTGGAAAAAGTACGTCGGATTAATCAATGGTTAAGTGTACACATGTCGTTTAGTATGTGGTATTGTATGTAAATATTGAAACGATGCGCAGCATTCAAGAATGTTACATTTTAGCGTAATACAATTAACAATAATGGCTTTTTCGAATCTCAATCAGAGAACACTGTAAAAATAAATTGAACGGTACACCATTGCCGTTAGCTAGGTAAAATCTCATAGAAGACCACTTTTGGTAGATGAACTATCTCGTCATACCGCCCTGCATGTATAATACGTGGAGGCAAGGATCTCTGTTGCAATTCGTCGGTGCGTGCCGACCGTTGGTTATCATGTTATTCGTTGCAAGTCACGAATCACGATTGCATGTGCATCGACTGACAACCAATATGTTTGACCGCTTAAAATAATGGAGCTTGGTCGTCGGTGCGTGCACACGGATATATCACCGCTCGAGTACACCGCAATTAACTAATCTAAATATATTTCTGTGCTAGTGTCGAAGTGACACTATAGATGCTATAACAACACTTTAACAAAATTCTTAGTTCTAATTTTAAAACCACCCTACCCATATAGTTATAGAAGCAAGTACCTATAAGTGACACACAAATAAGCCCGGGGTGATTTTTAAACAATGTTCACCCCCTATATTGGCCATAAAATTGATTTAATTTGGATTTTTTTTTTTATGTTCGAGTTACCATTTATAAAAGCTATGTTTTCGATAGTTATATTTTTTATGCCACTGTAAAGGTGTCCCTAGGTGATACAAAGTATTTTTTTCAAATGGAAACACCCTTTATTGAAAATGGTATTTTCTTGAGCTTGTTACAAATTATGGACTTAACGAAGGAAATGCGTATAAATTAAAGTGCACAACGAACAGAGTACTCTCCGTTAAATCGAGTTTCGTATACGTGAACAATTGGTGGAATCTAGATGGTGGACAAATGTTTGGATTGATAACTTTACTGTTGATATTCAATTGTATTATGATTTTGCACTCACTTGGGCGCGGTTCACTTCCATTACAGGTAAAACAAAGGGAACTGCATCGTTTTCACTTTCTATATCTTCCGTAACTACGTCCTGCAAAAAGTAAGTCAGATCAAAAAAAAATTAAGTATATACATATCGTTCACTATGTGGTGTTCAGGTGTTCTATGTAAATACTGTAATGATGTGCCGCATTCAAGAATGTAACACTTTATTATTTCACACTTTATCAATAACTAACGGCTCTTTCGAAACTCACCCGGAAAACACTATTCAAATAAATCGATTGATACACAATTGTCATAAGCTAGGTCAAATCTCAAAGAAGACTACATTTGGTTGATGAACTATCTCGTCAGACGGGTTATTGAAAAATGCGATTTAAAACAAAACATAGGTTTTTTTATTGTACCCATGTCACTAAAATTAAAATACCAATCTTTCTTTTTTTTTACAAGAAAGCGCTACAATTTTTCATTCCAATTATCGCTACCTATTGATTAGAAGGTGGATAATTTTAGCTTCTGTATTTGAACAATATATAAATGTGTATGTTCGATATTTAAAATTACTTCGGATGAAAAATAAGTTAAATTCTGAATTTTACAAAAAAATTACAATTAATATCGTGTTTAATTTAGAAATTATAGTTTAAATACCATATGAGATGTTATCTACTTGTTTTATTTAAAATTAAAATAGTTTTTAAAATTTAAAACTTACTATCACATTATATTATTATACAATAACTAAAAACGTGTTAATTATCAATTAATACAAGTCATGTATTAATAACGTTAAACTTCATTTTAATTAACTTGTAGAACTATGATGGATCATATAATTGTTAAATGAGAAAACTCGGTGAAAAAAAGGTTGGAATCGGCGGATTTAGTGGATTTGGACAAAACTGCTCACATATCACACTCGGTGGTGTTTACTTGAAATTCAATACTTTTTTTTGTCTTTTTCGGGGTAGAAAATTTTTCGCGGAAACCAAGAGGTCGACATTATAATCATTCCTACCTGGAAATCTGTCCGACACTGTGCCACGATGTCGGACTCCATAACGTGGCTTCTTGCCACGTTGGCCCGCGTGCAGCTTTCCACGCTGATCGTCTCATCCCCGGACTCAACATGGCTTCTTGCCACGTTGGTCGGGGTGTCATCGGTCACGTTGATCGTCTCGTCCCTAGAATCTTCGTGGCTTCTTGCCACGTTGATCGGGCAATCGCGGTTCGTTCTTATCGTCTCGTCCCCGGACTCAACATGGCTTCTTGCCACGTTGGTCGGGGAGTCATCGGTCACGCTGACGGTGACGTCACCAGACGCAGCGTGACTTGTCGCCACGCTGGTCTGGGTTCCACGGTCCTGCATGACAATGAAATCACCGCCGCACGCCACGTCTTTTGTGGCCACTCGACTGCGACCGAACGGATCTCCTCCGGTCCGCACGTCGTCTACTTCCATTGCACAGTCGGTACTGGCCACCGGACGTTCAAGAACC
This sequence comes from Periphyllus acericola, assembly GCA_949715065.1. Taxonomy (NCBI): domain Eukaryota; kingdom Metazoa; phylum Arthropoda; class Insecta; order Hemiptera; family Aphididae; genus Periphyllus; species Periphyllus acericola. The sequence continues at coordinate 27,545,576 of OX454266.1, read as the reverse complement.
CGTCGGCAGTCCACCAAGGGTCTGCTTTCCACGCAATGTGGATGCGCTAGACATAGGCAATCTAAAGCGGGAAAAGTACGCACGTGAAACCACAAGGAAACCAAACGTTTTTGGAAGCGTGAAAATCGCCAAGTTATGTTACAAGTTGAACCGTGGTCGTACGCACCGTCACATCGGATCATTTGCCCGAACAACCTGATCCCTTCGCAGAACACGCAGGAAGCAAACAGCCGCCATTCTCTCCTTCCGATAGGATCGAACGAACAACTGTGGTTTTGAACATCCGCCGAACTGAAAAATATAAACATCACATAGAGTTATATACATACGGCGAGGCCGTTTGATCGACCGTTGGGCGCGAACATTTCCCGGTAAAGGATCAGGAATAGTATTATAAGTTCGCGGCAAACATATGTAAGGTATTATGATATGATTTAGATTTGTGCATACCTCGTCGGTGCTCTATACTTCCTGGAAATCATTGTAAATTAACAAGTTTGTCAGTGAATGTAGTTTTTTGAATTATGATGTTGTACAAGGTACGCGTCATATGAGAATGATTTCGAATACGTAAATACACCGCAGTAATAATCCGGTTTCAAATTTGCCGGGCAACGTTTTAAGGAGAGTATTACAAAGAATACATTTTTAATGGCCAATAATAATTATACGTATTATAACTGAAATATTTACTTATTATGAAAAACGACGTATAAAATGGTTTGGTGAACCCATTCGATTTCAGTATGAACAACTGACTTATGAGAAAAAACACCCACATCTCATACAGTTGTTAGGTTTCGTATAATTATTATTTGAAACAAAAAGATTTTTTTACAGTTTGCGAGTTTACGTTTGACCGACGCGCCGTAAACAACATTTTTGATCGTCTCAAATAAAGATATTTTTTTAATTTTAATTTTCCTTACTTTTTGTCAAGTTTAGTAAAAAATTCGACTCCAGTGTGACCTGCAAACAGTAATTGTCTTTCAAATACAAAAATAAAAACTATCGAAATCCAACCGTTCGAGCGATACGTTGCGTCACGCGATGTTACGCACTATCCTATCTTGGGTTGCCACCTTTGAAAGATTACCGACCCGGAGACAGGCCGATATGCAAAAGAAGAAAAAGAAGTAAAGTCGTAAGCAAAAGATATATTATGGTGTCTGTAGTCTGTGCCCCTATGCAAACGGCTTAGTTTATAAAGTGAAAAGGTAAATAATGAAAATATGTAATGTTTAATATAATCACATATTTTATTGTTAAAAAATGCAAAATATATTTTTTATTCAAATTTGAACTCATACTTTACATTTCTCGACGCACATTTCAATAATATGTGTTATTCGGGATTTTTCAAATAGTGCAACAATTCTTGACAGCTCATTTTGTAATTTAATTTCACACAGACTTCTGATTTCAACATTTCCATCAGAGAAAAGACGCGTTGAACAATAGCGTACACTTATTTTATGACAACCCGGAGATTAATTCACTGAACCCGTAGTCCTTATATTTTTATGTAAAACCGGATTATTTATTTATTTATTTATATAAAACCAACGGGCCAAAGCCCTTTAACACAGAAAGAAAAACATTATATATGAATTGGCATAATATGAAAAATAGACAAGTGATAATAATAAAAGTAAAAAATAGTAAGAAATACAAAGACAAAATTGTTATAAATAAAACATAACTATAAAATAAATATTTATGCACTATGATTTAAAAATAACAAAGATTTAGATTTAAATACTTGACGAGACAAAACGAAAAAATCCAAGACTGTGGAGATTCTATTGGCGTTAATAATTGCTCTTGAAAAAAATTAATTTTTTCCACTATTTGTATTAAAATTAGGTGTATGGAACAAATCAGAATTACGTGTATACCTACTAGGGATTCTAAATCCAATTAAATTTAAAATAGCTGGGCAGTTTATATTGTTATTTAAAATATCATAGACAAACATTATATCTATTAAATCACGCCTGATGTTGAGAGAGTCAATACCTATAGAGTTTTGAACCAAAAGGAAAGAGTCCCTGGATATAGTACAATGAGTAATAAAGGCGACTCTTTTCAGAAATTTATACTGAATATTATAAAGTTCGTTTGAGTAAGTAGAATAATTATTAGACCAAAATAAAGAACCAAATTCTAGGTTTGATCTAACTAAAGAAGTATACAAATTTTTTAAACACATAAGATTTTTAAAGTCCTTTGTGTTTCTCATAATAAAACCCAACATTTTATACGCATTATTTATGATCTTTTTATGATTTATTTTGAAAGACAGATCAGATTCAAAACAAATACCCAAATCTGTAATAGAAAAACATCTTTCAAGAGGATGGTTATCAATAAGATAATTATGAAAAACAGGACTTTTACTAAGAGAAAAAGTTATAATTTTACATTTACCATAGTTTAAGGATAGATAGTTTCTTTTACTCCATAGCACAAGTTTATTTAAATTGGATTGCAACAAATTTTGTTCAACAACATTTTAGATTTTACAATAAATTTTAACATCATCAGCAAACATCAAAATGTTTACTGAACTATCTAAAATAAGTGGAAGGTCATTAATAAAAATAAGGAAAAGGAATGGTCCCAAATGAGATCTTTGTGGAACTCCCGAGGTAACTGTTTATTCATTGGAATAGTGAAAATAAATTTTTACTACTTAAGTTCTATTACAAAGATACGAAGATAACCAGCTTAGAAAGTTACCATCAAATCCAAAATGTTTTAACTTTAAAAACAATAATGAATAAAGAGTGGTTTACTTTATCAAATGCCTTTTCAAAATCGGTATATATTGAATCAACCTGATAACCTTGATCACTGTTTATAAGAAAATTTTGATAAACTAATAAATTAGAATTTATAGAGTGCTTGGGTAAAAAAACATGTTGGGACAAGCTAATACTATTAGATAATAAATAAGACATTTTTTTAGAAATAATAGCTTCGAAAACTTTCGGTATAATTGATAATTTCGAAATTGGTCTATAATTTCTGACATTATTTTTGTTACCTAATTTGAGAATAGGAGATATAAATGATTTTTTCCAGTATTCGGGAAAAATCCCATTTGAGAGGGATAAATTAAATATATAACATAGAGGCTTAGCAATTATATAACGACACATTTTCAAAAATAACGGTGGAATACCGTCAGGCCCTGCACTAGCATTGTCACTTAGTGAACCAAGAAAATTATCCGGGTGAAACCCGGAGAGGTGGCAACCCTAATCCTATCCCATATTCATATCGTATACAATACATTAAGACAGTGCGACTGCCGGTTTTTGTTGTCGTTCGCTAACCGGGCAAGTAGGACCGCACGTCGTGATTCTAGTTTTTCTACCCTTTTTTACCATTGTTCGTTTTTATTAATTGTTTCGTTACATTTTGTTACAATTTTTCCATGATCAACCATCGTCCACCGTCCACCGGTCACCACCGTCTTAGCGTATTACTTCTACCATTACCAGCGACCAGACCACGTCGTTTTTTAGTATTGTATTATTATCATTATTATCATTATCTACTTTACGTTTATTTTTATATTTGTTATTCTCCCCACAGCTGACCGGCACAGGTATGCCCCAAACCGTAATAATTATTTATACAAATAGCACACCGTCTTAGAAGTTTAAAACTCCGGGTTTTTCAATACGGTCCATTCCACTCCCGAGCACCAACGATTCTACGGGACGTCATGTCATCCAGAAACGTCATTATTGCGCGTTAACGTTGCGTTTTTGTTCTTCCGTAAGATTAGGACGAGGTGCGCGATCTGACAGAATACGTGTATTCGCGTGCATTGGTTCCCCCGGCTGTTTTTTACTCTACCCGTCGCATTAAATTACCATAATATTGTTTTGTCCCTCTAAGACATGTGCGACCATCTAACGGGATAACCATTCAACTGCATAATATTCTATATCATAATAATATATCTTCTTGACTTCTTAAATATTATTTACGATCGTGCGAGACTGTACGATTGTACGGTTTATTCTTATGACCTATTCCCATTCCGTATTGGCTATTGCTATTTGCTATATTACCTACCTAATCGACGTCTCTTCTATAGTAACACTATTAGAACGACTATAGATTGTAACCACATTGTGCCTATCGCCTGTGTTGTAGTTTATAACCACAACATCGTACTCGATGATATTCACTGCACTGTGTGATATGTACTTATGTGGCAAATAAAAGTTTCACGTACAAAATGATAATAATAATAATAATACTCATCTTTTGTTCTCAACATTTCAATTGTTACACAATTATTCACAATAATCCGATGAGTACCTATCCATCAAGGTATTTTTAACCGCATGAATATGGAAAACAATTTTATATCAATTAGTTAATGTATAAATGGATCATTCGGTCGTTCTGCGTTTTATAGACATTGTTTGTAATAACTACAAAAAGTGAAACGCATTTCAATGGATGTATCTCTGACAGAGCCCTCACCAGTAAAAAAAAACTATAATTTTGTGTTCTGACTTTAGATAATTATCCAATTTGTACTGTTTAATTTGTTTTTATAAATTCAGTGTTCTATTTGGAATTCTATTTGAACACAAATAGATAAAAAGTTGTTCAGAATACGCGGTACAGCATGAATAATTTTCGACGTTGCATTTTAACCAAGACGGTCCGGATTGAAGGATTCACCCACCCAAAAAAAATGAATAAAAAAAAAAAAACACGTTAAGATGACGCCGTTTATTTGATAAAATGAAAAGAGAATCACGCGTAGTAGCAGGTAGTATAATAATAATAATCATAATAATGATGATGATGTGGTATAATTAGAGATTACAATTCCGGCCCAATTTTATGATCCCGGGATTACGGGATATTTAGCTATTAATCTCGGGATCCCGGGATTATCCCGAAATTAAGAAATAAGAAAATATTTAAAAGAATTATGCACAATTTTATTTTATTTAAATATTTGTATTATTATACATAAGAATAGATATTAGTTAATAAAGTTTATATTAGTTAAATAAGTTTATAAATATACATTGGTTCTAATTATTTTTAGTTACCACATTAATATTATATAATATATTCATTGGTTAAGTCAGGCATGTCTTGAATATTATCATTTTGCGGAAGAATATTTAAACCTGAATCCGGAAAGTCAAATTCTTCATCGTAATCTTCATTTATATCATAAAAAATCTATCTTAAAAAAAAGATCCGTGAGTCGTGAACGTGACTGGTGACTGTAGCGCTACGGCCTACGTATTGAATGTATTTAGAGAACAGCGTATACTAATTTTTTTGTACGTATACCGATCATAACATAATATAATCTAATCTTAAAAACACGTTAATCGGCATTCGTAATCGGGGAATTGAATTATAGAGTGCTGTTACACAGTCCCGGGAATCCCGGGATTTATTTATACTGGTCCCGGTATTCTCGGTAACTAAAAGTAGCCGGGACCTCGGGATCCCGGGATTCGAGATCCCGGGATTGTAATCTCCAGGTATAATATAAAAAGGGAAAGTCTCGGGAACAAGGAGGAAAAAATATGACACCCCAAGACTGTGGATCGCCATGCACACCCCCCGTGCGGGTGGTCAGTGGGACGGGTACGACTCGGGAACGTAGTGGTACTGCGCTTCGTGGACGGGCGTGTACTCCTGGTGCTCGAGCTTTTCGGGGGCGTACGACGCGGCCGCGGGCTCGCGCGACTTCGGCGGCCCGATCTTCTTCACACGGGCCCGGAACCCGTGCTCGTCGTCCGCGGTGTACTCGAGTACTCGACCACGCGCTTGGAACCGTCCGCCTCGACCACGGTGTACGCGCCGGTGACCGTGCCGCGGCCGTCGCTCACCTCGTTGCGGCTCTTCTCGTCGCCGGTCAGCGGGTCGTGCACCGCGTACTGGAAGTGATACGACTTGGCCGCGTAGTGCTCCGGTCGCGGCGGCCCGTCGCGTCCTAGTCCTCGAACGCCGCCACACAGTGGGATAAAAGTAATTTTAGCACGCCAAAATTATTTTAATACAAATGTTATTATTATTATTATTATTCATTATTTTAACAAAAAACCATATACAAACTATCTACATACTTAAACTGCTTATATCTAACTCCAAGTCATTATTTTCACCGGTTTCATCGGTATCACTGTTTGAAAAAATTTCCTCTTCTTCGAAATCAAAATCTAATAAATATTTTACTTCTGGAGGAAGCTCGTATATTTTCTTTTTACACTGCTTTCGAAGGGATGAAATTAGTGGGTCGGATGACACTAACATCATTTGGAAAAGTATTAGTATTTATGCGGGATGATTTTCGAGTGTGATGAAGTCTTAGTCTTTTATATTCTTTGTTACATGCTTCAGCAGCTTCCTCAGATAATTGACCTGTTACCAAAAAATAGGTTATAATGTATTAACTTTTTTAAATCTTAGTATAATTATATTTTTTAATAAAATATCCAAATTATCCACCTATTGGTAAAAGAGCAGCACGAATAATATCTCCTCCGTGTATTAACACTTTGTGTACACTTGCTGGTAAATAAAACCACGGATATAGATGAAAAAACAATCTTGCTGTTTCTTTAGCGTAATCATCGAATTTTTCACTATTGATTTTATGACCACAAGATATGGTAGTCAAGATATTACTGAATCTAGTGATAAGATTTTCATCGATTACAGTGATTCGTGCGGATTTATTAGGCTCCTGGAAAAATTTGCGAGCAGTATTTCCGTCATTAGTTGTGCCAGATCCTAAATGATAAAAATAAAATATATTAGTTACTGATATTAAAAACTCAGATAAATTTTTTTTTAAAGATATCTAATACCTTGTAACACAATGTCTATGAGTAGTCCGGCGGCCATCGTCACGACCCGGTTCAGCTGCAAATCGTCGCGTTCTGTACCGTACGGTGGTTGGTTTTTTTTTTCGCGCGTTTATAGAGTGCATTTATAGCGTGCATTTCACCCTAGGGCCGGGCGCACATTGAGACGCAGGCGACGTAGCGCAGCGTAGTTTTCTGTAATCTATTATATAGTAAGAACGTACTATCGCAGGAGTCGGCAACCTTTTTTGACGGAAGAGCCAAAAGTATACAATATACAACATTTTCCAGATTTTAAAGAGCTATCAAAAATGTTCGTAATTTTTTACATACAATTTTATTTTTAAATTTTAATAGACATAATAATAATAAAATTAATTTATAATAATATAATAAATTTATAATAGAAAAAACAGTTTTTAATAATAGGGGATAAATCGATGGGAGCATTGGCTTTGCATGTCTTTTGAAAGTTCTTTTAAATTTAGATCATAACTTCTTGTTTTAAGTTTCAAGCACGACTCTAGATTTTTATTTGTTAGTTGGCTTCTTACTTTATTTTTTATTGTATTCATGCAAGAGAACGCTTGCTCAAACGAATATGTTGACCCAAAAATTGCCAGCACTCCAAATGCCAACTTTTTCACCTCACTGTAGCATTCTGGAAGACTATTCCATGCGTCGAATATAAATTCCTCTACTTTCGGCATTTCTTTTAGAACCTTTTAGTCCACTTGTTCTGCTCGACGTGTATGCATTTCTGAACCTCCAATTCTTCCAACTTACTCTTGAGTTCTACGAACTTGTCACTCCACAGGTCTTTGTTTTTTAAATCCAGCAATTGCATTTGAAACGATCCAACATTAATTTTTGTGTGTATGTAGCTGGAGAGCCGCAACTTTAGACCGAAAGAGCCACATGTGGCTCGCGAGCCGCAGGTTGCCGACCCCTGACTTAGAGTATAAAACTATAAAGTACCAATAGGGTTATCATAACTTCTGGACTCCAAAGAATATTTGCATTATTTATTTTTACCAAGCAAATATTTGTGTATTTTTAATTATTTCAATGCACAGCTCCTTTTAACATAACTCTATTTTTTTATATTTGTAAATATTTTGGAGCTTTACAAATTCATATTTAAATTCATTAATGTAATTAATTAATGTAAAAATGGTTCTATGCATGAAAATATTGCGGCTACAAGTAAATTATTATAAAACCTAAACAGCCATGAACTGCAACACAAACCATCACTTAAGAACCCATCATGACCAATCTCAAGAATTTTAAATGTACTCGTATGTTTTATCATTGATTATAAATACTAAATGCCGCCGCCGCGCGATGGATATATAAGACCATCAAACACGACCAAAGACACCATTCGCTACCTTTCCGCAGTTGTAGTAAGACCTACACTGGCAGACTTACGCAACTCGGAAAAGTAGTCCCCACCTGGCTCCACGTGCAATATATCTTCATGGTGTGATAGTCGGAGATAATCCGGCATCAGATCGAAGGTACACTGCGCGTCGAGTTCGCACTGTCCAACGGTGTGTTGTTGGTCGCTCTCCCTCTCTCGTTGCCACTTCGGTTTACACCCGTTGTGTCTCGCGTCTCCACGAAATTATAACCCTTTTTACTTACTCTTGTTTATAAATTGTTATATCATTTCTTGTATATTAACTGTCGATTTACGACCGAACAATTAATTATTACTATTATTCAAATTGTATACTTTGTTATAAATAAACCAATATTATTCGACTTATAATCGACATAATTACTCTTCATATCTATCAAATCACCCATTTCGTACGACTCAAGATCCGTACGCAACAGACACATTGATTATTTTTGTTCGTTCACACCATGGCTACGAATTCTACAATACTATATCATTATAGTACCTATATATATGATATATAATATGATAATAATAGGGATTTCTTAGGCCTGAGATATTAGTTTGACGATTTTATTTATACAAAATAAATGTATAAAATTAATGTTTGTGTTTAGCTCGCAGTGTTACGTGTCGCGGCACATACGTTGATTGTCGTTAGTTTAATATTTAATCGAGTCTGATTAATGTTGTATTCAATTTAAGCGTATATGCTTGTATAATTGTTGAAAAATACAAGTTATTAGTACCATTATTTTTGGATTTATGATTAAAAAACCAAAATCGATTTCATCAATGATTATGACATTTTACGGTTTTTTTTTCAATGGTTCGGTAGTTTGTATGTTTTAAAAACTACTAACAATTTCGTATAATAACTTTTCTAAAGTACCAACTAGATACAATCTCTGATATTACTTAGTGTATGCGCACTATGGCACGGCTCGCGGGTGTAGTATTTACCCTGTTATAATAGGGACAATATAAAATTAGTATAAAGAATAGATGAGAGTACGAGATGTCGATTATAGAATGTTGCGCCTCTTCAGAAATCACTGCGACGGTCCCCACTGCTGCGCTAGTCAGACGTGACTACTAGCGCTTATAACGTCGTTATCCAACAACTAAGCGTCGACGAGAGCGCTACATAACGGCAATATCCATTTTACGCGCAACGTGTTTACTTGGCCAGTGAGCAATCTATACTCTATAGTATTTATAATCAATGATTTTATGTATAAATTGGTTTGTGTCTACAAGACACATAAGACCTTGTTATTATAGTAGTTTTCACGAAAAGTGGCTCTCGACAGTGGCGCGCCGGGTGGAGAATATGACGTAGGGATTCTTAAAATTCTTGTTTTTTCGACCACCTGTTGATACATATCGCTACCGGGCTCCCTACCAGCCAACATTAAGGACCCCTGTATTTCAGAAAAGGTGACACCAGCCGCGCCACCGTCGAGGGCCACTTTTCGTGAAAACTACAATAGTCTTAAAGTTAAAGCGATAGGTTTACTGGAAGAGATTGGCCATTGTGGTTCTTAGGTGATGAAATTATGTATTATCAAAAGAGCTTAGAATGGAATATTTCTCAGCTGAGCAATGTTATGAGAATATCTGTTGGAGACTATGAATAAATTAGTTTGTCGGTTGATTAATCCAAAACTAAATGAACTGCATATACAACAAACATATTACACAATATAATTAATTTAAAACCTTAATATTTTATTTTAAAATCGTTCATAATAAGTTATGATTATGAATTTATATCCGAACATTTATGATTAGGGCTGGGAATTTAATGCCCTAAAAAACCCCGAAAAATGTCCTAAAAAAAATGCTTTTATGACCTTAAAACTCTAAATAATGCCCTAAAAAACCATGAAAAATGCCCTAAAAAAATGCTTTTATTAACTAAAAATTTTTTTTTTTAATAATTTTAGTATAAATTACAATAAAAAGTTTTAAAAATGCATTATAAAAATCAATTACAACTTACAAGTGTAAACTGTAAATACATAGTTTTAGTATAAATCTAAAAAAAAGTTGTATACAAAGCTAGATAGACTTAATTTGACGTGGACTTCGTTCAATCTGAAAAAAAATATTTTTATAAATTATTTAATACGTTTAGATCGTATGTTTATTTACCTGTATATTCTGAACTGTTACACTGAACCACGAGAGCTTGTTTCAGATTTTCAAATAAAAATGATCTTCTGTTGTCTGCCAGTAAGTTCTTGTAGATGGAAAAACTCCTTTCAACATCTACTGAAGTGATTGGCGAATATTTGAAGAAGGCTAAATCATTCGCTGTAAGTTCTTCCGGAATTTCATTTGTTGCGCCTTGACCATTCAAAATATCAGATATATCGGAAATGATTTTAAATCCTTTGTTTTTATTTAAAGTAGTAGTAAGTTTTTGGTATATGATTTTTCCGATTCGATTTGGTGCTTTTTGAATTTCAGTTTTTATTTTTTGAATAATGTTAATGGAATCAATCAAAGGTACTCCGGAAGTTTCTAATTGAGTTATAGATGTTGCTAATGTGCTAAAATTTGCCTTTATATATATTAAGTTATGTTTCAAATTTACATTAGAAAATAAATTCTGAGCTTTAGAAACTGCAACTGCGTCTTCTGCGTCTAATTGATTAATTATTTCTTACAATTAACTAGAGTAATAAAACGACGGTGTTAACGACGACAAAACTCGTACTGAACGTCGAACGATATCATCGGTTAGGTTACCTATTAATAATAGGCTATTATTAAACCTATTTATTAAACCTTGTCCGATAATGACGATAAGCCAATTATATAATACGAATTACGAATACCTACTTATAATCTATTATATTTATTTAAAAACCATGTTGGTGTAAAAGTCTTAAAATAAAATTTCAAATTCATACACTTAGTTTAAAAAAACTCAAAAAATGCTCCAAAAACTCTAAAATGCCCTAAAAAATTAAGAAAATGACCTAAAAAACTATAAATGCCAAAAAATGACAAAAAATGCAAAATAAACTTTCTTATTCTCATTCAAATGTACATGAAACGAATTTGTGACAAGACGAGCATTGCACAGTAAGCTTTAGAAAACAATGCAAAGTGCATCGAAATCCCAGCCCTATTTATGATTAATTGCTATACTATATTTGTTTTGGAATTTTTATAGAAGTATATTAAATGCATAGGCAAATATCATACATAGAGGGAATCTTAGCTCCACCCCCCTCTATCTCGAAAATGTATTCAAAATGTTATTGTTACTGTTATTGGTTTTACATTTTTATATTATACTATACGGTTATTTACAAAATGTAAAATATTTTTGACTCCATGGACTCCAAATATTATATAAATTTAACTATAAATACTGTAGGATTATAAATATAACTAAAATATTAATAATATGCTTTTAAAAACTGTCTCTGCATGCAATGTAAAATCGTATAGTACAGAAGTATGCAGTATATGACAAAATATGCAAAATAAAACTTAGTATTACAGCTTTATTGACTATAATCAGTGCCGGATCTAGGACATTTGACGCCCGGGGCTAGTAAAAATGCAGCGCCCTTAACTGTGCACGCCTTATGTGGAGCTACGAGGGCCCCTCAGTGAGGGAAAGAGGGGGTATTTTAATATAAACCTTTTTTCTATAATATTAATAATTTTTATATTATAATAATAATAATTAATTTTGCATATTGAAAAATATAAACATTTTATAAACTTAAATATGGAAACTTTGCTATATTTATATAATGTACATTGTACATATGTATATAAAATATCATATTTTAAAATGTTACACGTATTAAAACATAGAAAACAAACATAATTAATATATTACTTAGTTGTTTTATTTAACAAATAACGTTTTAATATCTAAAAGTTTACTTTTCTAGCCTATTTTGCAACGAAATATTTTATAATTTCATCATAATTAATCTTTCTTGCAATTTTATGATAAGTTATTAAGTCTTGCTTGCTTTGTAGTAGATCGCAAGTATGATTATATATATATATATATGGTTATATTATAAAACTTATATATAATATAGTCATATCATTATCGTCAGTGCCGGCTCAAGGATTTGCGGGGCCTGGTGCGAAATAATTTTTTTTATGAAAGAGTTCTCTTCCTGAACACTTAACAAAATATACAAAATGACTATTGGGACACGATTCGGTCAATAGTAGAGCCCCTTAATAATGGTTTAAATAAATGTGCTTAATGAATAAGTGGCCCCGATTTCATGAATTGTTTACGCTTACTGGACTAGCAATTGATTATTATTTATTACTTACAAGTTTTTAGTTTTCAAACCAACCGTATTCCAATGTTTATTATTAGTGCGTCATACCTTATACGTCTACATTATATACAATATAAATAGTAAATACTACGTATTCATTAAATGTTCTTAGCTTCTTGCCAACAATTTTAATTATTCTAATAGGTTCAATAGTATGTTAAATAAATAACAATAAATCCTCTTTTAATACATAAAATATTAAACAAAGAAAGAACATGAGAAAATAGTTTTAACAATATTACTGGTCAATTTTAAAACAAATAAAATGTATACAATAACTAAATAAATGTTTTTTTTCAGGCTTTTTGATGTGCAAATTGGTCGATAAGTTGGCTGTATTCTAATGTTTCTGCTAATTAATTTTCAATTGAAAGCATCGCTAGTCCAGAAAGTCTGTCTTGAGAAATGGTACTGCGAAGATAGTTTTTTATGATTTTCAATTTCTAAAAAGCTCTTTCTGCACCTGCAGAGGCCACAGGAATAGTCAACAGAATTCTAAGTAAAATATTTATATTAGGGAATGAACTACAAGATGTTTTAAGAATCTCAAGAGCTGGAAGGGCAGTAATATTTTCGTTTACCATGGTGCGAAAAATTATCAATTCATTGCATAAATCAGGTGCTTCGATATCTCTGGATTCACCATCTGTTAGTGTCATTTGTAAATCTTAACAATGTTTAAATAACTCATCTTCCCTCATATTTTTCAACTGACCAATTCTGTACAAGAATCCAAATTGTTCATTGTAGTTAGTTATTGGTTCAAATCTTTTTTTTACTGATGCCTGATTCGTTTGGTCAACTAATACTAAAAAGTACTTCACTCTGAAATTTTCTTCCTCGTTAGCCAAAGAATCATCTATATTCTCATAATCAAACATTTTGGTTTGTTTTCTAATTCTATTTTTTTTAAACTTTATTTCAATTCCCATTGGTGATATTATTTCGTCTGCTTTAACCTTAGCTAATGTATATCCATTTTCTCTATAATTTTCCAAAAATATAATTAAACTATTTAGCAGACTTGCTGAAACATCTAAATCAATTGTTACTGACTGTAGACTCTTACTTACAATATTTATTTCACATAAAATATCATACCATATTATCAAACTTAAAATAAATTCATAGCTACATATTTCTTTAACTAAAGAATGTGTTTCACTTTTTATTTTTAAATCGTTTGTTGTATCCGAAATCTTCTCTAAAGCTTCTACAACGTTTAATCGAAATCGGATGGCTTTCACAGCATTCACACGACTGTGGCATCAACGTTGTATTCTTCTTGTTAATTTCACACGTATTATGATTATTTTATTTATTTATAGCTGTAGTCTAATAACGTTAGAAATTATCCTATTGATGTAGGAAAAAAAAACAAATCAAAACTTCCACTTGGAATTACAGTTGCGTCCGGTGCCTGTAATATTATAATAATTCACCGCTGTTTGATATCCCCAATCGACGCAATCGCACATGTGTATCATAAATATTTTCAACTGCAGATATTTTTATTCCTATATATATTATAACGTTTGAAATGCGTTTACCTATACCGTTTTAATATCATTAAATGTTAAAACTACTAACAAGGCAACAGGCACCACCAGTCATCCCTGACATAATATGTAAAACAGAATGTATACAATACGAATTATCATACATTCCGCGTACTCTATCCAACCAACATTGATATATATTAAGTTGAATCAATTTTTTTAATAAAATGTGATTTTATGTTACGCAAAAGTACATATTTTATTTAATTGATTGGTTTAGCATCAGGCCTTTAGACGAATAGTGGTGCTCTGTGTATGGTACGTGAATAGAGGAAAAAAGAGAAATTAAAAAAATAAATAATAATAAAAAAATAAATTAAAAAGATTAATACAACCATTGATTATAAACACTAGTATTACGTTTGGTATTTATAATCAATGATACAACAAAATTTCGTTCCTTTGGTAAATCTGTTTAAGACTTAACTTTTTTAGAATTAATAAACTGCATCGTATTGTAGTAACACACGATCGATAGCAATAATAATAATATCGTATATTAAAAAAGAAATCAATCACATAAAAAAGAAATCACCAAATTACAGAAATTACAGTATCCCGCCACTACCTGATCTTAATTAGATAAAATATTCTAATACAAAAAACACAAACTAACTCTCAAATTAATATTTAAAGACAATAGGCACACAGCCTTCACGACAAATCACAAATACAACTCACTGCGAGTTAGCAACGACGATTACTGGGGATATCTCTCTACAGTATATTTTTATTTTAATATTTTATAACACACGTAATAATTATTGTTTAATAACCATACAGAAATGCCGTGCTTCGTTAAAATGATTATACATACTGTTCATTATTTGATCACAAATAGAATATTTGATCTTTTGTAGATCATACAGTTGTCAAATTCTTTAATTTAACAACACATGTTATACACAATAATTCAAACCAATTTCCATAGGTTACATTCAGTCCAGAGCCATGTTCACATAATCCCGGGCTCCTTACAAGTAAAAAATGTTTAACTATTTTTAAATCTAACAAGAAACCCAATCAACAAAAAAAAAAACCAAAATCAACAAAAAAAAAACCAATATACGAAAAAAAATTTAAATCGTTTCTGTTCAAACGATACAGAACAATCTAATTGACTGTCCCTAATTTATTGAAAAGTTTTCACAATATGTATAATAATATGTTCATATGCAAAATCACGATTTAAACCTTGGCAGTTATATTTTCACCTAAAGAATGTTGTAAACAATTAGAAGATAAATTCTCCATTTTACGTATTGATGACTATAGGAAACACGAAAGTATTGTTGAATTTTTTAAATCGTATGGCTAATTTTTCATCACAGTATTGATTATAAATTATATTTTATAGAAAATAATAATGCGATGTCACAGTTATAACTTTAAAACCAATGATCAATATTGTCGCCATCGTATTCTTCCTGGTAATTTCACACGTATAAGATTATTATATTTATTATAATAATCGTTTATACTTTTGGTTATATTTTTTTCATGTACATTTGAACGTTTTACAATTGTTTTTTCATTAGGTGACATTTAATTTCGTCAGTTTCGAACAGCGACAAGATAAGGGATTGGAATGGTCTTGAAAAAAATAGTACAAGCTTAACTTTTCTGACGATTGTTACATCGTGTTTTTTGGAGACCATCGATTGCCGTAAAAAAAGTTAAATTCCAATTGATTTTTTCATATGATGATTATGCGAGTACGACCAACGTATTGTTTCTGTCCGTACCTACAGGCTACGACACGTGACGATCCACTGGTCGAGAGCAGTGGTTCGCGACGACGCGTAGTGTGTACTCGCGTGCGGCGACACTACTTTTTGACGGTAGATAGCGTTTTCGCGTCGTCGCAACGAAGTCGTAGTATTTTCGATTACCCGATGATCGAAATAGGTATCTGGATACATCAATAGACCAGTGTAGATAATTGAATTTTGCGGAACAATTATTTTTACACGGTGTTACGTGGATGCAGTTTCAAGGAAAAAACTTCGATATTTCGGTACTGATATCGAAAAAATTGCAATCTAATTTCTTCAAGCCCTTTCGTTTTATCTTATAATGGTTGAGGTAGGATACCAGTGGATATGAGCCCTGCAGGACTCTTGGATAACAGATGGCCACATAGAAACTCTCTCGAACGTACGTGTAGCTTGTTGGAGTGGTGAATAGCTTAACCTTCTTAGAGGATCCGATTAACTCAAGTAACACTCTGACCATCTTTGACCTCAGCCGATGATTAAACGAAAGGGCTTGAATAAGTCAGATTAACGCTCGAGGGAGTTTCCATGTGGCCATCTGTTATCCAAGAGTTCTGCAGGGTTCGCGTGACTATTGTACGTTGTTGAGCTTATCCAGCTACTATTTGGACGATTCTAAAAATTACGCAAATGCATATAAATCTGGTGAATAGTGATGATACATCATTATTTAATTTTGACTGTGTAATTGTAATTGCAGTGAAAAAAGAAAGAGAGAAATCTTGGTAATTTTTAAACTTCTTTTTGTGAAAAAATGTTAAAAAAACAGAAAGTGTAACATTCTTTTTATTGTATTTTAATCATTTTAAAAAAATGTTTAAATTGTTAAATTAAGTTATTTTTCCATTATTATGCAAGACTGCAAATTAATTAATTTAAATTTTAAATCATACTAAAATTCTACTATTTTTATTTTATTTTATTTTTTTTATTTATATATATTTACGGGCGAAGCCCTTTACAACAATTTAACACAGGACAATACAAATTTAGATACAATATAAGTTTAAACATGATAATAATTCAATAATAGTAATAATAATAATAATAGGTAATATAAATTAGTAATAGTAAAGTAGAACAAAAAAAAAAAATAATATTAAAATATATTATGATAAATGGTACTCTCATTGACCTGCCGCATCATGCGATCAATAGGATTATTTTTGCCATAATTTGTAGTGTGCGTAGAAACTAAGAATGGGACATGGTGTCGAATAGTGCGGGAAGGGACTTTGAAATTGACCAATACAAGAAGTGAGGGAGCATTAAAGCGACCATCCACAAGTTTTTTCAAAAACTCTATATTGGTGTTAACTCTCCTGTCTGCTAATGAGACGAGACCTAATTCCTGCATAACTAAAGAGTAGTCGTGGGGAGGATGTTTTATTTTTAATGTAAAAGCTGCGCAAGATAGGAATCGTCTACGTTCTAATTGACAGGAGTCCGCTAACGTATGAGGGTCCCATAGAACAGATGCATAATCTAATAAGGAACGAACCAAGGAGCAATAGATTGTTTTCAGAGAAGAATATAAATTAAACTCTTTCGAAATACGTATTACGAACCCAAGCGTTTTTAAAGCTTTGCAGCATAACAATTCAATATGAGAGTGAAAATTCAGGTCAGTATTAAAAATAATACCTAAATCTTTCTTACTACTGACGGATGTCACATTAGTACCGTTGATTGCATACGTATAACTGATAGAGGAGCGGTGTTTAAAAAATGACATGGAATGACATTTATTCACATTAAACTGCAAACCAATGGTATTAAACCATGCAACCATGTTGTTTAGGTCAACCTGGAGCGCAGAGTAGTCAGATAAGTTTTCAATTTTCCTAAAATGTTTTAAGTCATCAGCAAACATGAGAAATTCACAATTTTTGATAACCCCTTTGATGCAAATTTACATACAGTGAAAACAAGATCGGGGACAGATGTCCTCCCTGAGGAACTCCAGAAGAGACTTTAGAGATGGAAGATTTACAGCCGAATACTTTAACCCATTGAACTCGGTCGGATAGATAGGACTTGAACCAAGGCTGTAAATGGAAATTAATTTCGGGGGGGGGGGTTTGAAAATGTGTGTTCTAATTGTATTATAATATTGTGTAGGTAATTAAAGTTTATAACGTAGACCATAGCTGTCATTCATATATGCACGTATATAATATATCAATGGTTTATCGATTATTCTAGACTGAAATAGTTATTTTACTACGACATGAAATAACGCAAAAAATTTCGGGTGGGGGGGGGTTTGAACCCCCATAACCCCCCCAGGTACGGCAGTGACTTGAACCACGACAGCAGTGGTTCGCCTATCCCGGACTTGTATAGAGCATCAATTAGGTAGCCATGGTCAACTCTATCAAAGGCTTTTGCAAAGTCTGTGTAAATAACGTCTACTTGGATGTGCTTTTCAACAGCCTCCAAAACAAAGTTGTTGAATACCATTAAATTCATAGTGGCCGAGCGACCAGGTCATACTGCTCGTCGATTAGAATTTAATTAACAGAAGGTTGAATATTTCTCAATACAAGTTGTTCGAAAAGTTTAGATATGTGGCACAAAATTGAAACTGGTCTATAATTTTTGACATCGTTTTTATCACCCGATTTAAATATAGGAGTGACAGAGCTAATCTTAAGGATAGATGGGAAAACTCCACAATCAATGGAACGCCTAAAAAGTAGCCACAGTGGAAAACATAGTGAAGATTTAATATTGTACAAGAAAATACCTGATAAGCCATCTGGGCCTACTGACTTTACATTTTTTAGAGCATTTAGGCCATCATCAATATCATCGATGCTGAATGTGCAAGTGCTAGGCAGGTCATGGCACAGGAATGAAGATGGAGAGTCAATAGATAATGGTGGAACATAGACTGAATCTAAGTATTGGGAAAATAAATTCGAAACTGACTCATTGCCCGAACTTTTTATGTTCTCGAAATGCACAGTGTGGGGAATCTCATTGCTTGACTTATGAACTCGGACAAAATCCCAAAACGACCTAGGATTAGATTTTAGCATAGACTCAGTACGAGATATGAAGGCAGAATGGCATTTCTTATATTCAGCCTTGTAAGAGAATTCTGCATAGTCAAGGGGGCAGTGTGAAGTTTTAAACTTTGCATGCGCTAGTTTCTTTCTAAAAACAATATGTTTAAGATTTTTTGAAAACCATTTCGGGAATGTGGAAGGTACGTATGACCCTTCTGGAACAAAGTTTAAAATGCATAAGTGCAAAGCATCATAAAGTGCATTAGCTGCCTTATCGACATCTAGAGACATTAAGGTCTCTAACCAATTAAATGAATTTAGAAATTTACAAATTTCTGTATAGGGAGCATGGCGGAAGTCGAAATAATTATGGGAACGATCTAATAAAGGGGAAACATTATCCAATTTTACCATAATATCAAGAGCCGGGTGGTATGAATCGCAAGGCACCGCAGAGTTTTCAGCTTTTAAAACATAGATTCTTTTGTTGTTGGAAAGCACTAGGTCCAAGATATCACCAAAAGAGTTAAGAATGTCATTGAGTTGGAAGAAGTTAAAAAAAGCAAATGCTTCAGGGATACATTGTATTCTAGGATTTGGACCATTTAACATCTGGCAAATTGAAGTCACCGCAAAATATGAAAACACAGTCTGGGTGAAGGAGAAGAACGGAATGCACAGTGGACATAAAAGCCTCGTAAGCCGAAATCTGGGAATTAGGAGGAAAGTAAACAGAGCACACAACATAGTTGGTATGATTATAACTAAATTTAACAAAGACATGTTCGACATTAATCGCAGGATTACAAATTAAATTAGATACGACATCATTGCGGATGGCGATGAGAGCACCACCACCTCTTGAAAAATTACTTGTTAAGCTAGATCTATCACATATATATACAATATAGTTAATTAGACCTAGTTCATTGTCATAGAAGCTATTACAGAGCCATGTTTCGGTGAAACAAATAAAAATATGGTCAAAAACAGCAACATTACATTTTAAAATACTTAATTTGGTTCTTAGACCCCGACAATTTTGGTAATAACCTAAGAGAACGCGGTTACAAGTACATAAATCACTACATAGACAATAATCCTTATTATTAAAGTTATTTCCGTGTACATCAGCAGCAGGAGTAGAGATAGACGAACACAACGATATTAGTTTTTTGGAGTGGAATTTAGAATCATCTCAGGGGTAAGACGACCCCAGAGCGTTTGACCATTATGCCATCAGGCCAGAATGCAGGTTCGAGGACCTCATCAAGCTTCTCCGCAGGGAAGCGTACGTGGAATGAGGAGTATGATGGGTGTCTTGTTACCATTTTATTAATGGTCACTTCTGAATAACTATTGAATAATTCAGATTCAAGCATGGTAGACGTAACGCATGGATCAAGTCTTGAGACAAAAATATCAGCATGTTTCTGCACGGGAACAGAAGACAACTTAGAGGACGAGTTTTTATAAGAACCGACGATGAATCTTAGTTTTGAGGCCGAAGTCTGATTATTGGTCAATTGGAACTTAATTGAACTTAAAAAGTAAAAAAACGGGTAATTTGATCCAAAGTTATAAAGAATAGAACACGGAGCGATATGAACGTTATATTGCTGCAGTAATGGCTGCATCTTCTCACTATAGTGGGTATATCTTTGATATTTGATTAGTAATATTTCTTTATTATTCTTAATTTACAAAACCAACTAACTAAATTGTATCTATATTAAATAAAATAATGAACAAATATTTTATGAGTTAGGTATTTAACACATAAAACAGTTATTTTTTCGTGACTACCAAATTTTCTTCTTCTACTCTGCAAATTTTTTTCAGGAAAAATGTTAACTTTGGGGTTTCAAATAAGTTGATAAACTTGGCCTTAACTTTATTAAATTAGGCCCTGATGACAATATAACTTATTATTATGTTATTTTACATTTATATTTAGTCTCCAATGGGTGTGTCCAAAGAATGTCTGAACCCTGAAATGACAGTGGTGAAGAATGTTGATGTTCTAAATGTGTGGTCTGATGTTGACATTATTTTTTTTAACTATATTCAAGTATAGTCTAATCAATATTCCCTAATTTGTACAATCTATAAAAAATAGCATTAACCATCCCAATTGTTTGTCTACTTGCGAGAGAAGTTTCTCTGATACGAGAAAAATAAAAACATGGCCCAGAACATTGATACTTCAAGATAGGTTTAGTAGTATATCAAAAAAGATATAACAAGACATATAAACAGTGATGATATTTTAAATATCTCTGCTGACAAAAGAATTCGGAATAAAAAATTAAATTTTATAATGAAAAATATCAATATAATATAATGCCGAAAGTATTTAAGTGTTTTATATAAGCACTATAGTTTTTATAGTTTCGACCATTGGTCATCATCAGGTTTAAAAGAACACTCAGTTTTAATAATTTTATATTTTCTAATATCTATTTTAAAAAGATATTTTTTGACATCTTTGTTGAAATAAAGTAAAATAAAAAAATAGTAAAATAATAAAATAAAAATTATTTTATGTACGTTATTTAGTGTATAAATAACAATATTGTATACATATAAGGTTATAAACATCTAATATATTCATAGTTTTATTAGTAATGTGTTGTAGTTTTGAGTATGAAATGTGATGCGAGAGTGAAGCTCTGAGGGATACTTTACTTTTGATTATTCTAGCCTCTCCTAAAAATTAAAATATTTTAATTGTTCATAGTAATGGAATCTTGGGGTAACTTATATTTATTATGTATGAGCGTTATTTTGTTCTTATCTAAAATTGAATTACATAGTCCATCTCTCAATCACAGTGATAAAAATTAGTTATAAATAAAATTATTTTTTCATTTTATCTTTTCATAATAATTTATTTGACTTTTAATTAAGTTAAAAAAATAATTGAATTCATAAGATTTTAAGATTTTTATAAGATTCATTTAAATGAGGTACATTAAATTGTTTAATAATTGTAATAAGACATATCTTAAGCTTAAATACATGTTAAAAGAAATTGGTTATAATGTGATTAAAATTAAGTTTGTAATTCATAAATAACTTAAAAAAGGATTAATGATTGGAAATATTAGTTTTATGCTTAAAAGTTATCAATTTATCATTAAAAATAATTTCTTTTATTTTGTAGAAATTTATAATATTTTTCTTGATAATTTCATTACTTTGCTACAATTTACCGTTTCATAATTATTTTACTTGATTAAAAATTATTTGATAAAAATACATGGCAACTCAAATGTATATATTATACATTTGATGATTGTTAAATACTTACCAAGTTTAAAACTATAGTCTCTGAAATTGTAGCATTATTTAGTTTAATATTGACCATTAACAATATTTAACAAATGAATATATTTCATTAATTGCAAATAATTATCAAAATCCTGTAAAATAGTTAAACTAAATTGTTATTGTTCACATAATTTTTAACAAAAGTAAACTATAGTGCCATATAATATTAAAGTAATCAAAAAACATTTAACAAAGTAAGTTTTAATAAGTATGGTAACTAAGTACAAGTATTTGGATACTTCTATTGTTGGATGGTTGAATTATAATTTTGAACTGTTGTTTTTCCAATAATCACTAGATTGCATTTCCATGAGTCTTGATACCGTTCTATCAAATGCAAATATTTCTTCATCACCAGTAAAAACATTTGCCTTAGCATCAGTCTAGAACAGTAATAAATTTATATTATATAAATGTACAATAAATAACTATTAATTTTAAATTTAAATTTCAGTTTGTTACAAAATATAATATTATGTAATAATTACCGAATCAGTATCTAAATTTAGATCATCCATTAGAACCATCTGGTCATCACCTAATCCACCAGTTTTTTTTGCGACAAATAAATCTTTTAACGGTTTATATGCATATATTAAAACACACACCTAAACCAATTATATTTGTATTATAAATAGTATATTAAAATATTAGTACTATAAGATTACTTTGTTATCATAGAGTGTATCAATAAGTGTAATAAAACGTCTCATAGGCGATAATGAGTCCAAATCTAACTGGGGTACATCTCTAATAGCTATAATGTGGAACATTTGAGTCAAGTATAAATAATCTACTGCTCCTAAAGGCTGAAAAATAATAAAAGTAAAGATTTAAAATATATATTTATAAAGTTACACCTAATACAATCTTACTCTATCACATAGCTCTTCAAAAGTAGCATCTAAGATTCTTCCGCATACCCTTTGGAACGTTAGATTTCTCTGCATAATAATTAATGTTCTTGATCGAACAGTATCATTTTCGCTATTTGTTAACCTTTTGACAGAGTCTTCAAATTCTTTTTTTGTGTCATCATTATGTCTAAATAAAAAAAATCATCTTTCAGTAAGGATACAAATTGTCTCAACACATAATGAATATTTTATATTTTTAGAGTTTAAAGATTACATGGCTTGAAATTTACTTACACAAAATATGATTTAAATCCACTCTTTGCTCTAATAACTCTATAATCGATACCTGAATCCAAGTTTACAGTTATAGAATGTTGTTTCAACACGGGTATAAATGGTAAAAATAAGAACCGTTGAAGACCGTTCTTATATAAATCATCTGGCTTACGGTTACTGGTTGCTACCATAACCATACCTCTATTAAATAGCTCGGTGAAAAGACGTTTTAATATCATCGCATTCGCTATGTCAGTCACCTGGCAAGAATTCATGATCCTACGAATAAAACGTTGCACACAAAAGTATGACACATCTACACTACCTACTCATAAATAAAATATTTTTTAAATACCTGAAATTCATCAAAACAAAGTAACCATGATTGCTCTAGTATTGTATCAGCTACCATTGGTATAGAATCAAAATTATCTTTACTGCTTAATCTTAATTTATGAACTCTGTCATGAATGTCCAACATAAACTCATCAAAATGCACTCGTCGTTTTTTTTCCATCTAAAAAATTTAATTTTTTTTTTAACATAATTTATATTTTAGGCAATCTGTTACAATTATTGAACAATTAGCTTAATGGATAGATAATTTATGTACACAGAATGCACATAGTGAAGAGACCTCTCATAGGAGGCACTTCGTCATACAGAGTTATTTCTCACGGAGTAAAATATAAGTTATTAAATATACTTACTTCGCAACAAGAAAAAAATAAATCCATTAACATGGTTTTACCACATCCAACTGATCCGTACATGTAAATACCATTTGGAGGTGCTTTCAAACCACCCAATAATTTTAATATAATATTCGGCGATGGCGGTGAGTAATTTTTCAAAGATTCATGAACACCATCTAACTGTTTGACGATTTTTCGTTGGTGATCATCATTGATTAATTGACCATTACTCACTCGTTGGTCATAAAGTTCAGATGGTTTCATTTGCAGACGAATACCAGTGTAAATTGTACGAAATTGAATATTTATTCGTGAAGTTTTCATTGTGAAAGTTGAGATGGATAAACAATTTTAATAATAAAGAGTTAAAGACTAGTTGTAGGTAGTTAGTGAAGACTAAAATAAAATTATTTTAACACTTTATAAGAAAAAAAAATTAATATTGGCACATTCGTAAAAGTAAGGTCATCAACGCAAAATGTAAATGTATCACACTATAACATACTACATAGACACACATAATAGTTTGTTTTGTCAAGTACTCAAATCTCGGAAATAAACCTAATCCTAAATAATTATTTTAAAGCTGTTATCATACTTCACATTATGATAATATTATCTTAGATAAGTTATCATGTTAAAAATTGTTATCAACAGCAAAATAGTGCCACTATGAAACTCAATGTGAGCCTTTTAGCTTTTTTTAGATTTTTAACACTTCGTATTTTGTCAATTTATACCGTTGTCTAGGATGTTAGAAACATAGACCCGTAAACTAGTTTATAACTAGTTTAGTTTATAGGTCTACGGTTCTTATTTTTTTTTCCTATTATAGAAAAGCATAGTTACAATCTATACAATAAGTTTGTACGGAGAGTAATTTTTTTAACAATGTCAAACATCTGGAAATTACGGAGTGGGAAGGTATCACTCAATATCACCACTCGACAGATTAAGTAAGCAGGTCTCTAGGCCAAGACCGCTTTAGTCTTTTTCGAGAATTGTCAGGAATTTCTCGGAAAGAGAGTCGATTTATTAATGGATTTTTATAGTGGATAAGGTTTGAATGTAATGAGAGGAAGTGCGATTTAGTCAATTGAAATAGTGTTCGAATTTTTAAGTCGTTGTGAAGATTAGCGTTTTTGATGTACCATTGCACATTTGTGCATCAAATAATTGCACCTCCAGTTCTTACGCGGTTTAGGGCAGTCCATGCTGCACGGGGGAATTCGAAACCTGGAACCAATTGGGTTGGGTCACTTATGAGGTGGTTGTTCAGTACTACTATATCCATGGGGGGTGCGTGCTGTACCTTCTCGTGGTCTCCCCTGTATAGTGTGTAGTAGTGTTGCTAATACTTGAAACTCACTACGTATTTTCGCAATTTTTGCTCAACCATGTCAACAACACGAAGCCAAACAGCACAAACCAGGTGGCCGAATGTCGAAAGACCTTCTGGCCTTATTAGTGTAACAGACCTTTTCAGGGCTACCCCTATGACGTTCATGCTTTCCATGAAATCCGAAAAAATAAAAACATATGGACTGGAATGCTTGTATAGTTCTCAAGTTTGAAGTTAAAGTAATTTTTCTAATAAATACGACATGAATATAAGGGGTTGCAACGTACCTACCGGTAATTTAAATGACACCCGATTTTGTATCATGACTCCTCGGATATTCGGCTGCCATAAATGTAATGCAATATAATACTTTGCTATTTTGTTTTAGTTTTAATAACCTGAAATCATTATTTAGTGTAAGTATTATATTAGTTATTAAAATGTAATAAATAAAAATTTTTATTAGTTATAAGTTAAGACACTTCTGTTAGTTAAAATTGTGCATGTAATTTTAAAGTGAAAGGTATATTATATCTATGTGTATATAGTGTACGCTACATATTAGTATCGACTACTGATAGACCTATTGTTATGGCTTTTATAATTTATGACTAATTGTAACTCAAGGAAAAAAAAATGAAAACATTTATAGTAGAAAATAAACAATTACGTAATATTGATAAAATAATTAGTTAATTACCTCCCCGGTTTGCATAATTTTTGTTATTTTCCAAATATTTAAGTTTTTACAATGCTACAATGCTATAGGCTACTTCAGTCATGTTTAATTGATTAATTTTAATTTTGTACGTGTTAATAAGTATGACTTTGAAAAAGATTTTGGTCATCAGCGAAATTTTGGAAACCGAACAATCATATGTAAACCGTTTGAAAGAACTAATAGTGGTAAGTTTCATTAATAAATATATTAATTGAAATTTCTTGGAAAAACCATAATTAGTTAAAAAATATCAATGCATGTATTTAATAAATTGATTTTTAATTTTAATCATTAATTTAAATATGTAATTTTTATTTATAAAGATGTGTAATAATTTTATAAGTGAAGAAGAATTGATTTTTTAAACTACTATTAATTTTTGGTATGTAAAACCGTTTTTTATAATTTTATAAATACACTTAAAGTGACATTTATTGAATCTAGTTATCATTATACATTTTTTTGGCAGTCGTAATTTTACTTTAAAAATATTATATTTTATTAGTTTTCAACTATATGTGAGTAATACTCATTTACTCACATATACCTATATTATAAGAATGTGAATTAAGAAAAATAAATGAATAATAATGTACAGTTGATTTTTGTTATGTCAAAACTCTAGCTAGGGAATAAAAAGAAGTGGAACTTTTTGAGGTTTCGATTAAGAAAGTGCTCGAATAGCCAAAAAAAATACCATTGAGTGTAAAAGAGTTTCAATGGTATTGTAATTTAATTCGAGATACCAAAATTATTCAAGATTTGGATGTTTAACGTAATAAAAATCTACTGTAGTTCTTTAATATTTTATAATACTTGTAGTTTAGTAGAGTAAGAATGTTTAATTATAAATACGCTTTTAATTCAAAACTGATTTCCTTTACCGGACTAGGAATACTTGGAGTATTGGAAGTATAAAAAAATGTTGTCAAAAGAATTTAGCAATCAGTTATTTGGAAATATCACGGAAATTTATGAATTTTCAAGGTACATGTTTATGAATATATTTTTAGTAATAAATTAGAGTTATTGTTGCTCCATAGAACATATAATTTATATCTATAATACTCACTAGTTATTAAATTATCCTTTTAGTTACTTTATTTGGACTCATATTAAAGTTTTTTAGATTTCAGAATTTCTGCAGTATCTCTCAAACTAAACGTCACAAAATAATTAATTTTAAACTTTAAAATTCTAGCATGCGAGTATCACTTTTATTTGTTAATTTAATGTGCTAGGCTTAGCTATATATTGATATAGAATAAATCCTTTTAAAATACTACGTATATATTATAGATATAACCGTGTAACATATTAGGTATTGGTAAAAAGATAGATACTAAGTAAAAATAAAAAAACGGATGAAACTCCTATGTCGGGTGAGATATAGGAACGGGTTTTTTAAACTTTAAACCAATTTACCATTGCTCTCGAAAAATTGATTCTGAGTGAAAGAGGTCAGTTGGATCAGTTTATATTTCTAAAGATAATAGTCGGTATAATAGTAGATCTAATTTTTTTAATAAGAAAGGATGAACGATTATGATTTTAATGTTCCTACTGTTGCAAAAAAAAATGTTGAAAATTATGAAATTTCTATTAAATGCTTATATAGATAATATATGTATTTCGAGACACTACAGTTAATATTAATAGAATAACAACCAACTAAATAAAACCTTATGAAAAATCTTGTATTCGTGGAAAATAAACAATAGTACGTGGCGAAATGACTAGACGGTGCAGGGTTCAATCCTCGATTTTTGTTAAAGTTTTTTGTAATTTTTTCGAAAACTATTGAGAAATTCCAAAAATGAACAAAGTAACAACTAGACCAAATTTATTTTCAGAAAAGCACCAGGTTTGTGTGTGTATATATATATATATATATATATATTATATATATTATCAATCCTTATGGTCAAAATCGTGTACACAGTCACACAAAAAAAAACATTATGATAAAACCAATACATTCTTCGTTTCACTCAGAATCTAAAAAAGGATTATATTTAGATATTTTATTAAATGAATAGACTTTAGTTTTATAATATAATTGATAAATTATTTTAAGTTTTATGTTTCTATTACAGAATATTTTTACGCGAACTAGAATCGGCTAATAACAATGTAACGAAAATCGCCAATTGCTTTTTAAATAATCATCTTGATTTCATTATGTATGCAACGTATTGCATTAATTTCCAAAAGTAAGTTGTATAAAAAAGCAAATAAAATACATGTCATTAAGTTTTTTGACTTACGTATTAATAGTTCCGATGCTAAATTATCAGAAATAATGCAAACAACAAATATAATACATCAAAGACAAAATGAATTAGATCACCGCCTTTCACTTGGTTCATATCTTGTACTACCAATACAGCGGATTATGAGATATCATTTATTACTCAAGGTATCACTCTGAAATTTATTTACATATTTTACCCAATAATTGGTGGTGGATTTTAGAAACACTGGACTATTATGCGCTTGTAAATTACTGTCGTATTATGAAAACAAATTATTTAAATACATATAGATAATTTGCATAGGTTATAGAAATGGATTTCATAATGTTTAATTCCTAAAAGTATCTATATAGTTTTGAAACATTACATGACAATATTTTTATTTTGTTTTAGAAACTAGCAACATACACTTCAGACAATGCAACTGAACATGAACTAGTAATAAAAGCTTATAATAAAATGGTTCTTATCGCAAAAATCATTGATGAAACTAAAAATAAATATGAAAAAGCTGGTCGTATTGAGAAGATACAATTAATGATAAAATACTGGAAGGATAAATCAAACGTAATAACTACTGCGTAAAAAAATTATAATTATATCAATAAAATAATTTTTATACTAATAATAAATCGTGTTTCGTTATAGATATAATAATAGAAAATTATAATACATATTAAATCAATTGTAAAAATGCATTGTTCTCCACAGGTCGAGCTACCTAACAATTGTTTTGAATTGCATGCCGAAGGTGATTTAATGATCACGGGAACGAAAAAAAAAATGCGTGTGATTCTATTGAACAATATGTTATTGATTGCCAAAGAACAAAAATGCGAACTGCTGAAATACAAAGCTCATATTTTGGTAACTTTTACATTACAAAATTATTAATAACATTTTTAAAAATATTTCTTTTAGAATCGGAACATTATTGTGATTGAAAATGTTAAAGGAAGTCCACTCAGTTTTCGTGTAGTATCCAATGCTGAGCCTAAATATTCATATACATTACAAGTAAAATTAAAAACTTTATTTTGAAGTACTCATGAATAAATATTTAATCTGATAATTGAAAGTTGACCTGAGGATTTTTACCACTATTATACATGCGTCATGCATACTATTTAATTTTTTGTAGAAACAAAATCAAGAATATACTAAAATACAATGCAGCTGGAATAAATTATTAATTTTTAAAGCATTAGGTGTACAATATATACTTCTGTTGTTTGACTGCAATTTAGTTCTTGATTCTAGTAAAATATTACGTTTATGGAATAAACAATTATTATTGGTTTTAACTTGATAATATTATATTGTACACGATTCTGATTATATATTTTATTTTGACAATCTGAATATTATTTTTACCGTGAATTAATTTATGAGAAAGCCACACAATCAATATTTAAGGGGTCTTATATAGGCAATTTTAATAAGAATCGTTAAGACACCGTAGTGCTTGATACGTTCGATTGGTTTTTCCTTTACAGTTTACGTTGAAATTATCGCTGAAAATAATCAGTTATGGTTTATTTGAAACTATTTTACAAGTATCGATTGAATCGAGTAGGTTTATGCATTCACTTAACCTTATAATAATGCGCAATGACATTATTATAATCATTGGCATACTATTACTAGCTATTGCTGTATTGGGATGTAGAATAAAGTTTGAAGCAATTCATTTAAACTACATATTACTATTTATTAGTATTTATCATAGTTATTAGCGAATACACAGAGTTATATTTTTATCGTATAATAAATTTGGAGAGAATATTCTGTGCAGTGGCGTCTTTGACTTAATTATATGATGCTATGAGGGAGAGGGGGGGAGGTGATACTAAATACGTAAATTAGAATTATACTTTTTTTTCATGAATATATCTATGCATTTCTTCGATACATGTTCAATTTTAACAATAATCTATATTTAATAGACAATTGTATGCTCTTTAATACATACCTACTGGCCTATTTTGTATTTGCATCTTTTACACCTCTTGAGAAAAGTAAATAAAATAATAAAATTCAAATAACAGTAAAACAATACTTATTACATAATAAAATCAATATTTCTCTTTTTCATTTTTGAAAAATTTTGAATTATGTGGTTAATATTGATATAATATGTTGATTAATATAGTATTATATTAGGTTATGTACATTTAGTAAAGCTAATTAGCTAAATCTGTCTTGCCCCATTCTAGGTCTAAGCCAAGTTTTTAATCTACATGAAATAAATGAAAAATGCAAATATAAGTATATTAATGACAACTAAATTACCTATAGCTTTATAAAAACAAGAAACTATTCAACTATTATGAATCAGAATTTCAGCAAATTTAATTTTTGATTTTTGTATAATAGACTACTTTAAAATTAATTTTAATAATTTTTTCAAAATTTTAATGGTAAATTCTTATAAATCCTGGTAAAAATAATTTTATATCTGCAAAAGCTAAAGAATTATAATAGGGTCAGTATATTATGCTACTACGCATGCATAAAGAATTAACCGTTACCTTCTAAGAATAGAAAATGATCTTTCAGCGGAAGCAATACTAACAGGCAAGTAAACTAAAATAAAAAGTAACTTCTTTACAGTGGGGTATTCAAACATATGACTTGGGCTATGGGGTGGAGGGCTATCGTCTCAAAATATCATCCTCAAATAAGCCACTGATTCTGTGTCGTTTACTAGTTCAAATAACTTAACTTTGTATTAGGCATTAAAATTCATATACTATTTTAATGTATAAGATTATTAATATTTTCATATTTTAAGACAATAGTATTATTTAATTTTGTAAATAATTGAATTTATTATGGGCAGATAAGATTTTGACTTTATATAGTATTTTATATGTATAACTATAAAATTATGAGTGCTTAACGTTCCTTTTATTTAGGAATCCATTCGCTTCCTTGTTCCTTTTTTATTAAAAATAATTCATTATTTTTCTTATTCATTCCCGAAGAAAAAAAAATTCCTTTCCTAAAGTAGTGTATATATAATATACATATATAATAAATCATTTATTTTTATAAATTTGTATAGAGGTTTAAGGACAACGGCTATTGTAATCAGATATCAGAATAAAACTAAGTCTAAATAGATATTTTAAAATAAGTGAATGCCAACTTAAAATAAATTGGTGGGAAAGGCCTCTCTTATGTGTTATATTTAAAACTTGTAAGACAATATTTGTCGTTTCTAATGAACTGAACACACGCATTTCTATTAGAAAAAATTGCTATTTACGTTATTATTCCTAAAAACGAAAATAATTAATTTACGTACATTTATACTTTTTAAAAAAAATTGTGGAATTTATTCTCTTCGTTTAGACGTTCATTAATTCCTAGAATCGTTCCTTAACAACACTGAACACACTTTAATTGTTATTAAATACGTGATGACGCGATGTGAAAAAAACAAATGCTAAGGCCATCGAAATGTCATTAAATAAACTTGTTTTTAATAAATTGTTTCACAGGTGAATTTCAAGGAGGAAAAGATATTTTGGGTTAAAATGTTAAACAAAATGAATGAAAACACCATGGCGCTTTCACAAATATGTTTAGCTGAACTAAAGGATGAATACTTTAACATAGTAGGTACAGTAGGTACAAATCTAGAAATATTGAAGTAAATATTTCAAATAGCTAATTAAATATAGTGCTTAAAATTAACAAACAAATTAGTTTTATACATTAAATTATTTGATATGTTTTTATTATATATTTTTATTTTTATTCTTCAAATTATTTCTTGTCTTACTTTTGTTATACATGAAAACGAATAATTATTAGCTCAATTTACAAAAATGTATATTTTGTTGCAATTTAAAACTTCATGTGAAACAGTATTGTTAGCTTGAAAAATTATTTAAAGATTATTCTTATTCAATATTTTTTAAATTATCCTAATCTAAGTTGAATAATTAAATTAATGTATGATTACGTAATTATAATGTTGTTAACAAAAATTATTTTTCAATAAAACAGATAATATTATTTAGCTACTATAGTTATATTAATATAGACAGGTTTAAATTAAACGTTACACAATAATTGTCTTATATATTTAACTTTTTGGCATAATTACAAATACTTTTGAATACTTTTTCGAGTAAAAATGAATTATTTTATAATATGACTATAAATATTATACTGCATCAAACTATGTCTAATATGGATATAGAAATAATGATTTATATAGTCTGTAACTTGTACCTATAAGTTATAATAATTAATTGCTTATTATAAGCAATACTCAATGGTATTCCATAATAATTAAGTTTTAAAATTCTCATACATTATCCGCTTAAGGGTTGTGTTTGTTTATATCATGAACAATTTAAGTAGACCGAACAACTGGTTCTAGAGCTTGAAAAAAGTACTGGTAGCTAAACAACGAGTATTGTATACCAATTAGGACGTGATAGATTTACTGATACCAAAGAATGACTCATATACATTGATAGCATATTATGTGTTTGGAAGTTGAAAGAATCCTTGCGATTTCCTGTTGTCATCGGCTGTCGGCTCATTATACGCATCACAGCTATAAGACTAATGCTAATTAATATAGCTGGACTGTATTAAAATAAAGAATATTCAAGTTGAATCCTACGTGCGAGTGTTCTTTTCTCACGGCCAATTTCAGTACATGTACTGGTATACAATAAATATTGAATGTAGGTACAGATAATAATAATCGTTTATTTAACGTGCCGAAGGCAATAATAATAATTAATAAGGTATTATTAGATTATTATTATGGACGACATAATATAAAAATAACGTCACATTGTTACAGTAGTCTACAGGATGTCTACAGTAGGTATCCGTCAATATATTTTACTTATAGGCATTTATTTGAAATATATAATTTTCAACTTTTGGGATGCGTTTAAGTATTGTTGGTGTTATTAGTTAATACGAAAAATGTAAGAGTAGAGTTTTTCTTCACGCGAGATTTCTCATAGTATGTGCAATACACGTTTGTATAATATGTACATGTCCGTGTATATGAAAAATAAATACCGTTTATAAAGAGCGGAATGAGTCACGCGTATAATATCATATTATAATATTATATAGGTGTATATGCGACGAGTGCAGTGTGTGACGTGTGTACATGCATTTATATGCTATTACCTATTATTTTTTTTTTATATCAATATTATACAACACGTACAGCTTAAAAGGTAAACTTGAAAGTCTATAATATAGAATTTTGTAGTAATAGCAAGTAATAACACTGTTTATACTGTAATTACCTTATATATTTACTTTTTACTATATATTTTAAAGAAATGAGTGCTAACTATCGTTTTAGTGAACTTTTCTTAGCTGCTGGTGTACCATGTTTTTTTTCGAGTTTTAAGAGTGTTGTATGAGGGATATATTTTGTCTAGTAAAATACACAATACGTATATGAATTAATACAAACATAATAAATGTATTCATCACTACATTCGATCCCATGCCCCGTGTTAAATACGTTACAGTCGTTACACGTATTAACACTACACCAAAAACACATGTTTGATATAGGTAATGATGTTAAATATAATTATTACGAAAAACAGTTTCATGTTATGCTTACTGTTCCTCGGGTTACTGCTGTAATATTGTCGACGAGGTTAGAAAGATATGTTTTATGCCTATACAATTACGTCGCGTGAAGCAATCTTATTAAGATGTTTCTCAATTCTCATAACTACATACATGTATTAAAATCAAAACGAAAAAAAAAAATTCTAGATAAGTATTAACTATTGACACGAAAGATTATATTTTTGTGTCCTAATTTCTTTTGAGAGCTCATATTTTCTTCATAATTTTGTAATAAATATCTTACCTCCAATGTGCTCAGCCTGCGGAGTACCCACATGTCACCAAAAAACACGTATTAACAGAATGCCGAATACATATCAACATTAGAATGAATCACAACCTTCCCGAATCAACAGCCGAAATACTCAACAACCACCCTCCGTCGTTCGTCAATCACCAACATCATTAAATTCATTACCGTCTACAGCCTGCAATCAAAAATTGAATAATCAAGTTAAAATGTATTACAAGTAAACCTGTGTAGTGTGTATACCGTACACCCAATGCCCAATGGCCTACATATTGATGCCGAGGGTCTCTTTCTTAAGAAAAAAAAAAATCTTATATTTTATTGTGTATTCATACGAAATAATATATAGACAATATACTACAGGACTACTAAAACCATTTAGTTCTTTTTTCTTTTTGCGACAAATGTATTTCCTGATAGTAATGACAACGATGTGATAATAGTATAACAACACAATACCTTTTTAAATATATCAGACAACTAGACAAGCGTTTTTGTGAAATGAAAATGTGAACACAAAACATGAAAATATAATAAGGTGTGGAATTTTTTCGGGTTTTCGATCTTTTCTCCACAACATTTAAACTTTAAAATGAGGTTTAGATGAGAGGACAAAACATTAAAAATAAAATTACAAACTTTTTTACTGGAGTGCCTATAAGTTCTAAGTGTTAGAATAATAATTTTAAAAGAAAACATGAACACGTTGAGCAATCGGAATCGGAAACAATATTGAAATTTCCTGGGTACGCCTCTGATTATGATTTTTATCATTCAACAAGGTATTTATTTTATTTTCGTCTTATCTTACATTACCATCATATTTATTGTGAACTCAAAATCGTTCTATACATACGTAGTTTGAATTTAAAATATACATATATATATAAATAAGAAAAAACTATGGACGAAACAACATTGTGGATAAGATTGGGTAACAATTTTTCCAAAGCACACGCATGAACCAAGGTCCGACTTGACCAAGTGAAATAACCTGACCTAACCTTTGTGTGCCCCCTTTGCGCGCGGCGTTGGAGGCGGATCGCGGTCGTCTCTTTGTTCCGGTCGCGTGAAAAACGCGCGTCGTCGACCCGTGCGCGCCGTCCACGGGGGCGTTGCACCGGCCACGGCGAAGAACGAACGCGAAATGGTAGTGGCGGCGGCGGCGGCGGCCGGTGGAAGTGGCTGGGTTCTGCGACATGGTGGAGGACGCGGCGGCGCGTCTTTCGGTTCGGTCCCCCGGCAATCGCCGCCGCCGCCGCCGCCGCGGACTGGATAAGCGCTTATACACCGCCGCCGTCGTCAAGTCATTGCGTGCGTCCTGCAGTCAGTGCTGGTTTTGCGTGCGTACGGCGTTCACACACGTTATATTTTAAACGCGCGCACAGACGCACACTAGACGCGCGCGCCCGCTCGATCGACAACGTTAATAGTAACATTACATTTTTTTTTTTTTTAATCATTATCGCCGTAGTAAAATATTATTAGTACACACGTTACGATATTATATTGTTGTTACGTCACACGCACGCGGTTATTACGATATCGTCTCGCCGTCCGCGATAACGTTGCCCGTCACATTACCCGTGTGTTGGGAATACATCATTGATACACGCAGACGACGCGACGTCGTAACGATACGAGCGCGCGCGCGCTTAACGTCGTGATACGAGCCGTTCGTCCGCTTGCCGTTAAATTTTAACACCGATCGCGAGCGCGTTACCGTGGTATAATCTCCCCACGCGCCAACACCGCGGTTTCCGGGGCGAGTATTTTATTATTGTTACAATAGTCCACGCGCAGTGTCCGAGCGCCCGAAGACGTGCGTCGACATTATTATCGAGCAGACGCGTTTCGCGCGTATTTCCCGTTAAATATCACTCATCGTTTTCCGTCCGTTTCTCCTGCTCGCGCGCCGATATATCCGACCCGCACTCGCATACGCAGTATAGACTTCCCCGAAGTGTCGCACAACACAGCCGCCTCCAACCCTTGTCCGCCGAGGTCCATGCGACCTCTTGCCACGTACACGCCGACGCGCCCTACGTCCACACGAACGCCACTAAGATCTCGTAAGTACAACGACGTATAATACATTATTGTGTGTAGCGTATAATAATAGCAGATAACATTATTTCCTCGAGTAAACTGCACAGTGTACCTAGGTAATGCAGTGGGGTCGCGGACGCCTATCCTCCCTCCGCCGCCGTCCGCACTTACGTTTAGGGGTTGTTATTTTCTCGTTGCCGTTGCGTGTCGGTTCGCGGCTCGTCGTCATCGCCATGGCCGTAATGATCTCGGGCACTTGGCGATGATATTTACAGTGTGGACGATAATCAGAACACGCGGTTACGCCACACAACAGAAACTCTCTCCTACCATCACTGCAAATAATGGATCCGTGTGAAACTATTTTATTTTCTCCGGGAAAAAAAAAAATAAGAAAAAATAAAAAAACCACCAGTTAATCATATTATACATTTTATTCGTTGGTCGTATTTCTTTCATATTACATTATTATGAGGTATTGTATTGTGCGTGTATGCATTCCATATTTTCCCCGTAGACGCGATCAATCCGCATGCACGGGTCTTTAATAATCTTAGTGCGCTCGCGAAATGAACGTCCGCGACGGCGCGGCGGCGGCTGAGAAGTAACACGCGCACGAGTCGAACCTGCGGCATGGTATTAATATTATATTATTATAATTATGTGTGCGATTGTACGCGATTAGGGAAATTCACTGCGCAAACGTTGTTCCGTTAACACCTGCGAGAGTATGACGTTTTCGAATTTCGATTTCATCCTCCTGAATGTTTCACGGCACTTTTTTAAGAGGTCATTAGTTCGGTTCACGGAACCACGGAACAGGTTATGATACTATGTTATATTCATATATTGTTATGAAAAAAAAAAAAACAGTTTTTTTACTATAGTTCTTAACGATATAAACAATCTCGGACTAGACAAATTTGAAATTTTATTCGTTTTTAAACAGCCATATAATACCTACTCATTTATTATATACATCTACGATAAGATCTTCTGTATTACTTAGTTATCATTATCATTTTTCAACTGGTACTTTTGTTTTACACCCTTAGCCGAGACCATTTTGCCCTTGCGCAGAACAGTCATTGAAATAAATAAAAGTATTTGTACAAACGCTCACTATAATTAATAATGTTAATTTTAGAATAATATGCGCCGCCGCAGTAGCATGTTATACTTATACAGTATAATATGATTGTTGTAATAACATAATAAGTTATAACACCATTCATATTTTACAATAATGTATAAACTGTATAGGTATTTTACGAAGCTGCTCGAATATTCAAAGTTTGACGTAGCTTGTGATGAAAAAAAAAAAACTTTTAGCAATATTATATTATTGTTCTTTTTCTTCCATATCGTGTCATGGTACCTATGCTCTAACGTTAATTAGAATTCAATGCAACGCGCTAGAGCCGTAGTCTATCCGTTATAAATCAACTCATTAGATTTCATGACTGGTCGCCCTCAGAGTGTATTGAAGCGAGTTAACGGTGCCGTTATTATGAAGTCACCCGATGGCAACGGATACCGCCGTGGCACCGTCGCCGTCGTGTGGTGGATATTGTGCAACAAGAATCAATTTCAATTTTTAAACACTGTAATCAAAACGATAGTGAAACTATGAGTATACATATATATTTAACGAACACAATTGAATTTTAAATGACATTGAACGAGTTACAAAAATAAATGTTTGTATGGATTGATATAACACTGTCGACAGAACCAATCACGCCAGGTCATATATATATTATATATATATATATATAATATGTATGATTTATTCTTAATTATAACTTAATAACAAGATAACTAGTACACTTTAATAGATTTATTAATAGTTTAGACTTTTCTTTTAATTATTCTCATTTTCCATTAAAAAAGAAATAAAAAATTACTATGATTTCCATTTTTCCTAAAAAATAGAAAACATTTTTCCTGTAAATGAATTAATCCAAATTGAATATGATTGTTATCACAGTTTGGGCGTTAGTATTAGTTAATTAAATAGGTAAACAGATACGGCAATTAGTATTATTTAGAGTTTAGATTATAAACATCGATGTATACTGTGTTTTAAAATTTAAATTAAATGAAATATAATTATTTTCTTTCTAGATTTTCTCTTTTCAAGGGAAAATAAACTTCTAGTAAAATAATATTTTATTTAACAGCTAACAGTTTTTAATTGTATACTTATATTTATATTAAGAAACTTAGTTTGGTTAACTTTTAATAACATTTTTGACAAGCATATATTTAACGTTGCTACTCGTATATTGCATCTAATATAGATGTTTGTTGCACTGCAGCAAACGGGTTAGAATTACTCTGACTTTAGAACCTCATAGAATCCGTAAAAATTTAAAATAAATATTTTATCGATCAATAATTGACAAATCCATTTTAATGTTGAAAAATATAAGTAGAATACAACTTTTAAAAACCTATAGAATTACTATTAAATAACGCTTAATCATGGGGCATTATATAACTACGGTTTATAATGGTATATATATTTATAGCTTGCGCTTTTAACTTTTAAGTACTCATCGTTTGCTGCGCAGCTGTAAGGTCGTTGATATATTTTATAATATTATTTGTTTTAAATATATTGCGCAATATTTTATAATGCTTATATTTTATTTATACTCGTTCACAAGAGTATCTATACCTATATATTATTATAAGAATCCGATCGCGTGGTCAAAAAAAATTTTGGCTGGCAAATCGCCATAGGTATTATGCGTTATACGGAGATAAAAAAAAAGTTTGATGTTTCTGCTGGTTTTGTCATCGAACACGTTGGAAAACGCAATAACAGGTATCTTTATTCCACCCCGATATTATAATATTATACGAGTTGTTTTAATGAACCAGCGTTCTTGGTGCTCTCGGGAGACAACCTACGCGCGCGGTGTATACGCACATAAAGATAGACGAATTTCCAAGAGGAGCCCACGTCATTTATTATATTATTGCCGTGTACCTACAAGAATGTCCATTGCATAAACATTACCTAATCGCCCGATGTAATACTTCTCGAGATGTAAATCAACTCCAAGTTGCACTTTGATCTTATCGGAGAAGTTATTATAATATTAAAATAAGAGAAAAAAGACACTTGTATAAATGTTGTATGATGCGATAACGAATACTTAGCAGTTAGCAGTACTAATCATAATTTGTGCGTCCGAAAAGACTTACTTGCGGGGACGAAAATTCTTAAAATGTGTGCTTAAACTGTTGTTTAATTAAGTGTTTGAACACTAAATTAAATGCAATATCATTTCCATTTTCGAAATAATTATTCAAAAACCAATGTATTTGTAATTGTATATATGTATATAGTATATACAAATAAATTGTTTTACGAGTACTTTACGAATACGAGTATATAGTCCAATCAAACTTGGATTATTGTTTGGTGGTTTAGAATCCTTCATTGTTCAACGTGTTCATCTAGAAAATGGCTAGAAATACTTGTTTATTCGAAATCAGTTGAAATTCACAAAATATTAACTCGGAATCGACCAAATTTTAAAAGTTTTTAAAGTTTTTTAACTAATGTTTTCGCTAACGTTTAGCTTATTTTTTATCTATTTCAGCTTACGGTATACTGGATTGCTTTGATTTCATTATTTAAGTTACGATGTTATTTTCAAAGCACTTATTTTCTGTCAATCACAAATTTAAACTGCGCATGGAGGTATTTTTTTAAATCATGCTGTATGCGTTTTAATAATATTTAATCAAGACTCAAGGCTTATAGATTTTATGATAATTCACAGAATTTTTTAGTCGAGTACTATATTATTGCGTTGTACTTCTTCGACATTCTATTGTACTGCGGTACCCTTGATGCGTAAATTCATCGTATCATTGCTTATAAATACTATCTGGTATATTAAACTTATATAGCATAATATTATTGTAAAGAAGCGGTATTTTTAACCAACGATATTATCATACAAAATTAATGTATTAATATGAGAAATGTTGGATATTTGTTGCGTCCTTTTTTTCTCATTATACAACCTTTTCATTAATTTGAGTGAAGTGCAAACTACACATTTAAACAAGACTATAAAAAAATTCAATCTTCCATTCCGAAAAACGTTTTAACATTGTCAGTGAAAATCTTGATGAATTTAAAGAAGCTAGAAGTTTGTCTAAGCCTCGCATAGTTCTTAAATATAATTGTTCATTACCTAGTTTTTTAAGAAGACGTTAAGGTCATGATCAAATGTGAAGTTTATCATAAAGTGTTCATCAGCAATTCACCTTCATGTCCACCAATTACTAAGAAATTTCCATATTATATCAATTTACAACATTCTCAAGTCCAATTATTCTCGTGTAAGCACTAAATTTCTATACATTTTCTTATACTTTCTTTTAGATATGAATACATAACTAATGACATGCACTGTGTCTGTATACTTATAAATATAATATTGTTAAACAAATGAATACACTTGTTGATTTTAAATTGTATTTTATTTATAACACAGTGCAGTCGTATTTTCTGTGTTGGTTAGTATATTTTTAATTTTTTTTATGAAAATAGTCAACTTTGGACTAAAACATAATTAGTCATATTAGGGTCTTTGAGGATATAAATATGTAGGAGGAAATGATTTTAAACATTTTAAATTAGTCATATTAGTTGCAGTTTTTCTCAAAAAAAATAACTTATATCTGTAGACAAAAATTTGATTAAAATGTAATAACATCATAGATATGAACATTATGCAAAAATAGAAGTAGAATTTTCAATTTGAAACTATACATAATATCATTAAATTCGTAACCATTATTTATTATTAAATCTAAACTAAGTAGCTTATGATCAACCATCAATAAATTTACAATTTTAATACTTAAATAGCTTATTTTGTTAGTATCATCTATGAAAATATTGTAACCCTATAATTATTATGTAATTTTATTTGTTCAAATAAAGAATTTAACATTGTTATGCTACTTTTTAATTTTAATTTTATTTTAAGTCATATTTTTGAAAGAACAATTATTATTTAACAAGCAAATGTTTTTAATAGTTCAAATATTTGTTTACTGATTTGAAATTAATCAATGATTACAGTATGACATTTTGTATGCTTAAAATATTGCATTACTTATTACTTATTACATATTGAAAATCATCGTATGATTGAAATAACGAGACGTTTTCTTTTTTCAGTCATTAAGAAAGTGATTCAGATTTATGTTTCGTTTCAATGTTTGGTCAACCATTTAAGTAAAAGTTAAATCTTCTAATTGG
The DNA here is from genome assembly GCA_949715065.1 of Periphyllus acericola. NCBI lineage: Eukaryota > Metazoa > Arthropoda > Insecta > Hemiptera > Aphididae > Periphyllus > Periphyllus acericola. Next base: position 27,503,909 of record OX454266.1, on the reverse strand, counting down.
ATTACTTATAACTTATAATTGTCTTATAACACTGGCTTAGTCCATTTTATTTCAAATTAATTACAGTTAAAATATGTGGTTCTGAATACCGGACTTTATATACCACTTTAACGGCCTGTTTCAGTTTTATGAATTTTGATTCAAATAGTTTAATTGTAAATTGCAACGACCCGTTAAAGGTGAAGGTTTGATTAAAAAATGACTCGAGCGAATGATTATTTAAATAGGGACTACTTCAAACAGCAAAATTATATGATACAAAAGCGAAAGGTTTATTATATAAGTTCATAATTAATAGGTATAAGAAATAGGGTCATTAGCTTATTAACAAAATATTCGTAATAATTAATCAATGAATGTAGGTCTTGTTTTATACATTAAACGTAGGTACTTGCATTGGAAATATTTTTGTTTTTGTAATCTTCTGGTAACACGATTCAAACGTTTACCTTGGTTTATAAATAACATTTTTTATATAATTTCTGAAAATAAATAATATCGTTATTTACAATACATGTGTTAGCATACAAGCATGATATAATTTATTTAAAATTAAATAATTGTATTCAAATATCAAACTTATTGCCCATGGTTTTGTTGATGAGGCTGGGTAAAATGTTATTAAACATACTTTGTTCAGATCCTATAATAACAATACTATTAAAAAAAAACCAAATATGTTGCATTTTAATGACATGATCTGTGGATATGAATTTTAATTACAGTATTAAAAAACAATGGTAAATTATTTGATTATGTAGGTACCTATATCTTAATATTTAATATCTAATTGTATATTACATAGTGTACTAGATTCATTGCGCTGACGCCCTTCTATTTATTTTCAATAATTTAAATACAATTTTTGGATAATAGCTATACAGTGTTCTTATAATTATTTATAATTATACAATACTGCAATTTTTAAACTATCTTCACGAGAATAATACTTCGCACACGTGCGTTCCAACGAAAATCGACGGATATTCTTATGGACATACTGATGTATATATAATTATGCCATTCATATTTTCTAAGTATATATATATTTTTTTCTTGTAATTATTGTTATAAGTTATTATTGTTTTGAGTATAACACTATGATGTAAACATTTCACATGTATTTACAATCATTTTTGAGCTCGTTTTTATTTGGTGACCTATTTATTAGTGATCGTTACAACTTTTACTTTCTATGTATATTTTTACCAGCTGGTTTTAATACTTTAATTTCTGATAAATAATGGTTTGACTATTTTATATTTGTGTTTCATGACGTGATTAAGTTTTTTTTTTCCATTTAAAGCAAGTGTATATCACAGAACGTGCATTTCGATAATATTATGTATACGGTACGAGTGGTACAACCATGGAGATATTTCAAGTTTGTATTCAGTACAATATCGGTACCTCCACAAAAACCAATATGCATGTATGACGTCTAAAATGTTCTAAGACAAATGATGTTATAAGGTTACCTATGTTAGTCTTATTGAAAATCAGTCCGAACAAAGTCCATAGACGTGTGTGAAGTGTGATTAACGTCAAGGCAAATGGTGCGAGCTGCGAGGGTACGAAACGAATAAAAAATGTAAAATGTACTTTTACAATCTCGCATAGGAATATGTTTTCGGTGTATAAATCCTTGAAATCTGCCTAACCTTATTTACCGATTTATTTATGATATTGTTATTAAATAATAAGTATGGTCGAAAACAGGTTGGTGATTAGTGCTTCGTTGAAAATCCAGCTTCCGTCCACAAAGCGTATCACAAATTAATATAATGATTATGTGGATGTAGTGCATCTCGTACTCGGCGAGTGCAGAGTATAAAGCCTAATGTTTTTTTTCTTTTCATTATGAACAACGCGAAATGAAAGCAACTCCAGTACTCCACGTTCAGTGTGCCATGTGACGCGTGATAATTTCTGTTCATACCGAACACGCGTGCCTTGACTTTATCCGTGAACTGTTTTTATAACTATTATTTATAGCGGTATAAGCTTTGTGTGTCCTCCTATTCCTACATAAGAACGAATCAGGAATTTTCAGGACGAAAGGGATTATAAATACATACACATCCACGACGCGCATACACACACACACACACACACACACACACACACACACACACACACACACACACACACACACACACACACACACACACACACACACACACACACACACACACACATACTTTTTTGCATTTTGTTGAATCCAAGCACATTTCTCGCACCGGAACTTGTCGATATGGTTCAACGTGTGTACACAACGGTTTACTTACATTATACCTGGTCAAACTGTCGAAGGCCAGTGATCAACCTTACTAGCCGAGGATATCGTCAAAGACGATTCGGTAATAATTGTTCTGGGAAGACCGCGTTCATGTGCGTTATTCCCGACCACAACTACATTCTGTGAATTTCAATCTGAATTGATATACAAGTACTATAACGATTACGTTGACTCATACGTGATTTTACGCTTTCGACCTGTGTCCGCCAAACCTAATCCGAGTGCATTGCATATCGTACCCATCAGTCGTCGAATCGTGTCGCATATACAAACATACATCGCATACATTAATTACTAACTCGGTATCGTTTTTTGTTTTTAATTTTTAAACGATTAAATAATTTTCTATCTGTTATGAAACAATAAATGACTACGATTTAAAATTAGAAAATTACGTCTAAGCTAATTCATTATTGAGTAGGTTTGGTTGTAAGTGCGTGTCGAAACAATACGGATACTATAGAACACTGCAGTACAGACGTATAGTACGCACTGCAGAGCATTGAACTTAAACGTTTATACAAATCATTGGCGGTTTCAATGCACCTGTAAGTGTTTCTTAATTGAAAATCAAGCCGGGGACTTTTATGAAAATTAAGGAAAACATTACTAAACATTGTGGTAAGTAATCGCATAAATATATTGACTATACGTAGGTACTCGTACTTTAAACGGCCGTTTGTTTGGAAAAAAACTTAAATACCAAAAAAATTCAATATTTTATACCATACATTTTTATTAATCAAATATATGGATGTATAGTAGATATTATATGCTTAATTCGTCACGAGGTACGAAGTATCCAGATTCTAGTTTTTCGATCAGTATAGGACCTTAAGAACGGTTTGTTGACACGTTTTCGAAATCATATGGGTAATTAAAATGAAATGAGACTACCTGTACATTGTGCTAATTAACGTCTGAAGAGTTTTTGTTATCAATGCAACGCTGCAGACTAACAATACGTGTGCGTGTGTGCATAATACAATCTAGACGTAGGTAGACGAGTACTGCGTTTAATTCGCGTCGTATACGTAAGGATATTGTTTTATTTTCTCGGTATAATACTAGTATGTTATTCCGTTCACACGAAAAAATTATAGGTACCTTTTACGAACGGTAGTATTAATAATAATATTATGATCACATAGTGCGCGTGGATTTGGACGAAATTTTTACGTATATACACCTATACATAATATATAATAGTATACATAGTGTTGGCCTTCGAGGTGCGCCATTAAAAGATAAAAATGTATCCTTGATCTGAATTAGTATCCTGTACTTATGTTACCGGTATGATGTAAGGTTTTTTTTTTTGACACGATACACATCGTCCGTGTTTATCTTACACTATATACCTATTATATTTTGTGTCGTCGCATTGATGGAAGTGGCAATAGTGTCGGCCATCGAATCGGTTATATAACCTTAAACGATCGGTCTGGATGTATGATATTATAAAAGGAGAGGAAAAACACATCAGCAGATCCGTCTATGGACTCGGAAGCACAATAGGTTCATATGGCAGAACGGATAACGGCCGGCCGCCTTCAAACGTGCGTGACTCGCTTGGATCATTTTCTCTAGATCTTGTTTGGTAGTCAATTATTACATATTGTTATTATTATAAAGTGGTTACCTAGTGTGTTATGATAGCAGTATCATTATTGTAGAGTCCGGATGATTTCGTACGCGTACTCGCATGTTTGTTTAATACTTTTGTCATAATCTGTCAACTTTGATAGGCTATAAATACATCACTACGTTTTGAGTGATACACATCATAAAAAATATGTTCATCTCATGTATTCCATATTTTTATTTTTTTGTTTACATGGATATATAATACAAGTTATACAAATATGTATACGTGGTTACTCTAGCACCTCAATCATCATTATTCCAAGTTTTGAAAAATGTTGTTGGTATACGAGTTTCCAAATTTTCCTGTTCTTCCATAAGTTATAAAATGTAGATAGGTCTTTTTAGACCCAACAGCCATGTACATGTATAATATATTGCATGTTAGGGCGTGGATTTTATTTTATCGTCTAATAAACGTTGACTGATGCAACAAATAATATAATGCACAAGAAAATCATGCTGATATAATATAAATACAGAAATAACATTTCACGATTTCTTTGATAAGGAATATTTTCCATACTGTTATTGTATGAAATACCTTCCAATTACTGCACGTGCTGCAGAAGCCAAACGTCTTTTTAATTGCTCGGAATAGTTAGAGGTCAAAACAGCATTAATTTATCATCATTCATCACAAATTCAAAATTGATGTTATGTGTAGTTAAAATCAGTATGACGTATAATGATGAATATTTAAAAAATATATCAATTAGCAGGTATATTTTACAAAATTTTTTAACAATTACACTTTTAAAAAAAATGTTACACGATTTTATCGAGCATTGCAACATAATTACGTCGCCCATGTATTTATATTTTAACATGTTTGTGTGTTTTACATTTATATACACAGTAAATTAAATATCCACAAAAACTGGACTTTAATCATAAGTATATTTTTGTGTTTTATTCGAATGAATGATTTGTATTATGACGAAATATTTTCTTATTTATTATAAACAGTGTTGTTTAATGAAAAATTGGCTTTAAACTATATTGGTACTTATAGAACATTATACTATTTATAGTGTAAATAAATCATTGGTGCTATGGATATTTCAGCCGAATCATGTGTTTTCATGTTATTTAGTTATGTTTGCTGATAAAGATTCATTAGAAATTACTTTACCATAAGGTTATAATGGCTAGTGCCAGCAAAACTGTTCAAATATAAGAAGTGTAGTTCTGATTTTTACTGTTAAAATAGTTTTTTTTCATTCACCATAGTTCTGTCTGATGTTGCCTGCAGACTTCGATTCGTACAACCATGTAAAATCTAGTTTTCGTTAGAAATAACTGTAGCTATGATATAAATGTAATAATTTGATGTTATAATATTTGCGTTTAAATGCAAAGGCATTGAAGGAATGGGGTTTTAGAAATTTAGAAATTGGTACGTCATTGTTGGCATTATAATTTGAACATAAATTATATTTGTTTATTTCAATAATTTAACAACTGTTAAAAACACATTTTATATTATATAGGAACAGGTGAAAATACATTTTCTTTCAGTAGGTTTATTATAATATTATTATGAATAGAGTACAATTTTCCAAGAACTTAAATGTCACGATGAAACTTTAACACCTACTTTTGAATTACATAATGTTAATAAATTTGAAAGGTCTTTTAACATATACCTTATACAATAGCTTGATTAATTATTTTTTTTAAAATTTAAATTATACTTTAGTATAAGGTATTAAAGTATATTTTTATTCGCTGTAATTAAGAAAACCACCAAAATGGAATGCAATCAACAATGTAAGATATTATTCGCACGTTTTTATGTAGTTCTACCGGTGTTAGCTAATTCTGCCTAACCTTGGCTTGTATTATGCACCAAAGAGGAAATAATGTTAAAGAGCATCTAGTCGAATACATCGAGTTTTTTCACTTTCAAATTTCAGTATACTATTTATTACTTAACGAATCGTCTTCAATATGAAAACACGTTTTACTTTTAATAATAAATGTATTACGTGTACGAATAACATTATAATATTTATGTCACTGACTCACTGTATTGCTATTTAATTACAAACAAACAAAACGCTTAGACTAATATTTTCCTATAAATATATATTCCTATATTTTCATTAATATTTTTTAAATATAATATAATATATGTTATATTAATATGTTTATAGAAGGAATATGTTTATACCTAACAGACATTGAGTTTTTAAAATCTGCATATTCTCAAGTTCGATGTACTAACAATGTTGATTTATGTATAAGTGAATTTTGTTTAGCATTTTATCCTATAGGTTCGCATTATATTGTTATTACTATTAAATTCTTCGGTCCGCTTAAAATGTAAAAGAAAAGATCGTAATATTTGTTGTACATTTATTCGCGGAATTCCGAATGAAAATCATTATAATATACCAAGCACGTTTTATAATCCTAACGTGTGTTTTGACAACAGTTCATTATATATACGTAAACAAATGTTCAACGCGTTACGCATGATGTTATGGCTCTCAAAAGAAATTGTGGTTTCATTTATATATATCATCACGATCGACGGATGGGTCCGGTGCGTATAATCTTTTGCCTACAGAACATGACGTGCATTTTATCTACCGAGTACATAATGTATAATGTGCATTCGGTTACACGGGCATCTTTACGATGTACCGAAATGTACAGAAAGAGAGAGAGAGAACGAAAAGGTAGGGAGGAATGGAGGAAGGGGCGAAAGAGAGAGAGAGAGAGAAAGAGATATTATGAGAGAGAAAAAATCAGTTCACAGTGAAAGTTTTGTCCTCTGGTCCTATACACACACTACCACTGTGTATACATGTACGTATATGCACACTTTTTATCGCATATACTCATATACTCATACGTCGAGCGCGAACTATATGGAATTATTCCGATATAAGACCAGAATGGCACGCGTGATAGCTGACGCGTAACACTATTGTTCAGGCGTCCTGATGTAATCATCTCGCGGCAGCGTATATTTGTATAATATACACCACTTTCGTTTGAAAAAAAATATAATAATAATAATAACAACAATAATACTTTCTCAATGCCACCGCACTTCTTATCTAAAAATAAGTAAATATACCTGTATACATAGTAATAGATATACAGATGTATTTAATGTTTAGAATGACAATAAAATTTGCGTTTACTGTCTCACCGTCGTCTACTGTCGCATGTCGTTATTATTGTCAAAGGATCTATCTTCCTATATTATATACTTGGCGTTTTCGATTTAGCGTCAACAGTCGTGTCCTCTGCATGAAATTATATGAACAAATAAATTATTTGTGTGATATAAAATCAAAGTTCACTCAGAAAATATGGTTTTTATAATTATAGTCATCTAATTTTTGTAAGAAAAAGGACGAAGGATGATTAGAATATTTTTATAACGCATCCACCAGTAAGCATATATTTTGATTTGTAAAATAATACTGACGAAACGTTATATTGATCTTACCTTCACTACGATACTAATTTATAAATTATTAAACATGTATTTTGCTACGTAGATGAGAACTTAAATACTTAAGAAGAGACTTTAACGAATGTGAGAGACGTTCACGAATATACTGGAATGATAAAAAATTGTATCACCATTATGTTATAGATAGTCGATAGATAATTCGAGTATGTAATTTCTTTAATAATTAATAACTGATTAATTTATTATAAAGTACAATATTATAAGTCTGAAAGAATAATTAATTAATATAGTAATTCTTATACGGATTTCATATTATTATTATACATTATAATGATATGTGTTTTATGAATTTAAATAGCTCCAATAGGTAATGAGCAGTAATGCGATTTCTCGTTTATATAATATAGCGTAAAGATGTTATATTATTGTTTAATAATACATATTATCTGCTGAGGTATTAAGCATAACTGGTATATATAATATTTATGTGTATTATATATTCACGTGTGTGTGAAAGTGTAACCATATTTCTTAAGAATCTTCATCGATTCGTGAAGTTTGCGGTCGTCTATTTATTTTTACTCGATGGCTAAAATTTCTCGTATAAAAAGATAAAAAAAAACGTGAGGTGTAAGTTAATTTTATTCTTCATGAATTAAAAAAAATAACGTTTTTCTAAAGTTTTATTTTAGTGAATTAATTAGGGGCCAAAAATCATTAAAAATAGACACATGTTTTTTTTTTAAATTAATTATTTCAAACCAATACTACCTGTGAATATAAATTATTAGTTACGTTTCGAATAATACATACAAATAATAAACACAATTTATAGAAAATCAGATTAATATAAATTCTCGAAGCTTATTGGTTTTGATGTATTGTAGCAAGACCGTATAAAATATTAAATAGAAAAATACAGTTTACATCCTTGAATGATTTCCTTTTTTAAGTCGTAATAAACCAATTTCTAATAGTATATGTATACATGTGGAAAATAAATCAATTTTATTATGATATTTTTGTATACATGTCGTTTGTATTCGACAGTAAAATGTTTTATATAAGTTCAGTAAATAATTGTCAGTTGATTACTGATCATAACTTTAAATACAGAAATGTATTTGAAAAATATACTAAAATAGTATACGATTAAAATTTATGATGTTGCACCTTAGTGAATTCAGAGATCATAATTAAGTCGTAATTCAGTGCATTTAGAAGTATATTTAAAGTGAAACTTTGCCTACGATACACGTTGTGCTCATATTACCGACGTCCGACCATACGTATACGAAATTCCGGTTTAAATTTTCTTTGACGATTTTTCTATAGACATAATTTAAATCTGTATTGTATTGTCTAATCAAAATTTTAAATTTTTGTCTTATATTTCTTCAATGGAAATAAACATTAGGTATACTTATATAGGTATGCTACAGATTAAAATAAAAAGTGCTGGTTATCAAATGAAAATATAGATATTAACACTTGAAAATTGTTGACATTTTACTATTTGATACCATAAACCAAAATGTGAAAGTCTTTTGTTTTAATTTAAAAAGTAAAATATGATTATATCGAAACTATATATATCTGAAACCGACAGAAAGGCAAAAAGTGAAAATTATTATCGTACATTATTATAACATTAATAATAAAAAAAAAAAAACTGTGTGTGCAGTGTTCAATATTCATATATAATATTCTATGTATGTATACTGTATAGTGTCGGTGTAGATACATAAATATAATAAAAATATTTATAATATATCATATTATATTACATTGCATGGAAATCAAAGAGTATACGACATAGTATTATAAGGTAATCTGTTTTCGCACGTGGCACCGTGTATCTTTTCGAACTGTTGAAACGCGCACCCATCGCGGTGCAAGAAGAACTCGGCTAATTATGACGAATGGCTGTTTTATAATAATTTTACATAAATAAACCATATTTTATGCGCGTGTGCACATTTTAATTGATATGTTGAGGATGCGAAGAATGTTGTTTGGTGTTTGTATAACTTCTAAATATTGAAAGCGTTCTCACTTTCTTTTATATAGATGGTTAATGAGTTCATAAATAAACATAGTGGAATAATAATATATTGTTTATATCCACTACTTAATACGTTACGATTATTAGCTGTGTATAAGCTCAAAATTACTTATTAATCATAATATCATAGATATTTATCGATCGAACTCTATGACGCTCTGCTGTAAAAAAAAAACCAATTAAGTTAAACGTTGTCGTAATATTATATATCTGCCTTTCCACGCGTAATAATGAAATGTAACTTTGTGACTAATCGAGTCGCTGTCGTGTGCAGGGCAACGCTTGTGAAAAATGTGAAAGCGCCTTTTGATTATGCATAGATGATCACAAGACACAAACCGTTTGGACTATTCTGACCACGGTGTTCAAAATATTATTCTTTTCATCTTATACGTTGTAGTCCGTTGGTAACTACATTAAGTTTGATGTATATAAACAGATTTTTTATCAATAACAAACTTCATACATGAATCTATAGTAAACTTGACTACTGTGTGCTGTGTATAATTCGTGAACAGACCTTACGGTAAATTTCATTTCGACTGTTCATAATTTGAAAAATAACCGTATCCAATAAAGGTTAAACCAATTACTTGGGATTATTAAGCAGTTTCGGTGTAGCAATTATATTTTAGAAATAAGTATAAATCATATCCAATTGAATTTCAAACATATTATTGATATGTATTATGCTCGTATATTTTTATCTGCGTGCATTTGCAATAATATTTTTTATTCCTACAATTTACACAATATTTTGATGAATTTTTTTTTCTAGTTTTCGTTAATGAAAATTATGTGCATTAATTATGTGTAGGTGTACACCATGAATTAAGTTCAAAATATACGGACAATTGTGTTCTAAGATGGTATTTTATTATAATAATATAAATTACTAACGATAATAATAATAGTCAAATATTTACCACGTCTACGAAACGCGAATGTGTGTTAGATCAATGAAATAAAATGATAATCTCGTGTTTAGGTCGTTTTAAATATTTTAATATATTAATAGTTGTCTATCACCTACACAAGCAACGATTAAATGTGATAGAGTTAATCACTAAATCTGTATACTTTAATATGTTTAGTTTGTGTCTTGTACAAATATTTTTCTGATTTAATAATATAAAACAAAAAATGTGTTGTAACATTTTTCCGTTGCGACATTATTTTGTGTTATCTGCATTCAGCTTAATTTTTAAGCGTCTAATCGTTGGCATGTATAGTAAGAAAATAAAATTTTATTTATTTTGTGCTTTTGGACCGTGATGAAAGACAATACAGTAAATATCAGAATAAATAATGTCAGTGTTATTAAATAAATAAACTCGATACATAATGGTACATTGGTAGGTATATACACGAGTAATTTCGGGTCAGTATGAAATCGGATCTATTTTTAGAATAATCACGAGGGACAAGATGTCCTAATTCGTTATGTCGAAGGACACGAGTAAAGCATTTGTTAATTTTGGGTGAAAGAATTAATGTTGCGGAGACCAAGAGTCAAAAGACCAGCTTGATACTGCAGCGAGTTTATACACTATAAGTATATAGTATATTAAATAACTATATATACAATTTATGAGTAAGTCATTTAACTAAACGGTATTTCGTGTGACATATATTATGTTCAATTAATCGAAACCCATTTTACAGGAGTACTACTGCACTTTTTCAATGATATATATACGTATTTAAATAAATATTATAAAATATAATGGATAGTTTTCATTTTTTTTTATCCGATGAGTCGATTGTTGGTCGTAAAACGTTACGATCACCTCGAAATCATTTCGTTTTCGTACGTCGACTTCTTCGAAAAAAAAACACTATTTAAAATTGAATTTTAATGATCTGCGAATTTATCGATTACATTATCGGGCACGCAAACGTATTTTTAGTCGAAGGTTTTCCGCTAAATAAGAATTACGATTATTCCATGAATATTATTAATTATCAGTGACTAGTGTAATTTTTTTCTCGTATTTACCACATACTCTTTTAACCTCGGTCGCTGGATATTATAATTTTATAAACTGCAAACAAATTTACGATCATCAATTTCGTTCGCTTGTTATCGTTTAAAATTCTGAGAACAGCAAAACAAGAAAATAGTATTGGTTCAGGGCAAGGTTTAGAGTGTTTAGACTCTAGATTCTAGAATGATGTTAAGTATTTCCGAAAACACTTGCTCGGAAATGAGTGATTTTTTTTTACGGCTTGACAATTTATAGTGAATAAATATTGTATTTAAGGCTATATAACCGGTGCTAACCATAAGCCATATAATATTACCTTGTGTTTATCGAACTGTTTTTAATCGTGATGATCGATCCGTTGCGCTTTTAAGTGCATGGTACAAACAAATGGCGAAGAACTTGCGTACTGCCAACCGATGTCTAACCGACTTACTTGTTAGAAATATTACTACGCATCTCTATTCTCGATCCGAACATTGGTATCTGAACTACGTGGTATATAACCTGTTTTGTACGACTAAAAATTTGTTTCAGAGCATTTTTAGTTAAGGATATCCAACCCAGTAACCCACGGGCCACGGTTCAAGGGTTGCATTCAGCTCGCGTTAAATTCTAACATCATTTCACTCTTTCGTTACTTTTGGAAACGCAATTTCAACAATTTTGTTTTGTCTTTAAAAATAATTTTTATTTTTTTGATTGTAAATAAATATATTTTTCTTCTTGTTCTAAAAAATAAAATTTTTTTTTCATCATAATAAAATTGCCTATAATATTTATTACGGCAATTACATATCAAATATTTTATAATTTTAAAAATGTACGGGGCCCACGACAATTTTTACTCGCTTTATGTGGCCTAGCCTTCCTAAAAGGTTGGACACACCTGGTTTATAATAACATTCGAATCCGTCAAATGACAACGCGAACGCGCGTATTATGTACAGGTACACTGGTCCAATAGTAATTATCGCAATAGACATCAATTTCATAATAACTGGTGAAAAACCGTTCAAATTTTCTGCAATGGACCATAACGGCATGGTCGCTACAATAATAATAATAATATATAATACGCACACAACGCACGCATACATGTAATTCACGCTCGCGCTCAAACACACGCACACACACACACACACAAACACACACACACGTAGATATTTATATATATTATTTTCATATATTTTTATATATGTATAATTATTACTTTATTCTCTCTCACACACACATGTATACAATATATACCTACGTATACACGCTCACTGGCGCAGCTGTATGTACGCATGTTTCACAAAACGAGATTAAAGTCGCGTACACAGCCACACACACACACACAGACGACGGGTCCACCCGTGTATTGTAAAAATGTGGTAATTGGGCTACGGTGACGGCGACAGCGGCGTGCGCTGGAAACTGGTAGCGTTTTCGCCTTCTCTCTCTCAAACATACTCTTTCTTCGTTCCTCCTTCTCGTTCGATTCCCGATATAATATTATTATGTACGAATATACACACGGCTCTCTTATATATGTGGTCAGACTAGTCAAGGTTGTAATGGTCACACCCAAGTATATTGCAATTGCAATAATAATAGTAATAATACTGATAATAATAGTAATAATAATAATAACATAATATGATAATATATAAACTGGTTTTCGGACTACGTCGATTAAAACTGGTGCTTATTACATAGTATATGTATTCAATTTTTGTTTTGTGATTTCGGCCATTGTTCGCATCATGATAATATATCTATCGTGCTCATTAGCGCACAACGTATATGCATATATGGTATTATAGTTTTCAATTGACGAATTTTAAACGAGACGAAAACGTTTACTTGAGCTTCTGGGGGCATATCGTCGGTAAAATATATTAAGCGGACACAATTAATTGTTCGTCCAACGATTGTGAATATATCCAGTGGCGTATTTTTAAAGTTTTCTGGGGTGAGTGGTCCAAATTTGTAGGAGGAGGTGCAATTAAATATATTTGGATATTATATTATGTTACATTATATTTTTCAGTATAAAAATAGATTATTTTAGATTATTAGAAAATGTTATAGTGATGTGTTACCGTGAGGTGTTATAGTTAACGAAAATGTTCATCGTTAACATCAGTACTATAGATATATCAACGGGATAAATTTTCCGGAATCCCGATGATCTTGCAGACCACAGTGCTATATTTTGTTGGCCGCATTAAGTACAATATTGTTTTAATAACAGGATATAAAGTTTTTATATTTTTAAAAATCTGTTATGTCCGAGTAGTGTCTAATTGATTTTCAATAGATAAATGTACGTTAATTTTTCAATATCTAGGGAATGTTCCGCCATCCGCATTGAAGAATGCATCGACTTCATACTGAAGTGTGACATGATTTTTAAACGTTTCCATTGTATGTTTCCAAATTTGAAAAGTTTTCCTAAACAAAAGTGCCTAGTGTTTGAGAATTTTTGCCGGCCAGATAAAAGCTATTAATTTATATTTTATTGTACCTATACAGGCTTACATGCATACAGCTATAAACTGTACACTATACAAGCCAATCAATCGATAATCAGCTTTTTCGTACGGTATAATATGTCTTTATCATGAAGGTACCTTGCCTTTACCGCGCTTTTCAGTGAAACTCTCGCCACGACGACTCGACTACACATATTATGCATAATTTCTATACTTATTACTTAACTATACTGCAGAAATACTTACGATTTTTCTTGGCGGGGGTTAGTCATGCACCCCTGGACCTTCCCCCCACCGTAAATACACCACTGTGCATATCATATTGTTGTATACCTATGCTACAGCTGCGCTTCTGTGCGTCAGGAGTGGCGTAATTTGCGGCGTGCAGACGTAATAACGTTCTTCGACACTTAACCAAAACTATTATCATAATATAATAATGTATACTATACCGTCCAATTGAGTGGTGGCATACAAGTATTGGTTTGTGCAGTGGTTTGCACCATCAATGATAATAAATAATAATGCTGTAACAGCGCGTTTTCGTTTCATTTTGGATTGGAAACGGTGTTTTAATTAACACATACCCGTCGAGGCGTTTAGTCGAAACGTTCGGTCGGTAATTTCATAATCAGCGCAGTAGCATCATATTTACACGACCAATATTATCGATACATCGTAAGTACATATAATCGCATTGTTATTCGTTAATTCGTTGTTATCCACAAACGCCGTGAACGCGCGAGCTCGAAAATTCCACTTCGTGTTCACAATAACGTTATTCGTAGGTACAATTTTTTAAAGATAAGTAATGTTTTGAGGTTTTATCTCCTAAAGGGTTTTCGAATATTTATAATTATAATACAAAGTATGAAGAGATTTGATTTTATCCCTTGGATAATGGTGAGCATTTTTTTTCCATTTTGGGCAGGCATTTTTTACTTCAATATAATATAAATGTTGAAGTGTGCATTTAAATCGTAACAACATACATATAAAGTATATTATATGATAAGAAAACAACATTTTTTATTAATCTATCCATATTTATACGAAAAAATACTTTGTGATTTGAAGTAAATGTATTTGAAAATAACGTTTATTGATTGTTATCATTTGATCAGAGGATTTTAATATTTTATTCTTAGTTTCTTTTAATTATAATATTGGTACTATAATTAATTAGAATTATGTTTTGTTAAAAGGAAATGGAATCTCCACTCGTTTCATTTTTTATTCTTGCTCACTCACATAATCAAATTTATTTATTATTTTTTCTGATGACACGATGTATTAATTAAATTAATTAATTAAATCATTGTATTTTTTCAGACTGAAATGAGACGGCTCAAAATTATATTCATCTGTAAGCTGACTATATGTAAGTTAATTTAAAAGTTTATTATTTCTTTTAGTGGATTTTGCTGTATTTATATTATGTGTGCATAATAATGCATGTAAATACGTAGAATAGTTAAATTTTGATGGCAATTTCGTTAAACATGTTATTTAAAAGTCAACTATATTAAAATATAATTGTCCAGGAATTAAAACTATAAAATTAATTATTAAGTATTACAAATATTGTATGTGTTTATATTGTACATATCCGTATATACTTGAATGTAAGGAATTCGTAATAATTTCGTAACAACTTACCAAATGGTAGTTAAGGTCTCCAGTGCATTTTAAATGTATCATATTTCTTAAAGGCCTCAGAATAAATATTACTAATAGGAAGAACCTTGAAAAAGTATTTGTGTGTTTGTGAAAGTCATTTGAGGGCGTTGTCTGTTTTGAAGTTATTTTTTGTACCTATCTGAAAAGAAGGAATCAAATGGTGTATATATATATACACATATATATCTCTTGAGTAATATCGAGTTTTCTCTATCTCGAGTATTACATTTTGTACTTGTCGAGACAAAGAAGAGAACTGCGTTGGATATGTAGGTCCCAATAATAATATCAATCTTGGTTGATGTTTAAATTTTTTCATTTACATTCTGTTATATAATATTAAAATCTTTTTTTTTATCGACAAATATCAACAAGCTATACTATAGTTATTTTTAACTAGTATTTTGTCGGTAACTTATTATTATATCATATTGTGGTCATTGATTAAATTTACATATCATATGTTTGTAATCAATGATCTGGTTTATAAATCACAAACAAATATGTTCGTGACTATGAGCTACATTATGAACAGGTTGACGCAACCATATAGACACCGTAGGCTATTGTCCTCGTTCGTGTACGCGGAGTAGGTAAGTATACATAATATAGACAGTCTGTGGGGACATAAGCGGTTGATTTAACTGCCTTGCATTACTACACAAATTCCTCCGAAAAGTACATTTTCGAAAATTGGCCGAGAAAAATAAAAAAAATTACACTAAGAGTTTTAAAATGGACTTAAACCAAACCAAACATCAATTTCAATATCAAGCGAGTATAATGATTTTGTTAATCGTTCTCAATATATCTGCAGCTAATCCATGTTAATGCATTAAAACTGCCTTATTCGACGGCTGAAGTGTGTCTTATGTTTACATAAAATACATTAATATCAATATAAACTATATACTATAAAATAATTTATTAAGATTATGGAAAGTAAAAAACATCATAATAGTAGTGAGTTTTGATTGATTCATTTAAAAACTAAGTGCGCAGTAGAAAAATTATTTTAATAAAAATATAAAAGGTAGATGTTACTTCGATCTATAAAAGTAGAAATCTAATTATATTACGTTACACTATATAAGAGTATAAGACATGTATAAAAATTGTAGTGTAAAATGACATGTTGCAAAATATCGTTAAAAAAACTTCACATCGTATACGTAATATTTACTCATATGTAATATATAGTACATTATGTTTATATTTATGTATAGATATATACTATATCGGAATATAGAGTATAATATTCTGTATTTTATATTTATACATCAATAAGATAAAAAAAAACACCATAACTTAAAATAAAAAAAAAAGTGTCCTCGAAAAACTTTTTCATTTATATTTTACAAAGCGAACCATGCCTTTATTAACAATAACAAAAATAATATAATGAAAATTATATTAATCATAATGCATTTTTTACACATGTAATTTATTTAAAAAAAACGGTTCAAATCAGGTTTGATAACTATTATTTAAGATGTGGTTCTTTATGATACTCGAATCTTAACCAATATTACTATGCCCGAGACCTCTAATTATTTATTTCAGTTAAAGAATAGACGGTCTAACATCTTTAAAAAGTTAACATTATAACATAACTATGCATTTGTTTATTTAAATGCGGATATTAAAATAATGAATATTTTATAGTAATCGTTTATAATATACTATAAATATAAACATGGGATTAATTTAATTGATTTAATAATGGGTGCTGTTTTTACTTTATGAATTTAAAATTGTAACTTTTTTATACTATTTTGTCATCCTTACTGTACTAAACTACTGATACTACCGATATTGAACTAAATCTTTACAATAAAACAAAAATTAAATTGATCATTTCTTTGTGAACTAGTTATCTTTAAATATTATATTTTTTTAGTTATTTTTATTTTGTTCACCAATTTCGATGAAATGTAGTCATTTCTAATAATCTAATGCTGAAATACTTGATTCATTTTTTAAATTATTAACTACACGATTAGTTGTAAACATTAATCATACTATACTTATAATTATTTCGAAATAAAAATCGTTCTCTTTAATTTTTCATAACAGTCTTAAGTAGATGTGTCTTAGTGAGAAAAGCTATTGAGAATATGAA
The DNA here is from genome assembly GCA_949715065.1 of Periphyllus acericola. NCBI lineage: Eukaryota > Metazoa > Arthropoda > Insecta > Hemiptera > Aphididae > Periphyllus > Periphyllus acericola. Next base: position 27,486,198 of record OX454266.1, on the reverse strand, counting down.
AATTTAAAACTAAAACGTGAAAAAGATGTTCTGTGTATTTTAGAACCGATTAAAAATATTAAATCACTCGTTGATTCGTTTTATATTTCAGTTTAATATTATCATAATAACACATTTAGAAATAAATTGTAAAACTGCAAAGTTTCAATAAAAAAAATAAAAAATAATACATTAATACTAATGTCAATAAAACACGCGCACAGTGTGCACAGTAAACACCCGCGATTACATGAATTCATCGATTACCTTATGAAAGTCAATTGATTCGAAACTTTCCACTGACGTTACATATCAATTAGTAATTAGTGATTACCGATACTATTTGGCAAGATTCGGACGGAGTGAAAATAATAAAAGAAACGTATTAATTAGACAACAATCCACACGGGAATAAATAACGCGGGAACAATCAATCACGAAATGTCGAATTTTTATTCCAGTATTGACATAAGGTTACACTCTCAAAGGTACCGAAACAGTTGTGGTTTTTATTCTATATAGGTTCACTCTAATTATGTGCTGCAATATATTATTTAATTTGGTCACCAAGATATCGTGGAAATAAATGCCCAAGAACATTATTATTATTTTCAACATTTATACCGGCTGTAACTACATACTTTACCAACAGACTTATTATGTAAAAATGTATTTTAATACATGTTAAATACCGACATAGATTAAAAAACAATAGTGTTTATAACTGAAGATGTAAGGAATTTAAAGAATGTTTATCAGTATACGTGTCGTATACTTGTATCTAGTAAATTTGATTTTTTCGTATTGTGGCTGCTCACTATCATTGTATATCGTGAACATTTTAAATGAAGTATCGTATTTAATCCATAATTAAATTTGTTGCTACAAGTAAAATTTACAAGCATATTAATATGTAAAGGAAACTGTGTGAATTTAATATGTTTCATCCATTTCATGAAAATATCAAAATTTGATAGCATAATATCATGCATCGTTTAAAGAATCATCTTCATCTTAACTATTTTGAAAAAAATGATTACCCAAAGAGGATACGAAATATACCATGTTCTATTGTATTACTTATGCGGCAATATACAAGAACACTGCAATGATAATTTATAAGTATATGGAGATCAGGTGACTTCTGTTAAAAAATTAATTACTCATTACAAGCACATATTAAACGTGTAAATAAATATGTCTGTCATTGAAGACAGGGTTAACGCCCGAAAATAGACTACTCGTATATACATCTTATAGTGATATGGTTTTCGTCTTTTTTCCTTTTTTTTTTCCGATGAGAAATATGTATATTCCTACTGCTCAGGACACTTCAGTTAATGGTAGTCATATTAACGTATAAGAAAGAAAAAAACCGTACAAAATATTTGACGAGTATAATAATAATTGGTATAAACGCATGATTCTACTCGTATAATATATTATGCGCTCACATTTGGCGTTTCAAGTGCGTTCACTTTGATCGAGAATCAAGGATAAATATTTTCTTTATCATTTTTTCGGTAATAAAAATAGTATTTGCTTCGTAATAGACGATTTTTGGCGAACAAATAATTCGAGCCCGTGAACGCGTCTAGGTACATGTTTTTGCCTCTGTCCGTGTCGTCTTTTTCAGATCTATTGAAGGAGTTACGTCATCGCCACTAAACTGTGTTTTTCAGTACCTATACACGTTTACTGGCGTGTATGTCGCAATACCACTGTCGCGATAGTCCAGGAAACGCCGTAATGTGTCCCGTGGCACGAGCATGTATGCGTACGCACACACACACACACACACACGCGCGCGCGCGCGCGCGTGTGTGTGTGTGTGTGTGTATCTTCAGGCGTTCCCGAGTCAAGAGCTTATGGATTTTTAAAACGGGTTCGTTGCAATATGCTGCTATTGCATTAATTCAAAATCTTGACAATCGAAAACGTTCGCCGCTGCAGTTACACAATGCGCCATATATTATATTCTACTCGTATCGTACTTAGTTTTAACTCCACCAGAACACTATACAATTGTGTTCTTTTGCGATTGTATTCCCGATGGTTTGCCTCGTTGCACGGGATCAATTATAGGGAGGGTAGGGTTAGGGAGTGCTTAGCACCCTCAACAACTATATTAGTATTCTCATATTTTTTCATATAATGTTTTGAATATAGTTAAAAATACAAAAAAATAGTTTTCGCCTACAGACATTATAAATATAAATACTTTTATATGATTTTAGACATAAAAAATCACCACTGATTAAATTTTCCTAACTCTATATTCATGGCATATGGTCTGCGTATTAAGATATTATGTATTGAAACCTATAGTTGTGTGGACCGACGTTATCTGTGGTATCAACATTGTAATTGATATTACTTTTTTTTGGCAGTTATCAAAGAACGTGTATTACGAGATACGACTTTTAAATGTTGACGATTTGTTTTTCCGTTTTGTGCCTCGTGAAAACTAATTTTCAAAACTTAAGGTGTGGTCATAGATCTCAAAAGTTTTCTAAGTCTTGATTTTGATAATGATTAATAGTATTTATAAATAACTATAAAGTACCTTTACAATTACTACATACATTATAAAGAAAACTTGCAATTTTACAAAACTATAAATAATTGTATTTGATACGTTGCAGTGGATTAAGGATTATAATATATAAACACTTGGAAAGCAGAAATTAGGGTCTGAAAACATTTTTTATGAACTAATTACCTACAACTTTAAAATGTTGAACACAAATAATAAGTCCATCTAAATCTATACAAATTTATTATTAGAGATGATATTCAGTCATGAGAAGGGTATAATTGGCTTAGAACATGACAAAATCGTTTTTCCTATCTGTCTACGATGTGCATTAAAATAGAAACCTAATACAGATAAAATCATTAAAGAAACAATTCTTAACAAGTTTGCATTAAGTAATTTAAAAAAAAAAGAGTATATCAAATACATTTAAAAAAATGACTCTCTAGTCGCGCCCATTCGCCGTCGTAGCCTGCGATTATTATTATTTTTTATAGCCGAACAATACATACAATTTTTTAAATTCTAAATCTAAAAATTACAAACATTGACTTGTATAATTAGCAGGGCTTATCAACGTTATCGTAATGAATGGTATTATTGCTTAGTAACCATGAAGTCGGTCACTGCAGACTGCAGTACAAATATATGATCACGTTATTAGGTACTTACAAGAAACATAATAATATTATGTATTCAATTATATCGATTTATTGGCACATACGATTTTTTCAATATTATACAATAACTTGTATAGATACTGATGTAGTGATGTATTATAAAGTAAAGTGAAATTAAAATTGGCTGTCCGATCAATGTTTGAACAATGATACAGTGAAATCGAAATATCATTATTACTCTAATATTAAATGCATTTACCGTAATCGATCGAGCCACTATATACATAAAGAGCGTATTGCATTACATTATTTTTAATCCGCACGATTCAATCATTATGTGTACAATTTTTTACGTGTTTTACTTCCTCAATTTTAAAAGTCAAGTACGTCTTGAAAACTAAATAAAAGAAATGTGAAATGATTATATCATTTTAATAAATTGAAACGTATTAATTTTCACATCTACAAACGGATAGTTTTGTCCACTCGTGTGTTTGACGACATCCAATGATTTACTATTTAAATGAGGCATGAGAGTATAGTTCCATTATCTTTATACGTATACCTAAAATAAGCAAATCGTCGTGGAGCGTGCTGTGTCTAAATAAATCATAGAAACGAAAAACGAATTAAACAAAAGCATGATCACAGTCACCTAATCATTTGGAATTGATACAGACTATAACTTATTGTTATTATGTTATACTTATGTATTATGTATCTACAAGTGTGATTACTGTGTGATAAAAATTATATTTATCAACTATTATTTTATTACTTTGTTGTTTTTAAACGTCCGATCTAATATTCGAAGACGACTATTCAGTGAAACTACTGAAAGCCACCTTGCATGGCTATATATGTAAAATATGATACACAATGAAGTTGAATTAATGACGTTCATATATTTTAATTACAGGTTTACTAACATGGTCCGTATTTGTAGCGGAGTTAGATGCGCTACGAGGGTCGGCTGTTGTACTTCAAGCAAGAGCGAAAGCAGACAAAAAAATTTCGGTGCGTATATAGTGTCTGTTTAGAAATGTCGAGGTTATTCGGTTAGACGCCATTAGAATAAAAAGAAAAAAAAAATAATATTCCAAATCATATTCGACTGCACAGTCGTGCCTATACTCATACAGTGAAATGTAATCGTTATATATTCAAAGCCTATTGTTGTGATAGGCGTGTAACTTGCCTTATCTAGATGAATTATTTAAACATAGAAAAGAAACACAATCAATTTTGATTCTGTTTTGAAAAAAATGCTTATAGAAATATAGTTTTAACGCTTATAATGTACAATTTATATTTTAAGCCTTCGAAAATGTATTTCATTTCACTTCACATTACAAGTATATTTATGCTAGTTTCAAAAATATTTTAACAAAAATACACTAATTATATAATTGATAGAAAGTTTAACCATATATTTCTATAAGCCTAATATATTTTACATTTTTAAACTAAAATGCTGAAGGTCAATTAATATTTATAGCTAATATCATAGTCGATACTCGAAACGAAATGTTTATAAGAAGTCGAAGAAAAATAATTAACTTATCAATTTTTCTATACTTAATTTATTTTCAAAATTCCTATTCACTCCAATTCGCTCCGCTTGGACTTGGGAGTTTGAACATTTGAGATTATACCGTGTGCCTTGTAATATTCAGTAATCAATGTTTTATTACATTTGATGAGCAACAACTCGATTTGATATTACTAATTTTCTATTGAACCCAAAGCAATGCCCCGTGGATTTGTCTTTGAAGATTCAATATGTTGCTATTGTACGATCTTTCTATATACCATTCATTATGTGATTCACAGAAACTCTGTATCACGTTGTTCATGATCAATGTAATTAATTCGGTCTTTTGGAAATACACGTCCTGATCCGCGTGGTCGTAACCGTATTATACCTTATGTATTATATTCCTGCAGTTTACAGCATTATGAATGTAAAACGTAGATGTAAAAAAAAACAGATTTTTTAACCGTCCTTGGGAGTTGTTATAATTCATTATTTTTATAGTTAAAACATCTAACCGTTGACAATCAATATGATCTAGAAACGGGATGGTTTCAACGTGTACAACGCGACCGTGTGTAAAACTGTATCTATTCTAAGTTTTTGACTTTTGTGCTCAAACCTGCGCAGGACCCGGAAGAAGTAGCGGTCGTGTTGGACGAAAACGGAGAGCCAATAATAGTCGAGCTGAACGTGACCACGACCACCAAGCCCACGTTGACGGGTATACCGCAAATCGACTACGTGCACGACCCAAACCTGCCCAGAGAGCTCAACGGGTACAACTTGTCGGAATATCCGTTCCTGAACTCGGTGCCCCATGAGATCGACTTCAAATGTGACGGGTTGCACGACGGATTTTACGCCAGCGTGCCCCACAAATGTCAGGTAAATCATCGATCGTGTCATAGTATCACGGGCTAACGCGAACCGACGACGACGCTGTGATAGGGTCTTGGGTTGGGAAGGAGTCGGGGTTTGTGTGTTGGAGCTTATATCAACAAAAATAATAAAAAAAATATCGTTTTTTCACCTCTCGGATAAAAAAGTATTATGATTATTATTAAGATTTTTTTTTTTAACGTCGCCCTATCTAATTATATAACGCGCAAAATGATTTCCAAGCGACTGCGCACGGTGAACGTGCTTTAACGTGTTTGCGTTTTCGTTGAGCTCCAGCAAGTCTCTCCCGGAACGGACTATATTCTTATATTTGGCTGTAGGTGAAGTCAATTTGACGTGGCTGTAATAAATGTACCTTTACGGTATGTACCTCGTCATATCAATGGCCGGGGTAGTAGAAGAACCTTAGTTCGATGAGGAATCGAAAAATTTGAGTTTTCGAGATTTGTTAAAAACCCTACCATCGGGTATGGCTATCGGGGAGCGAGTTTTTTTGAACGGAGTAACAATAATATTGATGTACTCGAGGTGTCGACGTACAACAATATTGATTACCTATTTTATTTTAATATTTCACTATTATAATATTATATCTGATCCTAATTCCTAATACTGTTTTATTGTAATGTGCGCCACTGCAGCTCTACCATCATTGTCTGTTCGGCACGAGGTTCGACTTCCTGTGCGCCAATTACACAGCTTTCGATCAAAAGACATTCATTTGCCATTTCGTGTCCCAGGTGGACTGCCCAAATTCGGCCAAGTACTTCAGCAGGTAATCACGGTGCTTATATCATATTATTATTTATTTATTATCATAACAGTGACAACAACGACGTCTGCGTTGGGCGTATACATCCCACATGAACGGTATACGTACACGCAGATAATATATTATTGTATGTTGCATGTATGTATCGTATTGTTATAATATTGGACTGTGGTTAAATTATGACTTATGAGGATGTCGAGATATTATGCGCGGTCTGCGTATGCGATATTTTAAAGTAGACGCCTTATATCGATTGCAGAATGCATTTTCGAATATTTAGGTGTATATATTTCTGAATTAATAATTTTTTTTATTTTTAATTTCTTATCTTATATATATATATATATATATTATATATATATACACACTTATCTTAGTAATAAAAAAGTGCTAGACCACGACTACCGCAGCTTAAACATAACAACAGAATCGGTCATTGTGTACAAATGCAATAAAAAAAAAAAATACAATAATATGCAATACATATTATATGTAAATATGTATATATCGCCTGATCTGAGGCTATTAAGACTTTTAATGGCTTTCAATAATGTACTCTTTTCATTAATGTACAATAACAATGTGCAGAAATGATGCGCTGTACAAAGCAGCCGAGACGACGACCCTTTCGACGACTACCACGTCCACGTCAACGACTCCTGCCCCGCCGCCTCCGCAACAACAACAGTTTTACCAACCACAACAACAGCAACAACAACAACAGCCGTTCTACCCGCAGTATCAGCAGCAACAGCAGCAGCCGTACGAAGGGCGCAGGGCCATGCCCCCCGGATTCGCTCAGGGCCGGAAGCGCAGGCCCACGTACAGAAGACGTAGGCCCGTGTATGAGTACTACTATGTAGACGACTATGACGACCAACAGGATTACTACGACGAGAGCGTAGAACACATGCCGGTAGCTAAGAAGCCCGTCAGGAAACATTCGAGATTCAATAGTGAGTGTTTAGTTGTCATATTCTCAATGAATCGCGGGTAATCCTTAAAGTGGCCGGTAATGGATTCGTTTGTACACTACGGGCTACGACTCGTAACTGTTTGTATTGTGAAGAACGGGTAACCGGTATACGCTTTAAAATTTAAACGGTTAAATACAATTTAACGATGAGCTTTTGTTTTCATACATTAGGTATTTCTTGGACTATATATTTATTAAATACGTCTATCCAGTGTCTTATAAGTATCTAGAAAAATTATGGTCAAAATCCGTATTTTCGTTATTTTTAATATTATGAAGCGGATGGAACTCCTGGTCTGGTTAGACTCCACGGTCGGGTGATTACAGGAATAGGTATTTTAAACTTGAAACCAATGTTCCATTGTTCTCGCAAAAAGGATTCTGAGTGAAAGTGATTGGGTGGATCAGTCTATATTAAAATATCGTTTAATCCGTTAAAATACCCAATTTCGCCAAAATATCACTAACTAACGCTTATAAATGTTGTTTGCAACTTTCCGATAAACAATTTTTTTTTGCCTACAAAGAAAATCTTGTGAAAAATCTTGTAAATCTTGGAATATAAACAAGTATAGAATAGATAGTGCATGGAATATACTAGACTAACTAGGTTAGAATAACAAGGAACGATCCTCGATCTCAATTGAAATCGCATGCAATATTTTTCTGTTTTTCTCAATCATTCAAATCATTCCAAGTAGATGGAACTTTTTTTCAGAAAAGTACCTTGTTTTAATATATCGGAACAATCCTTCTGGTCGAAATCGTGTACACAGACACAAAAAAAACACACACGTTATGTGATAAAGGTATAAAACCAATACATTTCTCGTTTCACTCAGAATCTAAAAATACACCGTTTTAATCTTCTACTATTGCCTTGCTGCCAGTAAAAATGATTTGCTCCTTTGATCTTATTTTTAAGCGGAGGACATTTAATAATCCTCATTGCTGAAATCGTGTAGACAGGTATCTCTATTTTAGTTCGAACAATTTCGGACAAGTCTGATGTGTACATCGTAAATTCAATCGGTCATACATAACATAGGAATGACATTTGACCGGTCATCAAGCTTCGATCGTAACACATACATTTAGAAGTGACTGCCAGTGGAGGTTACCATGCGCCATGACCGACTTGGCCTTTAATTGCCAGTATACCGTGGATCTTATCCGTTGTATGACCTCTATATGGACGAACGATTAAAAGAAGTATTACACGATACGTAAACAATATTGCATCATATATTATTCATTTGTGTTAAATAAATACTCAGTGTTAATAAATCATTAATAACAACTTAAAACAAACGATATGATAATATTACCAAATACCAGTATATAGGTATCTACAGGCAACCGCGCACAGTTAAAAAAAACTTCATACTGCAGTTTGTACCCAATTTTACGTGGCGCGTCCATATAATCTATAGGTGTCTGACGAGTTATCCAAAATTCTCAAGTAATTGTTCTAGAATGTCTAGTACTCTAGTTTATTAATTTTATGGTAATTTGATGATATTATATTTTATTGAAATGGAATACGCGAAACGTAAAAGTATACAACATAATCTGCTATCATGTAGTTTCCAACTGTTGCGACGCAATTAAAACCCGCCGCGGATATCGACGCGTCGCAAACTCGCAATATTATTATTCTTCTATTGTATAACACATCATAATAATATTACAAGCCAGTCGCCGTTACGAGCATGTCCAATGAGATGTTTTCGAATGCATTAACAACATGCAATAGTATAAATTAAATGTCACGTGCTTGTACTATGTCCATTGACACAAGTGAGTAGTCGTCGTGTGTGTTTTATTAATTTGACATTTTTTGATTTTTTTTTTTTATAACATTTTCGATAATTTTCTATTACCTGCCTATAGTATTCAGTATATATAATATATATACACACATAATATTATTTTATGTTATTTGTAACGACACTGTTTGTATTGCTATACACATTCCGCTGAAAGCTGAATTAATTTTAAAATAATACATATAATATATATTTGTTTTTTAGAAAGTCTCACGAGCTCCGGAAAAAAACCAAAATAGTTGACCTGACCAGATAAGAATTTCATAAAACAGAAATACAAAATCGTGATTCATATAATATACATAATTCAGAGTGTTAGACATAATATGTTTCTATTTTGAATATAAAAATTAATTCCTCTTTTCATTCAGAATCTAAAATACATAGTTGTCGCACGAATTAATTTAAAAGTCAGAGCGTTATCAACGTCATATTATAAATTATATTGCTTATTATACTTCGGCGTCTTCGATGCTACGACATGCTACGACTTGAAAAAATCTGGTCAATATAGTTTCGTCTCTATCGTGTTTGTAAAAAGTGTACAAAGTGTTTTTACTACAAAGTGAATATAGTTGCAAATTGACGTAATAAAATTATAAATCCACACAACGTTATAATGTAATGCGTAATTTCTCTTGAACATTTTCTGACGTATGGGACGATTGAAAAATCAATCTCTTTCTCTCCGTATAAGATACTTACAACGTGTCTCACTGTCCCATGATGATTTGAAATCGTAATATTAACATCGAAAGTCTTAGACGCGCTATGTCCGGATAAAAGTATTATAATTATATATTATGAACACGTAGTCCGTTTGTATTATAAATTATAATAAATAAATGCCGTGCACCGTGATATATGCAATGTATACATTCGAAGTACAAATGTTCTTCCATACACGATGTGTGCATCCTCCTAGGTGCACTGGACCCAACATGACAGATTGAAAAACAATAGAAATTTTAATCAAAACTCGGTTTTATGGATTACATAATTTCTGTTACAAAGTTATGTGGATGTACTATAACCGTAGTTCGTATAGGTACACGCTTATAGAAACACTACGTGTTCAAGACGATAAAATATAAAATAAGCTTAACGATGATTGTGTACAAACGTTTAACGTGCACAAGCATAAGTACATCCCCTACGAAGAATAACGTATCTTTATCTAAATTTTTCATTTTTCGGTTTACACTAAACAAACGCTAGTCTCAACCTCTGCAGAATCATCCTTCTTGCAGCTACAGTAAAAGAAGCGGTAAGATCACAAGGTGCAGGTGACCAGCATTTTATTTTATTGGACCGAAAAATAAAATAGTTGAGTGACGTTATTCTTCGAAGGGAGTGTCAGTGGATGCGATACGTAGTCAAATATTTCGTAAAGGTGTACAATACGTATTTTATTGGTATAAAATATATAATTATACTAAATAAATTGGAAAATTCGACACTAGTTTGTCCCCTCAGGCTTGAGCTAAGTTATTTACTTAACGCCCACGTGTCGTCCTTGTGGTGTACGATACTACGATAGGGGTGGGCAACTGACAGCCCGCGGACCGTATCCGGCCCTCGAGCAATTTGATGTGGCCTGCGTTACCTTTTGAACAAATTCAAATTATTTGATAAACTTTTATCTCTACAAATTGGCTCTCTAGTAACTTAAAGTTGCCCATCCCTGGAGTACGGTATGTAGATTAATTTTGAAAAAATACTAGGACAGATTATACTACCAAGCCATCGCATTTCTTATGGTAAACGTTTTCTAAACTAAAATTCTTGCAAAATAAGTGTCAAAAATTAAACCAAAAGTCTAGTTAATGTATACCTTCCAGTAATTGGACAATGTCAATTAATGTTTTAAACTTCAGAAAATTAGATATCGAATTTATTAAATAATGTTTGTATTCAACATGATGGTCATACTGTACAACCACAGTAAAATACGCTGTATTCAATCACTAGGATTTAATTATTTTTTAAATCAACTTATATTTTTAAAAATTATTTAGTTTTATTTGGTTTTGTTAGTACTAATTCAACGAAATGGCCGAAACTCCTTGGTCGGGTGAGACTCCACGGTTGGGTGAAATATAGGAATAGGTCTTTTAAACTTGTAACCAATGTACCATTTCTAAAACTATTCTGAGTGAAAGAGGTCGGGTGGATCAGTTCATACTTCTAAAGAGTTTCGATATAGTATAGTAGAACCAAATTTTTTTCTAAGGTAGGTTTAACTCTTAATCTTTTTTAGTCTGAACTGTTCAATCACTGGTCTGTTGACCCTATTTTGTACTATTAAAGGAAGTATAGTTAATGATTTCCTGAAAATCGGGATGCAACTAAGTGAATAGCGATAGTATGTTTTATTGATGGTACAATTGCAAATTAACGCGATAAGAAAATCCATGAATTAGTACCTACAAGTATTATTAAACGTCGGAGTAAGTTTTTAAGAAATATC